>VZTA01024369.1:17329-156604 GCA_013398855.1 Mohoua ochrocephala | reverse complement strand
CGGGGGCGCGGGGCAGGGCGGCGGGGCTGCCGGAGCTCCCCGTCCTTCAACTTTGGTCACCGCCGTCGGAAAAGTTTGACAGCTCCCCTAAGACGCCTGAAACCTCTGTCTTCGCCCCCACCCTCAAATGCCATTTAATTACATACATGGGATGCTCTGTGCCGTGGAAGCATCGTAAATCAAAAGAACCTTGCGGTTATCTGGAGGATGAATGTAAGAATACGTTGCTATTAAGCTGCTCTTCCATACACGTATTACTCGCAGGCTACGGCTATTTTTCCCTGCTCCAGTAACCTGTTGTATCTGTACCTGATGCTTACCACGCACAGCTGAAACCTCCCTCATCCGTTCCACGGGCTGGTGACAGTCTATAGGTGAGGGAAGGCGATTCACGGCAGTTGTTCATGAGGAATTTTGGGGAGGCTGAAGGTGTTTAGCATGCTGCAGATTTAAGCTGCTCGATTTCCGTGCAGAAGGTGGTTGTACCGTCACCTCAGAAATTCTGACAACTCAGTTCATGTGCACTCTGTTCAGGTGGATGGGTGATGAGAAGGAGGCAGGGTAAGGCACACTTAGTAAAGACTTTATATTTTGAAAGATTGTTTCTGTTTAATATATGAATGTTGCATAATATCTTCGAGTTTGCAATAGTTGGCTACAAAGACTTCAGAGTGCTGTTTTTAAACCCAGTAAAAGGGTGGTAAAATCTGATTGTGTGCATTTCAGATCACAAACATGCATGGTCTTGTTAGAACAGAGGTTTTTTTCCTTTTGGGGTGCAGTTTTTACTGTTGCTGCCAAAGCTATCTCTAATGCTTTGTTTGAGAAGGTGGATCAACTTCGTCCCAGAAGTGCTTGATTGACAGAGGAAAATGCTGTCAGTCTGTCAGCAGTCTTGGTGATTGATCTTTACTTACTCAGGCCCGGTGACAGCAGAACACAATCCAGGCACTGAAGCAGAGACTAGGTTAAACTAAAACAGAAAAAGTATCTCTTTGGATGTGAATTTGTCTGTAGCCTCCAAGCACAGATCAGACATTTCAGTAGGGCCATATGCTTTGCCAGCTTCTCTAGAAACAGTGGCAAGAGAGCTAATTTCTGACCTACAAATCCCCTCCTTTTTATATCTTTTCAGCCCTAAGCACCGAATCAGCAACTGTCAAATCATATGGTGCCTCTCTGCTGTGGACAAATGTCAAATACTGATCATAAAATCGATTTCTCACCCCTCCTTTTTACTAGGCTTAAAGAACCTCTGTTTAGAGAGGAAGAATAGTTTGCTAACACCCACATTATTTATGTTTCAGGTAATGCATTTATATTCTGTTTCATAAAACAGATTCTGAACATTCACAGCCAAAAAGATGCACTTTTTAAGACAGTAATAATGCAGCTTTTTGGCTCAAGGATGTTTTTCAATTTTTTGGAATCAAAGTCATTAGAGAGAACAGGAATCATCTTCTCAAGATGTACTTGTTTTAGTTATACATAAGCCTTTGGTATAGAGGAAATAAGATTATGGAAACAGAAGAGCCCTTTGTCTGCATAATAATACCAGTTAATTCCTTAGCAAGCATTGCATTTAGAGGCAATTATTTTGATTTGGATCTTTGTTCCATGAACATTTGAAAAAAATCAATATTGTAAAATCTTGCTGCTTTAGAACACACTCCCAGTGAGAAGGAGAGGCTTAATGAGGACATGTGAATCATCAAGTAGGTTGCCTACAGGTACTTCACTTACGTGTACCACTATCTTTTTCACTAAGGTACTTGAATATCAATCCTAGAAACATTTCCTGCCAAATAATCTGTCAGGGAAAAAAAAAAAAAAACAGCCCAACACACGAGCTTATGGAGTGATGTCACTCCTAAAAGTATTCACTCTGAAATGCTTCTTCTGGGAATTATGATTTAGTGAAGTATTACTGAAGAGCCTTTGTAGAGTTGTACCAAGTCTCAACACTTCTCTTATACAAGAATTTTACTTTTGCAAAGCTGAGATTTCTCTTGACCTATCCTAACATCATGGTCAATGTCTTGGACTGTGCCTGTCCATCCATTTTGGCCAAACTCCTCGCCGTGTGGCAGAGGAGTGAATGTAGTTAGCACTCTAGAAGTAGTTCACTTAAAAGGTAGCTAAATGTGTGAAATATTGCTGTATAGCATCTGTGTAAAATCTATTTCTTACTTTCATAATGCATTTTCCTAACAAGATCTGCGAACAAAATAAAATCTCTTTGGGTGTTGATCATGACAGTGTATTTTTCTAGGGAACTTCTTTGCAACTGTGACAAGATATTGATGTATTTTTCTGTATTACCTAAAATTCTGTGGCTTTTAGGTCCATATTACTGTAGAAACGTAGTCCTAGTTATAGTTCAGTGTGATCCTAGTCTTAGATGGAGTTGCAGTATAGTTTCAGATGTCCGGTTTTATCCAGACAAATCTGCACGCTAGCAGTTACACTGCGGACTCACTCACCATGTCCAGGTATATGTCAGTGCAAAGGGGTAGTTTTAGGTGTGGCCCTTTTGTAATGAAACCAGCATTTGGTTTTATGAAATCATAAAACAAGCAAACCGTTCAAATGTATCAGTGTTTGGTGATCAGTTTTTTTGGTGTTTTTTTTTTTTTAATCAACCCCAATCTTCTTTGTAGTTCTTTATTTCAAAAACCCCTTTATTTTAGGAATCCGAATTAGAATAGTCAGTTTAATAATTTTAATTAACCCAGATACTATTCTGATTTGTTTATAATGCCACATAGCATATTAATGCCTTTCATGGTAACTCTTATTCTCCTTTTTTCCCCTCCCACCCGTGTAATTTTCTTATGATCCTACTTCAAAATCCCTCAGTCCTCAAAAATCATTAGATTCAATTTCTATTGCTGTTTTCTCGTCATAAAGCTTCCTGTGCTGTGCATTAGGGACAGTCATAGCAAATCAGATGAGTAAATTACACAAAGATGTTTCCAAGAGAATATAATGAAACCTTCTATCAAGCAACTACAGACTACCTTGTGGAGGGAGAAGGTATCTTACACTGGATGAATTCTTCCCTATTCTTCTTTATTTTCCTCCTGTTCTTTTTCTTGCCTGCTTATGCATCATCTGTCAGTGCATGTCCTAACAACCTGACAGATTTTAAGTGAAAGCAATTCTCTTCTTGATTGTTTTCTTCAGCTCTTTCACCTGCATTTAGATTTCCTCCGTTACATGGTACTGCTAAGTGCTTCTGCCTTCCAAGTCTAAAGGTTTCATCATCCCTGGAGTGCTTGGCTTGTTTTCCAGTGTGCATTGCTGAAGGTAAACTGAATGCATGAGGCTAGGGGATAGGCTTGTTCAGTTTTCCTTCTGTATCAACTATGATTGATGTTAAGGCGAATTTTAGAGTGGTGTGTATGTGGTGACTCCAGAAAATCAGCTTAGTTACAGACCTTTACACTGGCTGTTGTCCTTCCTGAATCTCCAGCTACCTTCTCAGTTGCATAGCACCATCCCTTCACTGCCTGTCTTGTGGTAATGAGGAATGGAAAGAATATCCCAAGATTTATTCTCAGCAGATCAATCACACTGCCCTCTGCTGCTTTCAGCTGAGTTGATTTATCACAATTCAGACTGTGTTTACCTGTTCTTCAAACAAACATTTTGCAACTGTGTATTTCTCAGTACTGACTTGCCAGAATATTTTGTAAGCCATAAACAAACAAAATTGATATCCCTTTGCTTACTTAAATAATAACAATACCCATTTGTTATAGAGGTAGGGAAGGTTTTACTCTCTTCTGGCAGCATCCCTAGAAGCCAGATCCAATGTGGCAGCAATTCAGTGGAGGATATACAAATGAAGAAGAGATAAAATCTAATTCCATTCAGTGGACTTCCTCGTGGCCCTCAGCAAGGGGTAGTGTTTTCTCTCCCGATGCGGTAATCTCCTTTCAGTGTTGTATTCCTTACTGACAAAAAAAAATTTTAATAGTCCTTCACTGAAGAAAGTCCTTCAGGTTTCAGCTATTACTTTTCTGATGATTCTCCTCTGCTCTTTGGGGTTTTTTTCCATTATCCTGTACTCAAGCAGTAAAAGGTGATTTTGCATGCTCATCTCTTCCAGAGATATTTTCCACTCGGGTATTACAGGTTATCAGCATAAATGGGATATAATAGTTGTTCTTTACATTATCCTAGAGTGTAAAATCCCTCTGAAACAGTTCAGCAGTTTCAGTCCTAACTTATTTGTGTATCTGGTAACCGTCTTCTAGACGCAATCTCTGGTTTTGTCTTGTTCTGTCTGTACGGATGAAAAGTTCCTGTGCTATTCCAGGGCTGGAGTCTCAGTTACTTTTCTTCTGCTTCTTTTACTCAGTTCTTTCCTGTGCCAGGATAGAAGAGTTTAAAAATCAAGGAACCTGCCTCCAAGGGCTTGCCTTGGTCTCTGTCCTCAGGGCAGCAGACCCTTAGCAGAGGGAAACTGGCTCGTAGTTGGCTGTTGGTCCTGCAGGCATCCTTCTGTCACAGAGTCAGATCTCTTTCTGTTTGCTTGTGTAAGTGAAATACAGAAATCCACGGAGAGCAGGTGGGGAGGTACAGGCACGTGGCCCACAACTATAGTTGCCAGTTTTAAAAGGCTGCAGGAGGCACAGTGGGGTTTGGGCATGAGCTTCAGCACCTTCTGCTGTTGTGTGCTCCTGTTTTGCTGAGCTGGGAGCTGACATCTTCATCACTGGCATTACAAAAAGATGTGCAGCAGGTTTTCACCGAGGTGGGTTTCCAAGCCATTGGGGAGGAGGAGAGCCAGCCAAGTTCCCAGCTTCTTGTCTGGCAGGTGGAAACTGCCAGATGACCTGGTCTGAGGCCAGGGTGAGAGCACTGGGAGATGGCTTACAAGTGTAGGAACTGGCCAGAATAGGGCTGTTTCTAGATGCAGTGTTGGCAAGGCTTTATCACAGACCAGCAGAAAAGAGCATCTAAGATTTAACCATTACAGATTGCTCTGCAGAAATTAGTTTTCTTTTCTTTTAATGGGGAAAAAGAAGCATCTGTCAAATACTTATTTATGTATTATATTTGCAAGCTTTGAGAAGTAAATTATTTGTGGAGGTTTGAGGTTTTTTGTTTGTTTGTTTGGATGGATTTTTGGTTTGTATTTTTGGATTTTTGTAGGTGTGGGATTTTATAAAATGACTGTGAAATGGACTTTGCAGACTCATCCCTGTAGCTTGCATGAACTTGGTGACTGCATATGGTGTTCCTCAATTTGACAGGATTCCTGATGGGAAGTCCTGTCATTTCTGAGTTTTGTCCTGATAGCAAATGTCATTTGTTTGGAGAAATCCAGGTTTTGAGACCTAATCTGGGGATTCTCTTCTGCTACAGGAACATTAGTCTGTGCTCCTCAGGCAGCTTCTTTGCTGAGGGTATGTGACAGAGCAGAGTGCCTGTCACAGGACTGCACTGATGTTGACCATGTAGGGTGATTCAAAACCCTGCCCCTGAGGTGGAGGCAAGCCAGGATTTATTGCTGTATCCTACCTTGCCCTCTTGCCCTCATTCCCATCATGGGAGGGGGCTGTGCAGTAGTGGGGAGCACATCACCAAGGTCTGTGTACATCTTCCAGCCCATGGCTGTGTGGTCAGAAGCCTCTACTCCTTTATGAGAGTAGTATGATTTGTGGTGCAAAGATCAGAAATATTCACGTCTTTTTCTGTTGAGTGAGGGCGTGGGTGGCTGCAGCTATGCAGCTGATGCTGGAAGGTGTCATTCTGAGCAGTGGCAAGCCTGGCCAGTGGCCAGAGAGGGCCCAGGGGGCCCCACCTATAGAAACATTTGTTGCCTTGTTGTAAGGAATTGCTTAAAGTGGCAGTGGCTGTTCTTTTAAGGAGATGATGGAGCTGGATGTGTATATTCTGCACTATCCTGACATGCTGTTCTGGGTATGGAACATGGACATCTTTAAATATTTTTGAAGCTTTTGCATGCAAAGGAGAAATACGTAATGCATTTTTTGCATTTCTGACCTTCTAGCAACTCCCCAGTCCTTCAGGAGGTCACTTTTGATTTTTGTAGTTGGTCACTTGTTACATCTGAGATGATGTAAGATTCGTTGTAGCTCTGAAATTTTGTTTTCTGGTTGTTTTTTTCTCCAGTTTATTTCTTGCATCTTTGTTTGAGGACCTGACTTGGTGTCAGTGACTCCACTGCCTAAATCATCTGTACTCTTCCTTCATGAGACCAGTTTTTAAGGGTTTACCTCTGCCACCTGCCATCAGTCTCAATGACTGGTGCTATTTTGTCTATGATAAATAGTTAAGGTTCAGACTCATCCTTTGTATAGTCCTCACCACTGCTTTGCTATAAAATACCATTAGAGTAGTTACTGGTGAAGGGCATTTTAAGGCTCTCACTGAAGATCAGTTCCCTGGCTGTAGATAGTGGGTAATTTTAAATGTTTTATATTTCCTCTTCCAGACGACAGTATTTTGCCTACAGGGATAAACGATGCCTTCTGCTTGTCACGTGTGTTACAGGATTAAATGTTACAGATGCGTGTTTTTTATGTGTTGAGACAGAACCTCATTAAAATTAAAGGCTTTCACTGAGCGACATTGATCTCATCTGTTTACAATAACAAGTAATTGTATATAAAACTGTTAATGATCAGAAAACTGCTACATGTGCCTTTAATGCTTCATACGATTACCGCATTTCATTTGATTACATGGGTTGAATAAAGGTTGCACAATATACTTTGTAATCAGAGTTGGAAAGCAGGGTCTTTCTTTGCTTTGTTAAGACTTGGTTGATGAAATGTTTTTTAAAGAACTACTTTGGTTTGGTTTTGGTTTTGGTTTGTGTTTTTTTTGGTAAGGTTTCACGTTGTTTTCCAGGTATTTTATGAAGCTTTAGAACATAAATGTGTGTAGTTTTTTTCTCGTCTCTGGCAACTCAGCCAATTTTAAAAGAATTTCACACATCTGACTAATAAACGAAGCTACATTTTAGATCCTGTAAACACTTACATGTATACATAACTTTATGTTTGTGTTAGATGTTCTGCTAAAATCCAGTGAGAATGTTACTGTCAGCAAACTTTTTATATAAACAGGCTTGTTCACAGGGCTGGAGTCAGTTGCATTCAGATCAGCTGAGGAAAATGATGCTGTGCCAGCCCTGCCCTGCTGGGTTTTGAGGTTGCCACCACTGGGCACTGTAGGCATCACTGGGGTGCTGAGGTGTTTGCTCTCTGGTGGTTGTTCTGTTAGGTACAGCTACCATACAGGTTAAGGACGACTGCCCCGTGCTGCTGCTTTTGCTGGCCAATGTCCTCATGTCGTGATTCAGCCCTTTATTTTTAGCTGCCTAATTGCAGCCAACTGCTGCGCAGAACACAGATAAGGGAATGAATTTTAACATGAAAATCACAGTAACATATTGGGGAAAAATGTTCTCTTTTTTTTTTTTTCCTGAGAATTAAAAGTAACTGATGGATCATTACTTTTTTTTTTTTTTTTTGGACAAAGGCCTCGTTCTCGCATTAAGATCTTATGGAAAAAAATACACAGGCATTTCTGACTGTGGGAATAAGCTTGAAAGGTGTGGAAGACAAATGCAGTCCCTGATTAGCATCCTTTAAAATAATGAGAAGAGTCATCATATCTCAGTTTTCCCACATACCAAAGTTGTCCTGTTTTCCTCTGACTGAAAATTGGTCTGTGCAAAGAAGCAGGTGTAAAACTGACTCTGCCTACAGTCTGTAGCCACGGCCTGCCATCATGTCAACAGGTTTTTTGTGTTTAAAGTTAGTATGTAGCTTATGCTTCGGAATAGTTTTCACTTACAGAACACTAGAACAAAAATGTGCATGTTGCTGTGCACAAAAATCCTCCTCAAACTGAAGAATCAAGGTGTGTTTCAGCCTGAGCTGCATTTGCTGTGATGTTGCCAGAAATAAATGCTTTTAGTCATTGCTACACAGATAAAGCACACAATTCTCTATCTGTGCTTGTAACGTGTTCTTTTTCTGCTCTTACATGTTTTATCCTCATCACTCTATACTCAGTCCCTCTTTTGCCTTTCTTATAATTGTTTTGTGTTATCAAACTGGGCGCTATGATACTTTAAATAAAATAAATATTGTTGAAGCTGGAGACAAATACAAAAAATGTGACGGTGAAAGAGCATATGTGTACATTTTTTAAATTATCTCCTTAGGAATTACACAATATTGTACTGTACACCATTTATGAAATTGCCTAGGTAGTGCGATCTTCGTGTAGATGCATTGTATTCTTGAGCTCCTCTATGAATGTTAGAAATTCTGCATTGTTTTGTAAGTATATTTCTACATTCTTCCGCAAAAATTGTAGGAAAGGATTTTAGAATGTTTGTGGGTAACCACAGTCAGTTAACTCAATAGGAACCATTCATAGCAGGTAACTTTCGATCTACAGATGTTGTTTTATTTGAAGAATACTGCTGTCAAAGATACTTTTTATGTATTTTAGGTACTTCAATATTATATTAGCCAGAATATTATATTATGTTACGTGGAAAAAGATGGTTCTGATAGAACTGTCTATTATAACTGGAAAATATTTTTAACAATTTGCTTGTAACAGTGGTTCCAATCTACTTATTATTCTTACTGATCTAGGAAGACCATTCTATTACCAAGAAGTTCTTCTATTGTGAAAGATTCCTTTTAGAAATGCAACCATGTAAAACTATTCCTGATTGAAATTTAATTTTATATTTTGAGACCTGCTGGGTTATAGTTCTAGACTCGTCAGAAAGTCCTGTTTTCACCCCCATAATGTGCAGCATGCTGTTTTTCTTATAGCTCTGCCCTAACCAGCACGTGTAGAATCAATTGGGGGTGCCTTTCAGAAATTTCTTATGTGGCTGTTTCAGAGTTTAGAAAAAATCATAGCTCCCATAGGAGCTTGGGAAAATGTCTTTCCCATAAATCTATTTTTTGGGGGATACAACATTGCTTTTGTTGTAGGTCGTTGTTAGGTTAGTGACATAACAGATACTATTTTTGCTGAGGGCGAGTGTTCGGCTGACAGAACTATTGTTTCTTGAGTCATCCTTTCTAAAAGATTGGTGTATTAGATTTCAACCAATGCTCCAAACTCGCCCAGGATCAACACAGATACAGTTTGAGATCGTTCTCTTGCATCTCATGGAGGCAGGTTACCTGGATTTGTCAAATGATCTGCTGTCCTACTCAGATACTCTTAGATTGCAAAATATTCATCGTACTTACCGTATGTGTTACTGCTCAGAACAGCACTCACATTTTGAGGACACGATATTGAAAATCTGCCAGTATGAGATTTTAAGTGTTTCAGCCTGCACTGGAGCCCACTCTCCCCTACCATGAGAACCAGTAAACTCAGGCCCAAAGCTCTGAAGGTTGCCCAGCCCAGAGGAGGTGTCATGGCACAGTTTACAGTCTACACGGTTTGCGCTCATTTACACAGAAGTGGTTGCAAATAACATAGTTTTGAACTGTTTCTTTTCTTTTTCTTGTAATTTATTGTAAGATATTTATTGATGATCCACATTCAATGCACAGAACAAATAGCTTTTTGTGGACACATGCCTGCATTTGCTTTGTTTCTAAACCATGGTTTTATGTGTATCTAAACCCTAGTTTTAAAGTTCTGTTTCCACCAACCGTAGTTTTCTCCTAATGTCTCTTTAAATTCTAGTAGATAAAAATGATGCCTTGCTTTTTAGTTGCATATTATCCCTTACCCAGTTATACATTTAGTCCTTTTTTATTGTTATACTGCTTTTACTTTCTTGAACTTATTGTAAAAAAAAATTATTATAAAATCTCCCTCAGTTGTAAGATTGTATCTCAATCAAAAAGTTGTTTGTCACTTCTTGCTGTTTAATGTTCCCTCAGCTGACTTGGCTCATAGCTGTGCTGTACTGGAGACTGCTCCAGTACCTCCTTTCCTGCCTTGTTTATTTAAACTAGCTGCACAACAACCGTACTTTATAATCACTGTGACATGGAGGAATAATTCTACATCTATGTGAGTCTATAAATGCTTTTCCAAACCCAAATGTGAAAAAACCCCAACAACAGCAAAACATTTAGGGCTCAATTGACCGAGCCTGGTGAGCACTTGCACACGCATCCCATCAGTTGCGTACTGAATATGTGCTTATTGATTGGCACAAAACTGATAATCTGAATCCCTGCTAGCCTACGAGACACTGAAAGCTTTCTTTGCAACACAAACTAATGCTGTAATGCTGTTTCTCTAATCTGTGTTTTGTTTTTTGTTTGTTTTTTTTTAACAGTCCTATGGTAAAGGGGCAAGAAGAAAAAACAGATTTAAAGGATCAGATGGGAGTACATCTTCTGATACTACCTCCAACAGTTTCGTACGCCAGGTATGGGTTTTCAGCTTCTGAAAGACTGGATGGCTTGCTGGTGTAAATGTTCAAAATGTAATTTTTAATTTTTTTTTTTTTGTAAGTTGTCAAATCAGAGTGATGCTGTAGTCTGAGAAATAGCAGAAGTCTCTTCTGGCACAATGAAAAATATTTGGTTGCTATTGTTTTGATCTTGGCATAAAAATAATTTTTCATTTCTCATTCATTTCCATTTATAGTAGTTATCCTTATTTTTGTTACTCTAATGCCATCAGGTGATTAAAGCTGGAGGAGGAGACAGAGTCTGATGGAAGTGCCTAAAGTGGAAACGTGTGGAGGAAAGAATCAAAACCCTACCAGTCCTCAGGGTTTTCCTGCTTAAAATAGTGCTGCATGAGGCAGTGTTAACCTAGATGCTTTCCTCCCACATCCCAATGTTATTTTAAGGCAGGGTTGGAGGGGAAATCCCTGGCAGCATTTGTCCCCATTGCACTGATGCTGGAAAGAACCTGTAGAAGATGGGGCGGTGTTTTAGGCTCCGATGCCCTGGTGTCTGTGTGTCTCCTGCAAAGGGAGAGAGCCTAGTGGAACCTCATGGAGATCCCAGACCAGGGTGGGTGTTGGGAGGACAGGTCAGTCTGGCCAACAGAGGGTATCTGGAAGTGTATCCAGAGCCCAGCGTGGCTTTGGCTGCAGGATGGTGCTGCTGAGACTGTGCTCTTGAGGAAGGAGGGTGTGTGTCAATAGGCGTGGGGTTGACAACTTGGAGAGCAGAAATGGTACCCAAAGCACCACAGTGACTGCTGAGCCTGTGCAGAGTCTGAAACAGTTCTTCATGCACAGCTGATTTAAGCCATGGTGTTGTCAATGCAGACTTTGCCATCTTTTTCAGAGAGGTTCTGGAATTTGGGAGCTTTCATAGCAGAGTTTTTTGTTTTACCATAAGCAGGCATCACACCTTCTTCTCTACTGGCTTGTTTTGCATGTTCCTTCATCCTAAAACATTCAACGACTATATTGATGTTGCATTGATTGTATCAGTACACATCTTCTGTTTTCAAAATTCGACTTTGTCCTGCTATAATTGTGTTGGTAGGTTTTGTGGTAGGCTGTGGATTTGATAAAGTCAGGCCCTTATTACATTTCCGTGTCAGTTGGACATAGACATGAAATATTAATTGATCATGGGAGTGGCAGTAAACAATATCAAGGTCGAAACCCTGGATCAAGTAAATTGTTGGGGATATTTTGTCCTGTCTTAAAATACTGTGAAAAAAATCCGGTCCCAGTAGAGGTTGAGAATAGCAACAAGATCTCCCAGTTCCACTGAATCTTTGTAAGGAATTCTGTGGTGCTGTTTTCCTTAGCTCCTTGTGGATATTCAATTCAGCCTGGAACATTTTTAGCAGAGTATGAGTGTTTATTTTACACCAGCTGCACATGCTTCTTTGCCTTTCTTGTTTACCTAAACGAAATCTGAAGTTGGTCTCAAGTATCTCCTCTTGCTCCTCTTGTCATGGTGG
Organism: Mohoua ochrocephala; assembly: GCA_013398855.1. NCBI lineage: Eukaryota > Metazoa > Chordata > Aves > Passeriformes > Acanthizidae > Mohoua > Mohoua ochrocephala. The sequence continues at coordinate 144,685 of VZTA01024369.1, read as the reverse complement.
GGAGCAGGGCAAGGAGGATCCACAAGGAGGTGGATCATCAAACAAAGTAGTGATGTTGAGGTGGGCTCGTGTAGTCATTGGAGATCTGGTTCTCTCTACAGCCTCTGAGGCATGATTTATCAAGTCTCCAAAACTAGCATGGAAAGCAGGGTTGGTGAGCTATAGTCTAAGTGTGTTTATATCTTTCCGAGGGCTCTAAAGGGAGTGTGACTTCAGGTGTAGATTTTCACAGATTTATATATTTCCCTGAAATAAATAAAAATTTAGTAGTTACTCGAGTGATGTAATACAAATGACTGAAAGGCGAATAGGCTTCTGTGAAAAATCAGAGATTTCATAGATAGCTGAAGCAAAATTCAGTTTTGAAATGGTATTGTCACTGAAGATAATGAAGGGATGTTAATGGATAAATGAATTAATGAGTAAATACTTTATGTGAAATTGTCCAGAATAAATTTTTTAAAAATCCCCACAAAACATTCCTAGCAAGTAATGTACAGGCAGAGCTGTTCAAGATGTAGCAGCTGTAGGAGGGAAATGCCTCTTCACAGTTGCTGCTGAGAGGTTTATGTCAGAACTTGGATTGTGCCTTCCACAGGCTTTCCTGCTCTGATTCTTCTCCTGGGACAGCTTGGTTTCTCTTGCACTACGGAAGAATTGCCACCAACATGACCAGGGTGCCCAGTGTTCCAGACATTAAACAGAATGGAGGCAGAGTTTTCTGCTGGCTCAGCTGCTGTGCCCTCCCCAGAAACTCACTTGGTCTACATATTGTTTATCTCCAGCTATCTTGCAGGAAATTTTACATGGTATAAATGAACATAATTGATTTGCAATAACCATTTATTTGCAGGGGAAAAAGTAAATCCGTTAATTTTTGTGTGTCTCCAAGATGGATGAAAATTGCAGAAAAGCAGGGCAGACGAATTTAAACCCTACAGAGTCAATGATGTACCGTTCATTTCCTGTTACTTTATTTTAGTGCTGTCTTAGAACCAGGAAGTCAGTTCTTACTTAAAAAGGGATTTGTGGAGTTATTTGACAGTGGTTTTGATCTAGACATGGAATACACACAACCTGTTTGTTTCAGCAATGCTTTTGATGCCTATAGCTGCCTTTTGTTTCTCCAACCTCCTTTCCCTCCCTTGGTTCCTGTTTCCTTTCCCATTTACTTCTTAACTTGTCCTGCAACTTTTATGCACATCTCTACAAGCACTCCCCTCTGCACTGAAGAAGGAATCCTGGGATTTTCCTGAGTATCACTAAGATCTGTCTGCATTCCTCGTAAGGAAAAAAGAATGTTTGGAAGGAAGGTGCTTTTGTGTCATATTTAGCTGGCCTGTCCCTAAGCTGGGGGAGCTGTGAGAGGTGTGCAGGTTCTTTTCGTAAGCTTCGATGGAAAGTGGGTATTTCCTAACAGAGAAATATATGGTGGCTGGATAAAAGAACATAAATCTATCTAGTCCTAAGGAAATGTTATGTACATTGAAGGCAATTGAAGTATTTGGCAAGAGCAAGGAGATAGGATTTAGTCTTTTGAATCCACAGAGCTGCTGGGCATTTAAGTTAAAGCTGCTGCAGGAGGGAAGGACTTCATGTCTATGGCTAACAATGATAAAGCTTTATTGTCTTTGTTTTAGTATTTCCTTAAGGACATATGCCCCTCTTACTCCACGATCTACCTGGCAACTTTCCTGCTATGCATACCACATGCTACAGTAATAGAAATAATGCCAACTTTGTTCTCTCTCCTTCAGATGAAACTAAGTAACATTCAAATTGCTTGAAAACTCCTGCTGTTGTATAAGAAGAATGAAATGTGCTCTGCACAGCCCTGTGTGCAATGATCTTTTCCATTTAAATCTGTTTTGTGGAGTGCTGAAGTAGAGCAGAGCAATCTATCCAGTATTGTTTCTAATGTGTATAAAAGAAGGCTTAAACTGGAGCAAGAGCATCTGTATATAATATACAAATTAAAACCCCATTCTTTTCAAAGGAGTTAAAGCTCCTTCGTGCTTTGAATTTTATGTATTGATATAGATTTTTATTGTAATTTTTACTTGTGACACTATAAAAGCTATGAGATTTTAGGGTAATGATTTGGATCATGTTCTATTTGTTACAAAAAAATGTTTGTTTAGTTTTGTCTCCAGCATATTATTGATGATATTTGAGCTTAAAAAAATAACAACAATTTGGCTTTCTTTTTATTTGCTAGCAGCTACTGCTTGTCTTTTCAATAGCAGGAGAGGGAAGTTTTTTCCTCTCTGTTTTCTTGAGAAGTTGTATTGGCAATTAAGCTGTGTATCTGGAAAGCAGAAGCATCATTGCACACCAATCAGCTCCTAACCGAATATAATCAGTTGTCTTTAGGGAGCTAAAGGACATTGTGTTATATAGTTTTCATCATCTTTTTTGAGCTTTGGAGTGATAAGCAGCTTGTTCTTAGGGTTAGTTATGAAAGACTGAATTGGATCTGATCTCTAGTTGTTGCCATTTTGACTGATGCTTGGTAATGATTTTGTTCCCGAGGGTTTCTTCAAAATACGGATCAGACAAAATATTTTGCACACGACACTATGGCACTTCCCAGGAACATTATTTTAAGCAAATTGCATGTTCTGATAGCATTACATATTTTGTGGCTGTGCTTCTGGACCCGTCTTTGTCAAGGTTTTATTTTAAATCGTAATGATTAATCACAGAGGCAGACTAAGTTGTTGGGATTTTTATGTGTTGCAAAGGCAGATTAGATTGTGAAATAGGCTGTCGTCTATGGACTGGCTTACAGAAATATTTAAGGTTTTACAAATCTGTTTTTTTTCCTTTAAATATTGGCTTGATGCCTGTTATACTGTGTTCACTCAAAAACACAGCTATAAATAATTATGTAGGGAATTCATTATTCTTCTACTTTCCTCTAAGGACGTTTGCTTAGCTGTGTAATTACCTCTTGAATTTTATGAATGGTAAAACTAAGATTTGCTCTAAAAACCAATTTGAAAATATTGACTTCGTTTTGCTCATAAACATGCCTCTTAATCTTGATTTCACCAGAGAACTGGGCTGTGTCAGAAATGTATTCCTCTTCTTTTAATTGCCTTTTTTCTTCCAGATGTAGAGCTTAGCTTTGATTTTTAATTTTTTTTTCCTTTTCGTGAGAGGAAGAGCTTATGTATTCAGCTCATAGATGCAGCCTGCCAGTGAAGCTATGCATTTACAGGCTGAGCCACAAAGAGATGGTGTAGAGTGGGCACAGATATTAGCTTTGGTCTTCATGCCTGGTGCTAAACAATCTTAGGCTGAAAACCTGCCTATGTTTTCCCTGCTAGGACTGTTCCTGCTTCTTGAAGACTGTATATGAACAAGATTGTGGCTAGCCAGAAAATCTAAATAAATAATTACAAATAGGGCTCATTTGCCAATTAATCTATTCTTACATCCTTTGTGTGCCTCAAATGATGAGACTTGTTTTGCTTGTAGAGGAAAAAGGAGCTTTGCAGACTTGCCATTAGCTTTTACCCATAACAAAATGAGGTATGTGAGGCACTTTTAGAGGTGTTGTGCAAATACTGATTGTAATACATAAAAATATATACCTACTGCTCAGCTTAATTTTCTCATCTCCTATTTCTGATGCAAATGTCTGGGGTTGTTTTGTTAGGTTCAGATTTTTTCTGGTCTCTTTCTGCAGATTTCACTGAAAGCCACAGCAGTGATGCTTGTGGCCTGTGCTTGCTATTGTGGTTGCACTGAAGCCTTACACCAGTGATACATTCTAGAACGTCTGCTTATTTGAAACACATTAAAACTGTTATTTCATGGGGAACTGATAGAATTGTGGTGCCCTATGTTTTTCACCATAAATGGTAAGTTATTGAAAGAAATGCATTGCACTTGGATAAAGCCACCTTACAGTGAGGTTGGCATGTGGAGTAAGATGTTTGTACTTCTGTGTTCTTCTGGTGTTAGTGGAAGCAACCAAACTTTCCTCTGAAGGCCAGTGTGTGACCTTCACATGGGCAGGCAGTGTAGTTTAGGGTGACCTGCTGTTTGTATTGAGCAACGTGAATCAGGTTTTAGTCAAATCCAGTGAGACTGCTTCTATTGTGATACTGCTCTAGGAGTAGTACTAGTATGGGAAAGCAACTGGTTTTTTTAATGTATTTCTTGTTGTATGAAATATACCAAGTTCACAGCGGGGGTGAAGAACTTGGAGCAGTGCAGGGATTCATAAGAATATGTCAGTTCAGCCGTTGATGTAGAGTTTCATTTATGGCTCATAAACGAACAAATAAATTGTTCTCAGTTCCTGTCATGTGGTAAAAAGCAGTTAGATGGGGAGTGGGAGGAGGGCAGCTTTTAGAAGAGGCCTGGATTGGGAGCATGGGGCTGGAGGAAGGGAGTGGGGAGAAAAGGACTTTCCCTTCTGATGGCAGTTGTGAAGCTGCAGACATGAGGAAAAAAAAAACCACATTAGGCTCATTGAGCTATAGATTTCCTTGGCTGTAGTAAGAGTTTGCAAAGTCTCCTTTTTTGGCCTGGAGAGAATAGAACAGATGCCCCTATAAAGCATGGGATTTGGCAGGCATGACTGGAGGGGAGATGGCTGAGAAAAACCCAGCAGAAAGGAAGTTCATTTGTGGACTTCAGTTCTTTCATGGGCGCTTTTTTGCCTCAAATGGTTTCTAAGAATAGAAATCAAAGTGTTGCCATGTGTTTAAAAAAACACCACACACCCTCTAACCAAAACAAACAGGCAAAACATCTTAATGCTCTTCTTACACGTCCATTTACACTTCTTGCAGCAGAGTAAGAGAAAATTACTGGGGGGGTGTGGGGGGGACAACTAAATGTAATCCTTTATCAAAAATGGAAGAGTAGGAGCTCTCTTTATAGCTTTGAATGGGTGTACATGTTTGATGTTACTCTGCATGCTGCTGAAGTCAACACATCCTTTTCCAAGCAGCAGTGGAAATTTCGAAGATGGGGCTCATATCTGATGTCTGCTGAGATGGTTGCCAGCATTGCTTTGGAGCTTGCTAAGATGATGGGTGGGTGTTGAGAGGTGTCCGAGAGGTCATACGTGGCCTGCTGCGAGAGAACAAGGGAGATGCAAGCCCTGAATGCGGGTGGGTGGCATCCCTGGGGGTGGCAGCTGTTGAACCTCCTCCTTTGGCATTCCCATTGCTGCTGTCTTGACTGCTGGCTATGTGCTTCTCTGGGTATGTGGGGGACAGGAGGAAGGGGGCTTTCCATTTGCTCAGTGTCTGCCACAACCTGCACTCAATCAGGTTTGGGAACATCAGAGGCATTTTGTAGCGGGACATTCAAAAGGTGTGACAGAACTTGTGCATCGCTGAGCCAGGGGCTTTCTGCAGGTGACACAGCTGCCTCCATGCAGAGGAGGAGGAGAAGGAGGAGGAGGAGGCAAGGGCTTCGCTGTCGAGGCAGGCAGAGATGTGAGAGGGTTTTAAGCATTTAGTCAAAATGATGAAGGCAAAGAATGATCTTTTCAGCTCTGGTGAAGATAGAGTTGGAGACTCTTCCATCATAGTGGATGGCATATGGAATGAGCAGAAAGCCTAAACACTGAGTTAGGCTTAAGCCTTTCTCTTTGTCCAAATATCTTTATAACTGGTGATTGCTCTCTGACAGTCTCCATCTTTCAGTTTTGTTCTAATCAGAGTGGACTTGCAAGAGCTGAACCTCTCAAAAGCCTTACGGCTCCTTGCCTGTATTTGCTGCTCTCTTGCATGGGGTATGGCAGTAGCTCCAAGAAAAAAACTACGCAGTTGTAAACAGTTAAGATCAAAATTAGGAATAGGATTGAATGAGAATCGAGTGTTTTGTTTTATTTTGTCCCCTGCTTCTCCCAGAAAATTCTGTGTGGTTTCTAGTTCTTTGTGTGCAGCATTGTCTTAATAAATTTGTGATGAGATGCAGGGTTTATTATATGCTATCATAGATGTCTTCTAGTTATAGTAAGTACAGACATACAAAGTATCTGCGATGAACAAGGTTTCTGATGCATATATGTAATTCTAGTTAATGCAGACACTGTAAAAAAGATTTTATGACGATAAATGCAGTATTTGTACAACTTTTTCTTATGGGCCTATCTAGTTGGAAAATTTTTAACAGGGCCTTAAAATACGGGGGTTCTTTTTAGATATGTTTTTAGTCACTTGCAAAATTCAGTTTATAATTACATATAAGTGCATCATAAACAGTTGCTTAGTTCCTCAAGTGTTTTTTGTAATTTTCAATATTACATTGATTTTCAGGGTTTGCATTTATGCTGTGTGGTTTTGATTGGGAACAAACGCCTAAAACAAGGGAACAGTTTGATCCTCTGTAAAGCAAATGTCATCTTCTGCTCCAAAATGCAAGCGATTCACAGGAAAATAACTGCTGGTTGGCCAATGTGCAGCAAGCTGCTTCAGTTTCTCTCTATCGTGAAGATGAGCCGCTCTCAGTAGCTGGCAGGGCTTGGGGAGTAAAGAAAGATCCTTTGCAATTAGCCAGGGGGATTTACTGACTCTTTTGTCTTTCATGATACTCCACCAGCACATTCCTGCTCCAGCTCAGGAGTGCTTAGTTTCGTCCCTCACTAGATAGATACACTGCAAAATATACGTGCCATTTCTGTTCAATTAGTCACAAAATTGCCAGTTTTATGGGCAGTTGCAGCAGAGAGCTCTCTTCTCTTGGGCTATGTGTTTAGACAGTACTTCCAGCACTAATTATATGTTCCTGTAGACTTGAATGTTGCTTTTTTTGTGTGATCTCTCTCAGACTTTGCTGGAATACTAGGCTTATTGAAAAGATTGATGCTCCAATACTTTTAAAATTAATTGTAAACTTCTCAGGAATTTACAGTAAAGGTTTTTTTGGTTATCAGATTATAGAATGACATCCACACGAGCACAGTTAGTGAGCGTTGTTTCCAATGATGGTCACATAATATTTTAATTCCTGAATATGACTGGCCTGAAAACAGCAGGACCTGAAGCAGTCCTAGGTATATAAAAATCTAGGTATATTAAAATCTGATGTTGTAGCATATATGAATTCTTTTTCTCTGCCAGAGGAAGTCGTTAATAATACTCTTGAGATGGGCAGTACTAATTCTAAGCACCATATAAACCTGTAGTCCCCTACACGTTAAATGGTTTTGATTAGATGGTTTACTAACAGGATAACCAGGTCTTGGATAGGAAAGAGAAGTGATTCCTGCAAACAGGTGGGGAGCTGAAAGAGGGGAGGATGGATGAAGTGAAAAAGGAAAAATATATTTGTATATGCCTTTGATATGCTTCCTCCTATTGTCTCCACTGGTGGTTTCATTTGTTTTGCAGATTGAACCTGGGGAGTCTGTTACAGGATGAAAACTAGCCTTCTCTTTTATGCCAAATTACCTTTAATTGTTATGTCTCTTATGGCAGAAATACAGCTTTAAGCTGTGGTTGATCAGATGGCTCTCAGAAGTGTCCTTATCAGATCCTGCTTTTGCGGGGACTGAGCTGAAGGCAGAAATCATTGCTCCTGTGGAAACAGTGAAGCATTGCTGGTTGGGTTTATTTTTCCTACAAAATGTGTTCAGTAATCTCCCTTTACTACTTTTCTAAAAACATGTTATTGCATGTGTAGCTCTCTGAAAAATCAATTATTCTTTGTCCAACTTCTTTGACCTTATTTCTTTTTTAAGAATTCTTTTGAAAACAGTAACATGTCAAGGCAATGTTTGTTTATAATAAGGGAAGATTAAAGACTATTTCAGCCTTGTCCTTGAAATAATTGCTGAGAAAATTGCCAGAGTTAGTAAGAGAGTTTAATCAGAACTTGCTTGGTTTTATACATCTCTTTCCAACATTAGCTACAATTTATCCATCATCTGCCATTTAAACTGAAATGGAAATAAGATGCTTTCCTAAGCTGCTTGTATTGTTAAATAAAATGCCGAAATAATATGTTAAAGTAAAATTTCCCATGCTTAGGAGAAATAGTGTTTGCTCAAACTCCATAAGCAGTTTGAGCATATTGAAGGTTAAAATGTGTAAAATCTTCAAGTTCCTGTTATTATCTGAGAAAAGTGAACAGTATTTAAAATGCTATTACAAACATGACAAAGAAATGAAAGCACATCGATAGATTTGACCAATTGTGCTGCTACTATATTTTAAAATCTGAATGTAGAAAATTAGTCAACACTTTACACAATAAATAAGTGTGATGATGAAGTATGGTGTTGAGATAAAGCCTTGGAAGGAGATGACACAGCCAAGTGAAAGAGAGCATCATTCTGAGGCCCAAGAAGCAGTGATTCATTGGAGATAGTCTGGGAGAATTGACAGTGTGCCATGTGCTTTTTTTATGGAAACAATTTAGCTCTGGAAGGTTTAAGATTTTTTTCCTAGTCTTACTGTTTAATTGCTCATAAGCAAGAGCTACTTAGAACAATGCTTGAATTTTTTGCACAGTGCTCAGCCTCCATATGATATTTATTTTAGAAAGATTCCTGGCTGTTTGAAGTACACAGGAGTATCACATTTTATCTTGCAAATTTTTCCTACTCAAGTTCAACTCACAAGTTACCTAATTTGGTCCCGTTATATGCCTAAAAGTCAACGTGGTAAAATCCTGTTTAACACAGGATTTGGGATTTGATTTGGTATTCCTTCTATCAGAAATCTGCTTTCTGCTGTGGCAAAGTCCATTACATCAGCCCAGAGCTCAATCCTTACACGGTACTCAGAAAATCCTTTGGTCTCCTGTGACATGTGATGTCACACACTCTTTGTTATCCTTCACCCTGTGTTTTCTTGCAAAGCAGGGTCAGCTAAATCTAAGGTTTATTTCCAGCATGCATCCAATGTATATCATTTGGACGACGTCCTGTTGGTTCTTAATTTTTGATACTACGTCTCCTGCTTGTAACTGTAGCTATGGTTGGTTGATTGTTGATGTGGCAAAGCACTTGTGGGTGGCTTACATTTAGCTAGGAGTTACTAACAGCCAGGGGAAATGAAGAGATGAAATAATAATGAAATCCACTGTTGCAGTGTTTGCTTCATTAAATAAAAGAGAGAAAGTTCATCCATGGGAACAAGCAGGGTTTGAGATACTATGATTTTGGGAGATGTGTGCATCATTTGTCCTTTTATCAACGCTGCAAAACAAAAGCCCCAGCCCCAGTTCCAAAGGGAGTGTGTCTTCTCTGATGATTCCCTTGAGATTGCTCTGAAATGGATCTGCTTGTACTGTGCTTCTGACTAAAGACTGCAGCATATTGTTCAGGAGGTAGCATTGATCTTTTCTATTTTTCTAATTTTTGTGCTGTAAAGTCATAACCTGTTTAGACTTGCCAGTTGTTGGTTCTGCAGGCCATTTGCAAGTAAAGACAGACCTTGGCCAGATGAAATTATTATCTCTGCTGTTTCCAAGACAGTTTTAATTTTCCCCTGTTGGAAAATTTGTAGTGAGTCAGATTAAAATTCTGGATCAATTTACGCATCCAAAAAGAAGAGTCCTTGATTTAGACGTTGAATGACCTCCTCTTATTGCCTGAATATTTGGTAGATGGACTTGGGGGAAATCCTATTCCTAGGTTGTAAAAAACTTAAACAGAAAGTTTCTAGGCAGACTTTCTTGGCAGCATACGTAAGATTTTACTTTTCACGTTAGGAAAGTTCACTGTATTTATAAGACTGGCATTATTCATGGTTTTTCAGAACACATGCTTGAAGTCAAGCAGCTGCAATTTGCAGTTAATCTGGCAAACATTTACCTCTGCTTACTTTGAGTATCACTCAGGGATTTTTCTCTGCTAGCTCTTTATAAGGCTTTTTGAAAGGTCTTACCAATGTGGTAGTGCCAGCTGTGGAATAGGACCTTAACTTGGTCTTATTTGTAGTAATGGACTTCTCTTTCAAGTCTGTTTAACCATGTATGCAAAACTAAATTTCTCTGTGAAACTGGTATTTTAGTGGTCATTCAAGAGCTGGAAATACAATTTCCCTCATGTTTCCAGGAAGACAGGATCTGCCTGAAAATACGTCATCAGTTTTATTATGTAAGTTATCCCAAACCAGAACACCATGAAAATCTGAGATGTGTATAAACCCCATCTCTGCCAACTTGGGAAAGTGCTTTTCATTGTTTTTCACTTGGCTGGCAGGAATGTTGTCAGCCACGGGGGCGAGGAGACACCCTCAGACAAGAGGGCGAGCTGCTGGAGAGGCATTTGCCGGTGCTGTAGCTACCAAACTGCGCTGTGCTGGTTTGCTGGGCCAGCGAGGCTGCACGGCGAGGGGTGGGGTTTGGATGCTGTGTCCTGGCAGGTGTCCTCTCCAGCCCCAGGTAGCATTGCTTGAGTGCTGCTTTGAGCCAAATGCTGCATGCTGCTTCTTAGGGACAGAGCGCTATAGGAATGGTCACGTGGATTTTTGCTATGTACAGCACAGCCCGTGTCCGAAGGGCGTGGTTGAAGTCCTTACCATGCCAAAAGCCATCAAATTTGGATGCTTTAGTCCCTCTGGTTTTGTCCACACTGTGGGAAGCCCCTGGGTTTGGAGCACACCCTATGTGCAGCATGGCAAGCAGAGATGCATGTAAATGCCATTGCCTTTTTCCTCACCCCTGCATTGTAGTTTCCTTGGAAGGAAACAATTTGCGAGGAGGCCCAACCTTCTGTGTGTTCCAGAAGTTTCTGCATTTGAGCAGTGGCTGGACCATTTTCTCCCTGTGACTGCTGGACGTTTCTTCCACAGGTTGACACCTGTCTCTTTGGCATGGCTGTCCCCAGCTGCTAACAGGAGACTTCAAATGCTGTTTTGAAAGAAGGTTTTGACAAAAAATATATTGGAAATTGTGATTGGAAATTGTCAGCAGGTGTTAAGTATGAGATAGGTCAGGAAGCAGACAGAAATTGAAATGAAAGTACTGTGTCAGCACAGAGAAGAATTCCCAACCTTTGTAGGCAGAAAACCCAGAATACCAGGGTAAACAAAGGGAAATTTTCCCACTGCGACTACAAACATTTTACAGGGCCCATTTGCTGTATAGAGTATTCTAGGGATTTCAGAATAGAGCTGATTTATCAGATTGCTAGCAGTCTGTTGTTTGTTAGGTCTCTAGGCACCATAAATGAGGGTGACTGAGGCATTTGGATAAATGTTGTTTGCTCCTTATATGGTATATCATTGCCATTTAAGAGAGTATCTATTAATTACTATCCACTTTGCAAACTTGTCTGTTTTTTCATGAGAAGATAGGGTACAATTTGAACTATTCTATTTTAGAATCCTTTTCCCCTTGCTTTTATCCTGATTTTCTTAAGAGAAGAGGAGAACCTGGTACACAGTCTCTGTTGCTTAGCTCATTTTGGTTGCCTCCAGTGGATGCTGTCGGCGTTAGGCAGGGAGGAAAGTTCTTTTTGAGCTCTCACCCGAGCTGGAGGCATTCTTGTGTGCGCTTGATAGTTATGGAGATAGACCATCTCTTCCAGAAGTTGATTTGTATTGCCTAAATTAGTGTTGTGCTCTGAAATACTCTCTAGAAGAAGGAATTATAGTCTCACTGAGTACAGGGGGAACATCAGAGAACTGGCTTTCTCACTTAGCTGCAAGGAGGTGGTTGCTGTGAATAGTCTCTTGCTCATACCTGTGTCTGACGCTCAGGCTTTCTTCTTGGCTGATGTTTCTGGAGCTGTTCAGCATTAATAGCACCTCTTTAGCTATTGAGCACAGATTCACACATTGCTACAGTGTTTTCTGCGTCTATACATCTTATTTCAATGCAAACCTTTTGCATCTGTTCTAATCATATGTTCTAATACCTGTGGGGTGTAGAATACAGCGGCACATAAGCTGTTTTTAATTTTATTGCTGTTCTGCATTTAGGAGTGACTCATTGCTTTGGAGACTGAGTTGATAAAAAATTTGCACATCTCATTAATCTAATACTGTAATTCCCAAAAAACATTACACTGAAAAAGCCCATTTTTCAGATGGTGCATGGTAACTTTTACCCTATGGAATAGTACTATGGTCTGCATGAAACAATCCTAGGAGTAATTTTCTAGCAAATAAAAATAGAACACAAGGACTTCTTTACGGAAACCAAAAAATGATGCCTTGGAACTCAGACCTCAGGGAGAATTGGATCAAGAGTTTTAAGAGGCTTCAATTTCATTCTGTTAGTCATACCATTCATTGTCGTTAATATCAACCTTGAAGCTTTTCTGAACGGTGGCATTTTTCTTTCTTTTTTAATATAAATCTAGTAAATTGATGGCAACCACCTGATTGACCAAGAGATTGGTTTTAAAACTATTTTAAAGCTCTTATTTTATGTAATGGTAGTCCGTAAAGTGACACAGAATAAGAATAAAAAAGGAAAACCTTATACAGGCTTGCTCCCCTGTAGTTTTATGATTCTCATTTAGACAAAAATTTTAATACAGAATATAGCTAAGTGAGCTGCTTTTTAAATTCTTAGAACTAAATTAATTATCTTCTTGTTTCACTATTTGTTTTTACTTTGCTTTGGAATATAGTGTCTCATGTCTCCCCTGCTTCCCTCCCTCTCCAAAAAGCCCAGCCCCAAAAGAGGAAGTGAAGGGTCCCATTTTTGCATATAAAAAACTTTTGACAGTGAGGAGAAACTGAAGGTAATGTTTGATGCGGCAAACCATCATTCCCAATGTTAATTGTAATGGAACGTGCTTATTGTAGGAACAGCAACCAAAAATGTAGGAAGCAAAACCAGTGGAGAGAGTCCACTGGAAAACACTTGATCACAGTAAATCTTCAAACCTCTCACTTAAAAGACAGTAAAACTAGGTCAGGCTTAGGCCTGTTTTCTGGGACCTGGGCAGCCCACCTCCACATGAGCTTGAAGACCTCCTATCTGGAGCAAAAGCTTGGTGTTTGCTGTAACATCCTTCAGGATAAGTGCTAGAGTTTGCAGCGTTTTTGTATCTTCTGGGAATAATACTTTTTGGTGTAGTAAAGTTGTTATGGTAATATACTAAGGAGGAAAATTCTGAATGTGGTTAAATGTATGGACAGTTCTCAACTTAAGCCAAACTCCCTGGTTGTAATTTTTGTAATGCTGTAAGAGGACAGCATGATGAATTGCACATGAGAGCTGAAGCTGAGCTTTGCTTTTTTTGAAGTTATCCATAGGATGTGTGTTTGTGTGTGTGCTTGCTTCATTTCCTTTTTGTCTGGAGGACGTAAAAATAGTCCTCTTGCCCTGAAGTTGTGGGCAGACTGGTGGGCACCTGCTGTGTGAATTTAACCCACATTTTCTGAAGGGCAGCGGTCGTCGAGTCGCAGCAATTACTTTTGTTTTGGTTCATGTAAACAGCACCAGCTCTGTTCAACGTCGTATGCATTCCAGGGACTTTCTGTGTGTTGCAAGTACAAACTAGGCACAGAAACTCCAGTTTAAGAAATATTTCTTTAACTCCCTATAATTTGAGATTTCGACCTCCAGTTTAGGTTGGGGAGTACACCTACGTGCGATTCAGTCTAGTAGGTGGTGTTTTAACATGTCTCGGTTCAAGATGTAGAAATATAAATGAGTAAGTGAGCAACAGGTAAATTGTATGAACGTAATTACCTGTAATAAGTGGATTTTTAGATACCTGATACCTTGGATATTTCTTTTGCAGCCTGTCTCCATTGTCTGCATGGAGTTCTTAACCTAAGATAAATGTCAAAGTAGTCACCTTTTAAATTTTTGATTATTCTGTCCAAACCTTTATTTTTTTTTCATAGATGATGAGATAGTGTTTGTTTGTGTATAAATTCTAGTACAAATTCTGTGTAAAACAGGAAAATTTTATTAGAAAGTTAGGTCCCAAATATTAGCAGTTTTATAGTAAAAGTCAAACCCAAAACATACTGTTCTGTACCTTGCTTAACCATAGGCATGTTTGTAATGTTTTTATCCATTGTTTCATCCATTGTAATATCCTTCATTGTTTTTTAATTTCCATATAAATGTGGTTTTTAAACTGTGATTAGCATCATCCTCTATGTGCTGCAGGCAGTAAAATAGAATACATAATTTTTCTAGAGTGCGTTGGACTCAGGCTTTCAGTATTCTCTATAATATTGATGTGAATTAGAATAGGTTGTTTTCAAATTTTTTTTGAGTACATCTTCTTGAATCTTTTTTTTTAAAGTAAAGGCTGTGTTATTATATAGTGAGATTTCTAGCACTGGGCTTTGTGTTTCTTCAGATACGGGAAGTCTGTCAGGCTGGATAATTGGAGCACCTTTTGTTACAATTATCTTCCATGTTCTTAAAAAAAAAAGGCAATATATTATTACCCAGATGATTAAATGTCAATTAAATATCCTTTGATATTGAAGCACCTGCCATATGTTTGTGGGCAAGAAAAATAGCAAGAGGAATGAGAGGGAGTCAGAACATGATTAGAATTTGGTAAGGTGCTGAGACAAGTACTTTACACTGGAGTGGACTTCATGATCTGCATGGTGAGTTTCCATGGCCGGGAGAGCCACCCTGGAGCAGCCTGTGAGAGGAAGGTGGGAAGCAGCAGCCGTCAGTAGCCAGGGAGGGAGGACAAGGCGTGCACCAGGAGCAGGACACACAAGGGGCTCCTTGTGTCCCACTTGGACCCGTCCTTCCTAAGAGGCTGGCGGGGGCCTTTTCCCTGAGCAGTGACATCAGTGGGTAGGAAGTGGTTAATATGGGGTGGGAATAGCAAACGTGGGGAAAGTGTGGCCTCTCCTGCCATCTCTTTGGTGTCCTACAAGCATGGGGGCAGCTCTGTGGAGACCAAACTGAGCATAGGTGTCCAAGCAAAGAACACAGATGCCATATGTTGTTTTCTTCAGTTTGAAAAGCAATCAGGAGTGTTTTCTTCCCAGCCTTTCCCATCACGTGTGCAAGGCATGTGTGTCAGGTGGGGGCTCTCCTGCATGTGACCCTGTTAATTGTGTTAATGAGCAGGGAGGGAGGGGAAAAATACAAGGTGCTTGAACAACTGACAGGAGCATTCAATATTTAATATCCTTATCTCCACAGAAATTTAAGGATTAAAGAGGCTTGATTTGTTACAGCCATTTTCCCCTCTTGGAGCTGTCATCTGGGTTGTAAGTAATGGATTATTTTGAGGAGGAAAAAAATGCCTCAAAGACACAACTCACTGCCCTCACAAATTATATCATTTTTCTACCTACGTTTAAGTTACTTTTATCAGAGATTCTGAAATAATGCTCTGCAACATAAATTGTGGGAGAATATTGCAAAGGCTGCAAGGTTTTGTATTTGTGAGTGTGACTTTCCCTGATCCTGATGAAATGCAGACCTAATAAAGACAAGTGAGAGTGGCTGTATCTTGGAGGAAAGGCTCTTGCCCCCTTGAAGCAGAGGCAGCTGATGCCATGCAGTGAGCAGTGTTGCAGAGCCGCGTGGGCTGTGAGCAGCTGTCCTGTTACGCAGAGGGGATCTAGAGGCACTGCTTTGTAAACTAGTACATTCTACTCTTAATCTTTCTTTTTGAGCCCTGCTTTGTTTCATAGTACTTTATGCCATTGGCATTTGAATTTCTTATCCTGTGACTTAAAATCTGGCTACTATGTTAAGAACAGTAATAAAAGAAGTGTCCATCATTTACTGAAGAAAATCTAAACTTGTATGCATTGAAGTTTTTAAAATTAATATCTTAAATAGGTATTTATTGAAGACATTGGGAAAAACTTCTATTTGCCCTACTAGTGCTCTCCAGCAGTTCTACATCTGAACTTTATGCTTTGCTCCACAGTTGCTGTGCTCCAGGTCTTTGCCTTGCTGCCTCCACCCCACATTGTGTCATCCTTCTGTTTCTTTAGCTGGCAACATACAGCTATTCATAAAACCTGGGTCAAATTGATGATATTGAGTCGTGTACTTAGTATATCTTTAATTCTGGAGGCATGCCTTTTTTCTGTTCCTTGTACAGAGCTTACGCTAGTTCTTTTTTTTTTGTTCTACCTGTGGAATAACCTGGACTTTCCACCTTTATCTAAAGATGCTGGCTGCCTTGCTAGACTACTAAAGGCTTGTGAAAGTTAAACATATTTCATTTTTATTCTTACTTTTGTGGGAGTTTTAGATACACAGACTGGCTCTAGTCATGATGCTTTTAAATTTATGGCTTTGTTTTTGTTTGACAAGAAAGAAAGAAAGCAAAACTCTATAAGAAAATAAAATGTTCTCTTTGCCGGGATCATGATGCATTATATATAATATATTATGCAGAAATCTGTGCCTAGTTTTCTAAATTATACATGTTTATTTCAAAAAGTAAGCAAAATCGAATCTGAGCTGGAATGGAATAAAATAATAAGAGGCTGAGGAGTTTTAAGTTTTCTCAGTAATGTCAAAAGTTAACATGCTAGTTGTCTGTTTTTAGATATGCGAGGCATCACCAAAAGTATGTTTTGATGCCATTGTTATTATCAGACCACGGGGCAATTTTTCTTTTCATTTTCCATGTCTTTTCCTCTGAGTCAGTAATCTAAAATAATTATCTTACTGTTCTTAATATTTTGGATACAGATTCTGAGATATATATCTGTCTGGACAATTTGTGAAAGGCAATGAGAGGTGTATGTTGTCCTGAAGAAATAATCATGGACTGACTAAAATTTAACCCATCTTTGCTTGTTGTTTCATTTGCATGCTAAGCAATTTTTAAAAAAATTTTTTTACTGTTAGTCTGCATGCATTGTTTGATAAGCTATCAGGTACTACCTCTTCTGAATAATCCTGCAGGAAAATGGTTGAGCAGTATTAGCAATATTACTAATAATTGATGGTACCAATTATCAAGTTTCCATAATGCTTTCATAATGAAACCTCATTTGTGTAACTTAAGTTTTTTATATATATGCTTTTACCTTAAGAGATGTGGCAAAAAGGGAATTTTCTTTTTCCTAAAAAGGAAAGAAATAAATATATTTTTATTGCAATTCTGGTAGTTCAGAAAAATGCTAATTAAACACATTAAATTGATTGAAGATGTAGACGGGTTGTCTCTTTGCCTTTTCCCTTTGCCTTTTGCCTTCATCTTTTCTAATACTACGTATTTGGTCACATACATTCGATAGGTAATCTTCTTATCAGAAGCTTGCATCATCTTCTACTTAAACTGGATGAATCTAGCTAGCAAACTCCTACCATAGTATCTTGTGTTTGATGTACCACTAAACTGAATTCCCACTGTGTAACTTACGGGAGCCTTGAGCCCGAGATCTCCAGCAGTGTTGTGAGTCCCACCACACTGGACGGAGTTTGAGGTGTTTCACAGAATCGTATGATAGTTTGGGTTGGAAGAGATCTTTGAATGTCATCTAGTGCTACCCCAATAAGCAGGGACATCTTCAAATGGATCAGGTTGCCGAGAGCCACGTCCAGCCTGGACGTGGATGTTTCCTGGTGTGCGGCATCTACTGCCTCTCTGGGCAACTTCTTCCAGTGTCCCACTGCCCTCATCGTAAAAAATGTCTTCCTTGCGTCTAGTCTGAGATGTAGTTTCCCTCTCATCTGCTCTCTGTGTTCTTGAGGATGCTTGCACAGTGGTAGAAATTTCTTTCCATATCTGTTCCTGTGCTGATTTTGGAGTTACTTTGAACTCTAGGGATGATTACTGAAAGCCTCGAAAAGACTCCTTGGACCACACTAGTATCAATGAACTGAAGCTCAGTAATCTTGAATAATTTGTATCAGTTTTGCCTCTGTATCACCCCTGCAATTCCTAGAGCTCAGAGGACCCACTTCTCAGAGGACCCACTGTGCTATTTTTTGCCCATAAGTCACTTCTAAGATAATTCTTTCAAGTAAAATGAAATCTATTCTTTAATAGATCCAGCTCACGAGCTGAGTAAAAGATTGCTCAGAGTGGCGAATTTAAAATAGGACTATTTTTAAGCAGATGTGTTTCTTGTTTTATTCAGGGGCTGGGAGCAGGGTTCAGGTGTCTGTAATCGTTCCCTGCGAGAGCCGATGTTATCGTTACCAGGTTCCTTCTGCCAGGAGCAGCCTGCCCTTCTCCACACCAGGGTGGGCAATGGAATCTGCTCTTGGAGATGAGACGGGGAGCCCAACACCGGACAGGCTGCGGGAATCAAATATTTCAGACCTTGCAGAGGACACTCTAAATCTCAGACCCAAGGATGAGCTGGAAGCAATTCCTGTGGAAGAAATTCAAGACCTGAAACCTGGGGATTTGCAGGAATCTGCTCCTGCTGAAGCGACGCAAGACACTAAACCTGGGACTGGGCAGGTACAGCAAAGGGATAACTGTAGATTAAAGGTCTGGGGCATTTTTACAGTTGCAGTAATGTATTTGTTAGCAATTGTAAGCATACTGTTTTTCAGTTATACGTAAGAAGGCTTGCTTGGGTTTTATGGATTCAGCCTGTTGTTTCTAGAGGTTGGATCTGTGAAGCCCCAGAAAGGTGGTGCATATCATGGAAACCCTTTTTGCTTTAACTAGGCAGAAGTTTATGTATGCCACTGTCTTCTGCAGGAGGATTAAGTGGAATGAGAGTATCTGTTGCAAGCTGACCTACACAGCCAACTTCCAGGTGTAATGCTGAGCACTATGCATAAGGGATAAATTGAAGCTACCCTAATATGAGATGGACTTTTGTGTGCAGTTTGAAATTACTGGCCCCAGTTGAGAGTGAGGCTAGAAATATGATTGTTCCTATCTGTGGTATTTGTGGTACTGTGTTCCTCTGCAGAAAATTGCATTCTGCTTTGATATCACAGTTCATGGAGAAACATGAATATTGAGGGCTTCAAGTAGAGCAGGTGTAAAATAAGTTTTCTTTATTGGAACAAACTTAAAATATTTTTCAGTGTTGTTCCAAACAAGCGAAAAAAAGATCTCAGGAATGAGAGATAGGCTTCGACGACTCGTCCTGATGATCTGACTTTTCAGTGCAACACGAATCCTTGCTCTTCTGTGCAACACGAATCCTTGCTCTTCTGTGCTGCAAGAAGCAGATGTCCAAAATGCTGTACTGGGTTCTTGCCCAGAAATTTTCTCATCTTAATGTTTCTCTATAAAATTTCCCCATTTTTATGAACTATTCAGCTCTCACTGTGGCAGGCATTTGAAACATCTCCTGAGCACCAGGTGAGTGTCCTACCCTGCAAGTATTTTCCTCCAAATCAGTAGTCCCGATCCATCAGAAGTTGGATCTCAGCCTGCTGTCTACATCCTGAATGGGTGTCTTTCTGTGCCTTAAATATTTGTTTTGTGATAAGTGCTTTGACTTTTTTTTAATCTGAAATTTTAACCAGCAGTTCTATCCTGAACTTGAGAAGCCTGTCCCAAAGAAAATTTTATTAAAAATAGCATATTGTTGCAAAAAGTCTAGCTAACAGATTGACTGCTTTTGTCTGCAGTATTGTTCTTTTGAAAAACTCTTAAATCAAGAAATGTGAGGAAGAATTCCTTGTCAGAATGAAGAGATGACTCTTGTTTCTGGAAGAAAGAATTGTTAGTAATACAACAAGAAAATTATCAAGTGTCTCACATTACAACAATTCATGAATCTGAAAATATTTTTTACAGAATGCCTTGACTCTGTAGGAAAATATGAACTTCTGATGTTGACCTTTTTTTCTTCTTTCTTGTTGAAGGTTTGAGTTTTAGAGAGAAGGGTCAGGGTGGGATGGTTGTCACCTTAACCAATGTGATGTGCAGTCGTGGTCATCAGCAGTGAAGCCCCGTGCGGCCGCTCGCTTGCTCCCCCAACAGTGGGACTGGGGAGGGAATTAGAAGGGTAAAAGGTAGAAAACTTGAGTTGAGATAAAACCAGTTTAATGGGAAAAGCAGAAACAGAAGGGACATGCACAAGCAGAGCAAAACAAGGAAGTAATTCACTGCTTCTGATGGGCAGGCAGGTGTTCAGCTCTCCCCAGGAGAGCACGGCCCCTCACGTGTGAGTTACTTGGGAAGACAAAGACCATCACTCCAAACTTCCCTCCATTCCTGCTTCCTCCCCAAACTTTATATACTGACCATGATGTCACAGGGTCTGGAATATCCCTTTGGTCACTTTGGGTCACCTGTCCCAGCTGTCTTTCCTCGAACCTCCCA
Organism: Mohoua ochrocephala; assembly: GCA_013398855.1. Lineage (NCBI taxonomy): Eukaryota > Metazoa > Chordata > Aves > Passeriformes > Acanthizidae > Mohoua > Mohoua ochrocephala. Next base: position 124,548 of record VZTA01024369.1, on the reverse strand, counting down.
AGCACTCCCAGCCCCCTCGCCAGTGTGGCTGTACCAAAAGCAGAAAAGGCCTTGGCTCTGCGTAAGCTCTGCTCAGCAACAACAAAAACATCTCTCTGTTATCAACCCTGTCTTCAGCACAAATCCAAAACACAGCCCCGTACTAGTCACTGTGGAGAAAATTAACTCTACCCCAGCTGAAACCAGCACACATGCAAAAACTCCGGTACTAAAATATTGAAGAACAAATGCTTCTGAAACAGGGCTTTCTTCCTACTTCTAAAAATGATTTCTTGGTATGAAAAGTCTCTAAATCTTAGCCTTTAATAATTGATTTTCCTATTTTTATGTACTAAATGAGAATATTATTCCATCTGTAATGTTGAAGTGTGAGGGAATTCCGAAGTTGCACTTTAACAGTGCATTTTTTATATCTCTTTATCCAGGTAAAATTCAGCCTTGCTGAATACAAGATATGATTGATTAATGAGCAGTTGTGATAATGTGTCCTACATGCCTAAGGCTGGTTTTTAATGCCAGATTGAGAGGAAATCAGCCCCACTGTGAATCTTCAAATATGGAGTCAGGAAAGGACAAGGGTAATTTTCAAACTTTGAGATTTAATCTTGGCATAGTTTATTACTTTGCTCTGATGCTGATGAACATACATTTTCAGAACAGATACAGCTCTGTGAAAGCACCACTTTGGCACAGGCCTCCCCTCTTCTTTGCCTAATAGCTGGAAACAGTTCTTGCTGTTTAGCTCTGTAATGTTTCCTGAGTTCTTTTCACTGTTGCTGCCTGCATGTGCAGAACGTCATGTGTTTCAGGGTTGTATGTGTACATGGCCCCTTTCAAAATGAAACTATTAATCATGTTGATAAAGTTGAAAAATTCTTGGCACGTGTACAGGAGTTCTTTGCTTATATTCAGAAGCTCTTTTTATTGTTTTTAAAACTCATCTAAAGTACACCCCAACATTCTTTAAGCTCTCTGAACATTTAATTTAGCTAAAAAAATGATGGGATTCATTAGAAAATATGTTCTCTATTAGGAAATTTCTTCATCTTAATGCCTTGAACTAACTAGAAATAAGTTTAGAATGATTTCCATTAGTGTTTTGATGTGAGGTAAATAAAAGCAAAGAACCATTTATAAAGAACTAAAGAAAGCTATTGTTAGTAATGATACAAAATGCTCAATCAATGCTTTTAAAAATATTTCTGCCTTTTTAGGACTGTCAAGAGGCAAACTTTCAGCATATTCTGGACACTAAGCACTTGCATTATATAATGATGTGTGTGTAGTTCTTGAACTTTTAAAATAATGTTTAGTTTATGAACTTTTCAACTTGAGATACAGCAGATTCTGCCTGGTGACAGAAAGTAAACAGAAGTTAGAACCTGCAGCTTCATTAGATGCCTAGACTTAATACAGTTTGTTTTCTAACAAAGCGGTATGAATGCTATTCATTCTCCAGCCTTTATATTCAGGGACTTCTGGTAGATTTATGGATCTTGAGTGTCTTTTTCTTTCTGTTTCTTTGTCTCCCTCCCTCCTCTTCGTTTCTGGCATCATTTTGTATGACTCAGATATTCCACTATTCTCTCTTTAAAGTGCCAGTAGTGCTTGCAAGAAATGCCAGCGTAATGGACTCGGAAATTCTGGTTCCTTTTCTCTAGAAACAATCCAGGCTAGGCAGTGGCCAGCCCAGCATCATCATACAGATGAAAAAGCCACCATTTCTTACCAGTCTTAGCCTATGAATGGGCAACCCTTAGTGGCAAACGACTGCCCCTAATAATAGCAGAATTGTGTTCAGTAAGGGGAGCCCAGACTGAATGGGGCACAGGAGAAGATTATTTCCGATATGGTTTCCTGTAAAGTGTGCATGTGCCTAATTAAGAACAAGTGAAATGCTCAGCCAAGTATTTGGGGTTTATTACTGTCAAGGTGTCCTTCTGCACAGCCTCTTGTGGTTTCCCATTCTGCACTGTTTGCTCTGCTCCCTTTCTCCATGAGAATGACTTCTTTGATTGCTCCAGGTCAGTCTAATAGATCTCACCTAAAGAAACCGAGTTTGGTTCGGATGGGCTCCTTGGTATAACCTACGCATTTATACCACAGTTTCTGCTGTTGGCGCTTTCTTTGGATGCAATCAGAAAGCAACCCTAAAAGGACCTGGAATCTGCAACATTGGCTCATTCCCAACATTTGTTATATCATGCCTTCTTCGGGGAGTGCAGCTGTGTGTCATCTTCACATATGTTCAGAATACATTATGAATGGATGTTGCTCTTTCCCAAAGAATGCGCAGCTCTTGTTTCTGTTCATGATCAGGAGCAATTTAGGTTGATAATAACCTTGGAGGAATTTGTAAGGGTGGATATCATGCATCTGAAGCAGTCTGATTTGTATTCGCTCTTCTCACTAGCATCTTAATTGTCAGAATTTGCAATGCCCACGATAATGGTTTTCTTCCCTTAAAGGGATTTGTGTACAAACTTTAAATCATGTACAAATTTGTGTACAGGTCAGACTGCCTAATGCTTCGTGAGTTTTCCATGAAGTGTTTTAATTGTAGTTGAGATAAGACAAAAATCATGACAGCTTTCTTCTAGTCTGGATTAACGATTATTACTTCAGCTGATTGTAACAGGGTTCACTTGGACATGGAGTAATGTCTTGTATGATTGGGACCAGTGTTATTTACTGTCTTCATCAATGACAGATGAAGGGATTGAGTGCACCCTCAGCGAGTTTGCAGGTGACACCAAGCTGAGTGGTGCAGCTGACACACCTGGAGGACAGGATGACATCCAGAGGGACCTAGACAAGCTTGAGAAGTGGGTCCATCTCATGAGGTTTAACAAGACCAAGTACAAGCTGCTTCACCTGGGTTGGGGCAACCCCCAGTATCAACACAGGCTGGGGGATGAACAGATTGAGAGCAGCCCTGCTGAGAAGGACTTTTGGGGTGTTGGTGCATGAAAGGTGAGACATGACCCAGCCATGTGCACTCACAGCCCAAAAAGCCAAATGTGTCCTGGGCTGCACCAAAAGAAATGTAAACAGCAGTTTGAGGGAGGTGATTCTGCCCCTCTACTCTGTAATTCTTTACAGGTTGCCCAGAGAAGCTGTGGATGCCCCATCCCTGAAAGTGTCCAAGGCCAGGTTGGATGGGGCTCTGAGCAACCTGGTCTAGTGGAAAGTGTTGCTGCTTATAGCAGGGGAGTGGGAACTAGATGATCTCTAGGGTCCCTTCCAACCCAGGCCATGCTATGATTTTGTTGTTATTGGTGCCTGAGTGAGTCCTGTTTTATAAATGTATTATTCTGAATCTCAAGCCAGTAATTGGAAATTATTTGGCTTCTCAAGCTGGTCTGTAGTTTATTACTTTGCGTGTCTGAATCTGAGGTAAGCCATTAGTTCTGGAGCTGAACGTTACATCACGAAACAGCTTCTTCTTACAAGCTGTCCCTGGCCCATGGTCAGTAAAGGTGGTGTTAAAAGAGGTGAAGCAAGTGTGCTACATGACTTACCTTACAGTGCTAAAGCCCTCTACAATCGCAGTCTACCAAGGCCTACGTGAAACCTGTGTGAGCAGCTGGAGAACTATGAATCATTGCTCATCATGAGGAGCCATAATTCAGGCAAATATAAGTGGTGATTCAGGGGACACTGAATTGTGAAACAGAGAACAGCAGATTAGTTTCAGAGGGGCCCAGCAATCTCCCTTCAGCAAACCAGGGAGTGGAAAATGGCACATTAAATGCCAAATGATCCAAAACACAAACTCAAGTTATATGCAGGATTTCAGATTCTAGATGAAAATTAGAAGGTTTCATAAATCCACACCAAGATTTTAGGAGGAGAAGAAACCATGAGGTTGAGATTAGTTTACAAAAGGCTTCTTCTGAAATCAGAGCATTGTGAATCAGGTTTATTGTTCATGTCTCCAGTTACATTAATTTAGACCTTACATTATCTGAATTACTTAAGCACATCAAAAGTCTTTTGTTACGCTTCAGTATTTATGTGGTTAATGGCAATTGTCACAGATTTCTTCTCTTAATTTTAATGCTAAAAAAACCCTTTCACCCACTTTTGTGCCCTCCCCTCCCCTCGTTTTTTAAAGCTGTGTCATCTAAATTTATTCTTAAGGACTGTCCAAAATGCAGTTAGTCTCACCTAATTTGTCTAGATTCAGTTTCTAATCCTTTGCTCTTTTTTGACGTTTTCTACTAGATTAAAGACCTGTTTACTGTTATAAGCCCTTCCCCCTCCAGTTTACGTGTAATCCTTGTTCGAGTCACCTCTTAACTTTCTTGCTGCATTAAACAGACTCTGTTTATGCTGCTTTAACATTCCTGAAGTAATTTTTCTGGCACCCCTCTAAAATTTTACAGTTTTCAGCAGCAGCCAAAAAAATGTGTGGATGCTTGTCCTGTACGCATTATCACAGTAATAATCTTCTTGCTAATAACCATAACACCACCTACTTGCTCTCTCTTTACATTTCTTTGTAGGTTCAAAATCATGTTGACCTTCTAAGCTACAGTCTTTCTGCAAAGTCTTTCTGTGAAACCAGTCTTGATCCTTTCTAGATTGCTCCTTTCCAAAGTATTCTACTATTACCTAGTTCCCCCTTTAAACAGATCTGTGTGCTTGGCTTAAATTATTTCAGTCAGGCCAAGTTTCCACATAATTGCGTCATCGCCACCACTGTTTATTGCATCCTAGATTTTTCAGATTAACCTACCAGTGAAGTGACCATTTGTCAGACCCGTTTTCTGCAAAATCATTGCCTTATTCCATCAGATTTGGCAATGCAGTGGAGATCCTAAAAATGTTAATTTTATGCTGAATTTGTGAAAAACAGAGGGGGGGCTGTGAAGAAGACAGAAGGGGATGGATGGTTCCACAGTGCAGATGGTTCCACAGTGCAGAAATCTGACCTTTGCCCTCTGTTTATGGCAGCAGTGGGACGGTAAGTGGATGTGAAGCTTGTCATGGGGCAACAAGCACATATGCAGATTCAAGACACCTGCTGTCATCAGAAGCTGGCCCTTGCAGAGGTAGGAGAGGATATTGGTGTAAGCAGGGAGCGCTGTGGTGCTGCCAGGAACAGGAATCTCCTGCATGAAGAAGCTTAGGGAGTCGGGGACACTGGGGTAATGCATTGCTTGGGATGTGGAAATGCACAAGGGCTTAAGACAGACCAATGTCAGTTTTGCTGGTTTAGGCTGCCATTAGCTCCACTGAGCCCATTTGCCATCCATGTGTCCACATATTAGATGTGTTATGGGTCCGGGTGTCACGGTTTGATGCTGGTTAGGCGCCAAGCACCACGAAAACTATTTATTTATTTGCCTCTGCTATAACTAAGCAGAGAAGGGGAAATTGAAACTTCATTTTTATGAGGTGAAATAAGGATTATTGAGGAAAACAGAAAAACTTCAAGGCAAAACAGGCTCAGACTTAAACAGAGTAAAGAAAATTTATTACTTACAGAATTAAAAATAAAAAGAATAATGAGAAACCGAAGCAAACTTTCAGGACACCTTTCTCTTCCAGTACCTCCTTCTTTCCACCAACCCACGCTAGGGAAACAAACATGGGGTTTTGGTCAGTCTTTCATTTCTTAAGAGTCTTTCTTTATGTTTAAGGAAAAGAGTTTCTTCTGTTGTGCTGTGGGATTCTTCCCATGGAAGATGGTTCTCTGCAAACTTCTCTAGAGTGGTTTCAAACCTCACAACAGTTTGCCCAAATCTGCTGCAGTGAAAAATATCCCTCCCTTGAATCTTTCAGTCTTCTCAAACTGCCATCATGGGTCATAATAGTCATGGGGTTTTAGTCTTTTAAGGATGAGCTATTCCAGCCTGAAAGCAAAGGTTCCCTTCTTCAATCTCTAAAAGCCTTTCACACCATCTATGGGCTCTGGCACCTTCTTTTCATGGGCTGCGCGTGGATTTCTTCGTCCCCCCATGTACCTCATCTCAGGAATTATAGGGAAAAACAATTTGCTGTGTTATAGTCCTCACCATGGCTTGCAAGAAGAATTTCAGCTCTGGCTCTGGGAGCGCCTCCTCTCTTTCCCTTCTTCACCGACAGTGGCGTCGCCATGTTAGCCTCCTCACGTGACATCACTTTCCTTTCTCTCTGACTCGGAAGAAAGTTGGTATCTGTTAAGTTGCAGCTGAGAAGTTGATCTTGTCTGGGTTCTGCACTGGGAAAGACTCACTCTGTCTCTCATTGCTGGCTGTGTGGTGTTTTTCCTTGGTTCGGGCTGAGCCGTGCTGTCTGTGTGAAAGGGCCCGCCGGCTCCACCTGGGCTGCACCGGCCCCAGAGGCCTGTGCCACGCGGCTCTGGTTGGGTGGCTGCTCCCGGCTGTTCTCGGCTGCTTGTGGCTCCGGGGTGGTTCTCCTGGCAGCCCAGCCCCACGCTGCCATGCCAGGGGGGGCCCAGGCCCACTCCAGGATGGGGCCCGGGCCCCCCCTGTCCCCCCTCAGTGGGGGAGCAGGAAAAAAAAAGGAACTTCTCATGTTTCCTCCTTCTTTAAATATGTACATCATGGAGGTGTTACCAGCTTATTTAACTGGTCTAACAACCTGTCTATCAACTATGGGCTCTGTGCCCGTTACAGAAGTTTTCCAAACTGCTAAAACCACCACACTGGGCTGCATATTGAAACTGAAATGTAATTGTTCGCACTTCGCTTTTTTTGTCAAATGTTTTTTTATTTGTCAGTGTACTAAACACCCAAATCTATCTGAAAAAAATATTTTTGTTTAGGTTAAAAAAATCATTGCAAAATCCTATTTTTTCCCAGTGAAAAGTTCTAACAGGAGATAGTCATAGCTAGAAGCACCAAGCAAATGTTTTAGAACAGCAGAAGAAACCTAGTGTTGTGTTGCTTTGGGTACTGTATAACAAAACTGGTTAGAGTGCCATTTGAGAGCTAAGCCTATATTTTCAAAAATAAATCCTACACAGTTAGGCAGCTAATGCATTATTCATGTGATACTAGGAAGAGGTATAGATTTCAGCCGATAGTTCCATATGGCTGGCCAGGGCAGCAGTATGTAGCCCTTCTTGCTGTTGCTGCCATGGGGAAACGTGATAAGGACGGCATCGTGCTGTTACTCAGCAGTTTAGACCCCATCCTCTGCCGTACAGAAAGCCACCAGACTGTAAAATGCAAAATGGGAATGGCAATGAGGAGATAATAATTTGTATGGAATTTTTTTATGACAGTGGTTTAGTTACAAGTAACGCCATTTAATGAGTGTGTGTTCCTGTATTTGATATTTTTGTCAAAAGATTATTTTGTTTCTTAAAAACGCTCTAGCAGAAATGTTTCTAAACATGTATGTAAAGAAGAAATGAATAGAAAATACTAGATGGCCTTCAACTGCATCTTTTAGAGGAGATTTTTAAGAAGTTTCCAGGCTAGATTAATTGACTTTTCCTGTGTTACTTTCTGTTGATTTTTTAAAATCCTATCTTCCAAATAATAATGCCTTATGATATAAATATAGACATTAACTCATGTTGCATGCCCTCTTTAAATGATTTGCTCATTGAATTTGCTCTACCAAAGCTATCTGTTATAAATATTTTGCTGGTGTCCAAGCAGTGTTCAAATAAACTTTCTAATAATGTCTCTGAAGTCTGACATAACAGGAAATTTGTTATAGTTATATAAAGGTGGGACTTAACAAGATTAAGACACTGGGCCGTGGAGCATTTGATCTGTGAAGCTCAAATGTTCAGTCTGAGTGTATACAAAGACGATGTTGTAGGTTTGACTTACCATGAAAGTGAAGGAAATTGCTATAAAAGCAGATCGTTGGAATATTTTATTGTTTGTGAAGACTGATTTTCTTGATGGAATGGAAACTGGGTCAGTTGTATCCCCCCAACATTCTGTTATCCACTAATGTCCAAATGATTTTAATTTTTACATAACCTTTGATTTCATGTCCTTCTCTGAAGAAGTGCCAGGAAGAGTTTTAACTTTAAGGCCAGAATTGTATCATTTCTGTCTATATAGTGTCTAGCAAGTCAAACTGTGATATTCATTACAGTGTTACATGACATTTTATGCTTTTTTTATTATGCCTAATATTAGCAATAATTGGTTGGAGATTCAGCTTATATTTTTATAGTTTATTAATACAGAAAATTTAAAGGTTGGTTTGGTTTTGGTTTTTGGGTACCAATCTTTCAAAATATAGCCACAAGAGTCCTGTTTTGCGTGGAGAATTTAATGAAATACTTCTTTTTCTTGTGGTTTAGAGGGGTACCTCTTTACCGTGCAAGGAAATTGAATTAAAAGCTGTCAGACCTTACAGAGGAGTTTTCATAGCTGGTATGTGACGGCACTAGACCTAGATTGCAAGAATTAATAAATATTGTGGTTTTAATAAATTGCCTCGCTGATCAGCAAAGCATACCACTTTGGTTGCCTACAAAGTGGCTGCCAGCAGTTCAGATAACCAGATTGTGAACATCAGTGTCCAGTGATCTAGTCTTGGCCTGCTTCAGGAGATGACCTAGTCATATATAAAACAAACACTAAAAAAGACACATTTAAAAATGGACAGTGAAATTCAATACACACTATTCTGTGCATGAAAATGAATTCACCAGAAATCACATTTAATTTCTTGTCAAATACTGTGCATTCAGTTGTAAACTCCATGAGGCTGAGCTACATGTTGCAATTGGCATCTTCTGGAAATCCTGCTGAAAGTGATAAAAAGTGCTCAAAGGTGTCACTGAAAGTTGGCAAGAAAGTAGAAAGACATTGCAAGGAAGTATTATTCCAGATATGTGAACATGATGGTTTCATCTGTTGAATATAAAATTAGGTTTTTGTTTGGGTTCTTTTTTCTTTTTGATCAACACATTAAAGAATATACACAAGATAAATTATCATAGGGGAAAAAAAAAAAGGAGGATGGCAGTCAGCATCAATAATATTCTTTGAGTTTTTTAAAGTGCTTTTTGTTCTCTTTGGTTTATTTGAATTATTTTTATTCTTGCAACTGTAGAAGTGGTCAGCTAGGTTAACTATTTTAATCAAAGACGGCGATCAAAGAATCAGACGAGGGAGGATAAAAAATCATCACTGCTTCAGTAACAGTTGAGCAAAGCATACTGTAAACGCAAAACACAGATGAGTGTGCATTGGGACATATTTTAGAGAAGCTGCTGTAGCTGGTTTCTGTAATTCTTTCTGGCTTCATGATCACTGCTGAAACACAGCTCTGTGTCCTTGTGTTTATTGCACAAGGGATAGCTCTTTGTGATTGTTATTTCCCAGGCTTTGTGAGTTATTTGCAGAAGAAATGTGTTAAAATTTCCTACAAAATATTATAAGTTTAAAAAAAAAAAGTTCAGCATGTAATAATATTCAAAGGGAAGTACAATAGCTTTCTTTAGGAGTAAAGTATAATGTTTTTCTGATGACAAAAGTGTGCCCTACTTGGGTAATCTGTTTTTGTGGTATCTCATCAACATGTAATTAGGGAAACAGAAAATATGTCTAGGTAGAGGTTCTAAAATATCAGTTGTTGTTAGAGAAGCATAGTACAGATGTATCTTTTAATGGCTAAGGTACTGTGTCCATGATTAGTACAGGGGAATGTTTTTTATTCATTTAAATAAAGCCAAAGCATTTAAGAATTTTAAATTGCATAGATTCTGTGTAATATAAGTTTGTCTTTCTTTTCTGCTCAGCAATCAGGCTTAGGTCCCTTTAAACATGGATGTTTATCTCTTGTCATTTTTGCATTAGAATAGCACAGAGATAGACGTGGTTGTACTGAAGTTACTGTGCCCTGCCAGTACGTGTGTATTATTTTCCTAATATGTGTTCTGCTGCATGGACTGGCCAGCAGCGCGTGTGCGTGTGCGTAGTGGGTTCCTCTTTTTGCCTTTTCAAATATTCTCTGAGGATAAGTCCTTTCCTACGTGTAATTGTAATATCCAGAACATATTCTCTCAGGGACCCTAAATGTTACAGATTTTTTCATCGTTGTATTTTTGTGTCAGCCAAGGGATAGCTAGGCTTAAGGACACGCATACATGAAAAATGTGTGCTTCCACAATTCTGACTTCGTCCTTAACTCTTTAATGTTTCATAAAATTTCTCAATACAGTGAATAAACAAAAGCATGGCTGTTAGTTGGTTCCATCTGAGTTAAGTGGCAGCGAGTACATATGAAGTACTAAATCACTGTTTCAAGGATGATTATAGAGAATCATTTGTCAGTTGTGTTGACTTTGGCTCTGATGAGAAGAAAACTAGCTTTGACTACAGTGCAAATGTGTTCTGTGTCTTCTAAATTCTGCAGTTAAAAAAGTTAAGACACAAAAGGAATTCTATTAGTGAATATTGAATTTATGTTAATCAATGTCACTGAATTAAAAGGAAGATTTAATAAGCCAAGGCCGGTGTTAAATGGTTATTTAGCATATTTAGGAAGAACACGAAGCAGAATTACTAATTTTTTCTGTATACTTGCTGAAATGGCTTTGGATTTCATAGAGTTACAGAAAAGGAAAGCGCAACTCTAAAGCAATTCTACTGTAGTTGTAAAGGGTAGACCAGCAAGGAGATTAATGATGCTTTCACTCAGTTTCCATGCAATTGTGTGCAAGTTACACATAAATTGTAAGCGCAATCAGATGACAGTGAACTGGTTAATATTTACAGAATTGTATTCTTGGATACAGACCTGTGGGTCTGGAAAATGAAATTCCATTTTTAATTTCTAAATATATGTTTGTTCCCTCTGCTCTCTGAATTTTATATTTAGTCCAATACACGTGACATGGATGCTAAGTTTACCTAAAACAATTATCAATCTTGCCAGCCTTGACAAGGTTAGGGGAATTGTTCTGACCTTTGCAGTGTCATTTAAAATTTAATATATCTCATGCTACAGAGTTACAGATATCAGAGATGAAGACAAACTTTCTAATAAGAATAGTTCTGATTTCATCTCAAACTTCATCATCGTATGCTGGAATTAGATCTCTGTTCCAACAGGATTATTTTGTGTTTAAGATTCATGCGTGATGTTTTAAATTCTTTCATAAATTTTAATTTGTCTGGTAGTGCACATACATTTATCATATATATAGCATCAAAGCAATTAGGACATAATGAATGAATCAGCATAGAGTTCCCAGATATCATAAATTATATAGTAGTTGTATAATTGCAGGGAAGAAGTTTTGTGGTACTGTGAATATCTGAGAGTATAGTAATTATTAATGCTCATTAATGGGGTAAGACATATATTTTGAAAATATAAAGCAAATTGGATCAAACACTATTTTTAGTAAACATCTAAGAAACATTTTTATTTCATTTTAAGGAGGTTTGGTGGTTTTTTCCCTAAATTGTCATTTTCTCCATATATGGTCCACTTGCTCTCATGTTTCCACTTTTGAGGTTTGAAAGATCAAAACTGAACAAAACTCATAGGTTTTCTTTTTGCTGAAAATTTTACGTGATATTACTGAAGAGACAGAAGACAGCTCTGGTTCACTGCAAGATTTCAGGGTCTTCTTTCTTTATATATTGAGAATACTCTTAAATTTGAAATGGAAGTAAATATCCTGATTATAGAATGGTTTTGATAAGCGTGATAGGAAACTCAGGTGGCAGCTATGTAAAAGCAGAATCTCGAGGTGTGCCCCAAATGTTCTGCAATCCTCTATGGTTCTAGTAGGGTCAAAACCAATGGTCAAATCATATGTGTGCTGTAAACATTTTGTCCAAGATTAAATCTTGTCTGAAATAAAAACCTTTCCGTGTGCAGTAGAGGCCTACAGGGGCATTGGCACTGATTTTTGTCCATCTACTGAATGATTCCTGTGGTGCTGCATGATTGCTAATGGAGACCTAGCCAAGAATCTCCTTTGGGTGTTTGTGACTTCCTTGGATAACCCATTTAAAGGCTTCTTCCTTAGCATTCCACAACCTCCCCACTTCTTCCTTCCCTAAGTGCTAGCACATTTTGTAAAACTTGTTACTATCGGAGATAAAAGTGTGTTTTTTGCTTCAGTTATAGTCTTCCATTTCTTGCACATTGTCCAAACCTATTAGAAGATATAATTTTTTCTTGACCTTTGGGTAAAAAAAGAATAAGGATTGTTAGTAGTACAAGACACTTATGCAGCCAGAGGATATGTTTTTGGAAACTGCTCCCCACATGTATGTGTTATCAGGAGGGATGTACAGCATCCTAACATTTGTTTCTATGTTCACTGATGTTAGGAATGTGATAAACTCACCAAATGGGTTTGTGAAAAAAAATTATGAAAACATTGCTTTAGGTCTGTTTAATTTTGCCTAAATCTGTGAAAGAATCTACACTGACTACAGTTGGTTGTTATTTTTCAGGATAATTATAGATCCAAGCTAAGATTGCTTGAGTGCTGAAATTACTTTCACATCTAAATAAATATAGATATCTTTGCAAAATGGGTGATGAAGATCTATAACATGAAAGACGGTCGTTAGCATTGGATTGAACTCTTCTTACAAGACTCATTCTGATTTCTCTTGTAGTACTGTACTCAGTCAAGAAACTTGCAGCTTTAGTGCCCAATGCAAGCCTATGTTTCCTATAGCAATAAAAGCACCCAGTGATTAAAATCTGATTGTTGGGCTGTTTTTTCCTCTTGTATTTTGCCGTCTGGGTTAGGCCGTGTTTCTTCTTCCTATGGTGTGAGAAAACCAGGCACTGGTCTTTTGCGTGGTGGCTTCTGTGTCACCAGAAGGAAGAGCCCTGGACAGGCTGTTTTCTTCCATGTCTGAAGGGTGGAAGGGATGGTGACGGGGAATATGCAGCCATGGCCACAGCAATTCAGAAGCCTGTGTGCTTTTTCCAGCACTGTTTGGAGACAAGCAGGGAGTAGGTTTGCAGCCTTGGTAAATATTTAGCCTTCATTATATTTTCTCTCAGCCATCACCTTGAATAGAGATTTCTGTTTCTTATAATCTTGGTGCCTCAGGCAGAGCAGAGCAGGGAAGGACAGTGTGTGCTGGAGCAGTCACCAGTGCTGCCATCTTGTCATCCTTCTGCCTTGTCCCGGGGAAGTGACGGGGGATATACAGACCATCCGGGGGATAGGCTGAGCAGCTGTGGTTTAGTCCATCCTGATGCTGGAGAAGTGGGTTTAAGCAGCTGTCACAGAAACTCTAGTGAAGAATAAACTTCTGACAGGATCAGGTCACCATGGTGATCCCCTAATGCCCCTTCCCCATACTGAAGAGAGAACTGAATTTTATTATTCCAGATTGCCCCTTTCTACTTTGCATGAGCCCAGGAGGCTGGAATGCCTGTCTTCAGCATGTGGGTGATTGCTGTTCTGCAAATCAGCATTTTCCCAAGCAAGAGAAATGGACCAATGTCAATAATAAGTTTTATTCACTGATTATTAGTTCTACAATTTATTAAAAGCCTATGTATAGCCAGTTAATTTCCACCAAAAATTGTATTTAATATTAAAATATTTCCCTCTCTAGAAGTAAGAGTCCCATTTATGTTCTCAGGATTTAAAATACTGAAAGGTAAGGGAGAGAGTGCCTGGCATCATTAACATTTAATTTACCTTCCATTCACGTGTGGTGTGCGTTAATATAATACTGTTCTGTTCAGGACATGAACTGCATGACAAAAATGCCTCTCTGATTGTAGGCAGGTTTAATTTCCTTTCTCTTTGTTGTTTTCTTACATCTGGATCTCTTTGGCATTTTTTTCCCCAAAAGTTGGATAAGTCTTTATATATTTATATTTCAGAAAAAGTGTGTTTAAATGTTTCTGTCTGAAATGCTATCTTTCTAAAAGCAGTTCTGTATAGTAGATAGTCAGAAGTCTAGTACTGGTATCCCTCTTACAGTATTTGAGTTTCAGAATAAAATAGTAACCAAATACTTGATGAGCTCATGGATTATGGATCTTGAGGGTCATATGTTTGGTGTCCGAAAAACATTGGCTTTTTTAAAAGGGTGTCTTTTGTAGTGATGGAGATAGTGCTGGTGAGCTTTAATTAGTATTTCATTAAGTAAAAGTTTTTTTCAGAAGATTTTGTAGATTTCTTGCACTTAAATAAATATTTTGGGTTTGGAATGGAACGAACATTAAGGGGTGATATATTTTAAGCACATGAATAGTCTTCCAGTATGCAAAATCCCCCATTTTGTTTCCTTTGCTAGGTTTTCTTTTGATTACAGATGGCCTGTGTGATAGTTGCTATAGAAACCAGACCATTTTACTTCAATCTCTCTCTGTTGCTATGGTGTGCAGAGAACTGCTATGTGTAAAGTGTCATTTAGATTTTTTTGTGATACTCCATGTAATAGTTAACTTGCAGTCAATACTCTCTAACAGCAGATAGGGTAATGTGACATGCTAATTAATGCTTTCTGCCACCAACTGTTGGATTCAACAGTTTGGCAGAAATTAGTTGCAAAGTTAGTTTAATGAATTCTGCAGATACAGCTTTCTTTAAATGCTCTAATATTAGAGGAAAATAACTCTATTAACTCACTGTTAGACGGAATTGTTTTTCTTGCCGTAGCACGCTCCCTGAGTGCATAGAAGGCACCCAGAGGCTCGGAAGGCAGAAACCTCAGGTCTGCAGGGAGGCTACACCAGCCAAAGAAGCTGGTTTTGCAACCTGCAGTTGCCAGTGACAGCTGTAGCCTTCCGGCAGTTCCCAAAGGCGGCGGCAGTTGGGACCGCTGGGTGTGAATAAGCTGGAGCGCAGCTGTCCTGGCCTCCAACCTTCATCCTTCTGCCAGCCTGAAATAAAACCAGTGTGGGGTAGGGTGGAAGACTTGTAACTCTTCCGTGTTGCAGTCTTCATAACTGGATTTGGCAACTAAAATTTAAAATTAAATCAGTTTCTATCAGACTTCAAAAATTAAGTTTTCAGGAAATGTTCCAAGGGTGGCATGAATGAGTCCTCAGTGAAGATGACGATCCTGTCATTATCGCAAAGTGAAGATGAGATTATTTTTCACGCAGAATAGTTTTATCCAGAACAAAAGCGTTCTGTGAAGCAGGTTAGTGAGGATATCTAGTACATACTATGGCGAATGTTCAGTGATCAGTTGCCTGTTGCCAGACTTGGTTTGGTAGTAGCTCCTACTTTATTTATTTTGCTCACACCCCAGTTGCCAATGCAACATAAAAGTAACAGAGCTCACCCTGGATCTGAAATGCCAGAAGGAATCCCCACGTTAGGAGCATGGTGGCTCTTTGCCTCCCCTCTGGGGTGACTAGCACCTGGAGGGGCTGGGGCTGTCCTGGGGGGACCAGGAGTCAGTTTGCAGCCACTGGAGTAGGCTGGCACAGCACCCTGTCCTGCAGCGCCGGTGTGTTCCCCTGGAACACAC
Organism: Mohoua ochrocephala; assembly: GCA_013398855.1. Taxonomy (NCBI): domain Eukaryota; kingdom Metazoa; phylum Chordata; class Aves; order Passeriformes; family Acanthizidae; genus Mohoua; species Mohoua ochrocephala. The sequence continues at coordinate 109,141 of VZTA01024369.1, read as the reverse complement.
TCTGTGCAAATAAAGAGAGTTTTATAGGGATTTCATTTGTTCCCAAGTACTGTCACCCCAGAGAGGCTCCGAAATCCTCATTCCACTTTCTCTGCACAGTTTCAGTAATAAACAGCAAGGAGTGTTTAGATGATGCTAGCTATGTCCTGAAGCTTCATCAACTCCCTGCTCTGTGACCTTTCTCGTCAGATGGGAAAATGGTACCATCAGGGTGCATGGTATGCATCTAAGGCTTTGGTAGAGTTGGTTCAAGGGAGAGACTTTGAGTCATGGAACTCATTTTGAGACAGAAAAGCTTGATGACAACCCCTTTTCAGATGTGAAATATTCTTTAATATTATTTAACCTCCAGTAAAGTAGAATAAAGAAAACTTTTGTTCTGTTAAGAGGAGTTCTTGGGAAGTGATCTGTGCTCTCTGTAAGTGCAGTGAGATAAACTTTTGTAAACATCAGGATCCTCTTTTCAGATGTGAAATGTTCTTTAACATTTTTAACCTCCAGTTAAGAAGAATAAAGAAAATTTTTTTGTTCTGTTGAGAGGAGTTCTGGGGAGGTGATGTGTGCTCTTTGGAAGTGCAGCAAGATAAACATGATCGTCCCTCAGTGTCCTGAACAGACCAAAGTCCACCCTCCAGAAGTCCAAAGCAGAGGTTTTCTTGACCACCTCCTCTATTTCTTCCAGAATCAAAAACTCTTGATCATTTTGTGGCTGCTGTGCCCAAGACGAGCTCAGACCACCATATCTTCCACCAGCCCTTCTCTGTTTGTAAACAGCAGGTCCAGTGGAGCACCATCCCCGGTAGGCTTGCCTGCCAGCTGTGTCAGGAATTTATCTTCCACACGCTCCAGGAACCTCATATACTTTCTCCTCTTCACTGTGCTGAGTTTCCAGAAGACATCAGCAAGTTAGTCTCCCACAAAAACTTCATCTTGTTTTTTTTCAAGGCAATAAATATGTGGAGTTAAATGTGGTGAATTTAATTTTTTCGTGGTATGATTTAGAGTGCTGAAGCTGAGTAGCACAGATGCCCGTTACCTGCCATCGGAGCACCTGAATCAGGAGGTAGTCATGGCACTTACACTTTCAACTGGTTATGGGTTTTTTTTTAATCCCTTATTTTTCTGTTTTTGTAGCTGAGCCTACTTTGTTCTTGTAATTGAGCCTAAACCTTAATAATTGAAACTTTGGGGTTAGGTCTCATGCCTTTGTTTATAAAAAAATATGAATTTTTTTCTTCTTGGAGAAACATTAGATCGCAGAGCTTTGAGAGCAAAGCACAGTTCTTGATTCTGTGAGAGAGGGATCTGTCTATCATGTTGAACTGGTTTCTAAATTGCACCCTTTCCAACACAGATGTACAAATGGCACTCACGGGGTTTGTATTTCACGTGGGTGCTTTGCTGAAAGAACAGGAACTGTCTGTCACGGTCTGTAAGGACCATGGGTGTGGGCCCTGTTGTATCCTAATAATACGGATTTTCACAGTTGTAATACTTTATTAATATTTACAAAGGAGAGGATAAACTCCATTAAGGGGCCAATACTATATTGCAGACCCTTTAACAGTAAAGTAAATGCACATTTCAGCATGATTTTTCATATTAAAAGTTAAAGTCTTGTTTAACTAGTCTGCTTAATTAAAAATTAAATCACCCAAGGCATTACAGCATTGAGAAAAGCTGTCTGAAGCTGTTTCTGTAAGAGTTGAAATTGAAATGGAGGGCAACATATGTTTTGTTCTACCTCATTCATTCTTTTTTTGTTATTGTTGTATGTGAGCTAATGAAAATGAAAGACCTCTAATCTAGATAATTGAGCCTAGTCATCCAAGATGTATTGAGAATCTGACATCTGGAAACATCAGGGTATATTAATTTTGTCATTTTAAGTGGTTATGGTTTAAAGGACACTACTAAGACTGCTGTGCTGTGTTTATGGTTTGGACTGTTTCCAAAATCAATCTCTGTCTTAAAATGTATGTCCATGTGGATAGTATTGAAGGAAGGTATGCAGATCAATGCTCGTAGGGTAGCATATAAAATGTAATCCAGAGATTGTTCTTAAAAAATGAAGGGTTTTTGTTTTATAAGTCAGGATTGAGTTGCTTCTTTGTATCACTGTTATTTAGGGGAAACAGAAAAATCACAGTAACCACAGAAGTCACAGTTCATTACTGAGTCACACATAATGTGTTCTTGAGCAGGAAATGTTACTTGTACCATGCTGGCAGAAATAATTTTCAGTTATTGACTGGAATGCATTTAACTATATTATTTCAGGCATGTCTTGATAATTTTGAGTATAGTTTTACTTTTTGTAGTTATGTAGCGACTAATGTAGCAATTAATGTAGTCTTTACAGATGAAGTATTTTTCATTTATTTCTTGTAGGTTGACCCTGTTTGTACTATTTTAGTTCTTAAGTGATTTGTAAAGACATCTAAAAGCCAACAAAAAACATGAAGGAGGTTTTTTAAGACTCTTAAAAGACTCCAAGACCCTTTTTAATTCTTTATGTACAAGACTGCTTCCTACAGAGACTTCCTTTATACCTCAAGGAAGGCTGTTGCATTTCTCTTTCTGGGTGTCTTTATCCCTCTTCAGCAAAAGTGAGACATGTTTTGCATCTTTGGTTGTGATGAGCTGTACTGACTTTTAAAAACCCAGAGAATATTGCTGTAAAGTTGGAGTAGGACTGCAGGATGTCTTTATAGGGTCAGAAGAGCAAGAGCTTGTTGGTGCCACTTCAGGGAGAGACATCTAGCGTCTGGTTGCAAATTAGCATGGAAATAGCCTCTATATTTTTTTTTCTTAAAGAAAGGTTAGACTCAAAATAGCACCTTAAGAGCAAAACCACAGACTCATACCAGTAGTGCAGAGATTCTGTTTTTATTTTTAAGAGATGCTCGATGTAGTAGTGCTTTATAATTAACAGTAAAGGCAGGTTTCTTTTACATTTGTCTCAGTAGAATACAAGATGTGGTGTTGGTTATGCATGTATTTCTAGAAGTGAAAGTTTCTCTGTTGAAGAGTTGAGTCAAAGTGGAATGAAGCTGCTCAGGAAATCCTGTTTATTGCACCTTTGCTGAAAATGGTTGTAGGTCTAAATCATTTGCTTCTGAGTGTGGAATTGACTTTAGTGGCTCGGCATGCTGTGAATATTAACTGAACAGCTTTTATATCAGTTTGTTGATTAATATGTTTTATTTATTATTAGTGATAGAGTTCTGGTTGATTTTACTAATGGCTTTCTTCTGTCCTTGTGCTTTTTTTTTCCCCCTTTGTACTGCTTCTAAAAATTACTTTGCAATCTCTTTGGAACACATGCTTTGCTCTGTTTGAGTTCCTTGAAGTACTGTGCACAGCTGGGAGCAATGAAAATTATCAAATATTAAAAATAATATCTCAATTAATATTCTAGATGGTGAAAAGTAGACAAGATTAAAGTAATGTGGTGTGTTGAGGTTTTTGTGTTTGTTTTGGTGGGGGGTTTTTGGATGTGGTTTTTTTGATTGTTTTGTTTAAGGAAAAGAAACGGAAAATATATTTATAACTTAAAAAAAGGGAAAGGAAAAATATCCTTATTTGTTTTCTTCCAGAATTCTGGAGCTGTTTTGGGTTATCTTTAGCATTCCCACCATTGCTCAGCTGTTACAATTTTTGTGTAAGATACAGCAAACAGAACTAAATTCCAAATTAAACTTGCAGGAAACAAAACTTGCTTTGCTCTGTTTTAGCAAAAATGGTGAGTATACTGTTGAGATTCCTAATGGCAATTAAATCTACACAATTTGCTGGAGCATAATATAAATTCAAACAGCAAGTCCATAAACGTGCTTGACAACTAATTTCTTCATTCAAGAGAAAACTGCCTCCTCCTTTGTTTGATGCCAAAACCATTCTGTGCCTATTGTGTGTGTGGCAGCAGCTGTATAAAACGATTTCCTATACTGTGAATACAGTTAATTGCTGCAGCTATCGTTTCCCTTGGTGGAAGAAAAGCCTCATGCCATCTGAAGGGGAAAGGAGAAAAGGAAAAAAAAATCCTTCAGGATTGGAATTGTGATTGTGGGTTTTTTTTCTCCAGCCTTTGTCAAGGTAGGTTGGCTCTGAGAACATAAGCCTGCCAGTGAGTTGAAGGTTGCTGTCCTTGTGATGAATGCGGTGCCAACAATGTGACATCTGTGAACAGATGCTCATCTCCATGAGTCATTGATGGCGAGTAGTGCTCTTGGTTATTCTAAGACGTAGGGCTGTGTTGAGAAATGTTTTTCTTTTTCATGAGATGCATCTTTCTCCGCGGCGTGGACCTGTTTGCCACTTTATTAGCACTGTCACTTCTGTCTTTAATTTGCTGAGGGGAGTAGCAGCTTAGTGTGTATGAGGCACATCCTCTTTCACCTGGCCTGCAAAAGTCTCAAGATTCTCAAAATGCGAAAGATATGTTGGACTCTCTTCCTAGCTCCCGTTTGCCCTACTTACTTTCCTGAAGATGAAAATCAGGGAACAGACTAATGTATAGATTTTACCCTCTGTCTTTGTTTTGCTTATCTCTTTTTGGCATTTTCTACCTATAAAATAATTATAAGAACGGTTAGATATGTAAAACCACAATTTTCAAATTGATTATTAGTGCTCCCTTTAGGCACCACAGTTGAGTTGTGTTTCAAAGGAGAAAGTGCTGTAAATTCAGAACTAGTTCCAACCCCCGGTATAAAAAAGTAAAGCTCCAAATATATTTTTAATTCCCCTTCTGAATATTGTGGGTTTGTTAATCTCTGGGTGTTTTTCAAAAATCAGCTTGCAAACTTATTATGTTGATTGTTGGTGTCACGTTACAGACAAGCTGGAGAGCGTGGCTAAGCATGAAATGTACAAACTTTCCTGTGTCAGTGATCCTGGACAAATAGAATTTGGGACACCTCTTTCGGACTCATTTAATCTGTGAATGAAACCAAGCTGGCAATCGTCCAGGAGTAGGCATTTGGTGTGTGCCACATGACAGTGGTGTTTAGCCTGTTACCAAGTGTCACGACTTACCTGATGCTACGCAGGAACACATCTACAATTGATCTGAATCCAGCTGTACTCTTTGCTAATATGATTTATGTGCTCTATTGTAGCCAAAGCAATATGCAGTCATAGTCTAAATCAGCCATTTTGTAAGTGAGGTAAGCTGCACTACGAATCCTCCGTGAAGAAAAAACAGTGAGGAGATAAGATTGGTCGTGGAAGGTTATTTTTGTCTTTTAGTCCTGTTTCCAAAATGTATTAATTATTGCATGCAGTTAGGTGACACCTAACTTCTGCCCTCTGCAATATGTGAAGGAAATTCTGTCAAGTCTATGGCAATCATCTTTTTTGTAAGAGGAAAAGTTCTAAAAAGAGTGAATGATGTCAAGGGATGATAGAAAGCAAGATTTATGTAACTGCTTGTAGTGACCTGGTAAAACTGTGATGAGAAGAGCAGAAGTACTGTACTGCTGTTTAAAAGAGCTCTAGCATACGTCTGTGGAAGAGATTGTCCTCAAGTAAGGATAGACGCTCCTGAATTAGCAGAAGTTAAGATTTTTATGCACTGCAAAGAGTAGGTGAGAGACTGGAGGGGATAGCGGAACATCTTTTTGCATAAAGATTTGTTCTGTTTTGACTTTCATGAAGCAGAGATTGAAATACCAGCACTGATGTATAGCACAGAAGTGTGAAAGGGTATGCTGGCCTCTCTTTGCCCTTTTTTAACCATTCATGATCAACCTCAGTGGTGGTGTTGAATAGATTAAAATTAGATATTCTTGGGCCACCTCAAGGCTTCTCCCAGGGATAATTTAAAGTGGCACAGACTGGACCATCTGCTCCAGAAGCAAGTCCCGGTTCTGGAACGCCTGCAGATTTTTTGCAGGGGTGCAGCAGTGCCAGGGGCTGGCAGCACGTGGTCAGGGGAAGTGTCCCGTCCCCAGCTCTCTTGTCACCCCAACAGCCGCTTTCCATCCAGGCCAGACTGCTGGCAGGTGTGGGAAGGGGCTTATGTTTGTTCTTCTGGGAAGGATACCAATGCCAATTCCCAGTCTTTCCCTGGGGAGGGGGGTGGTGGGCAGTTGGAAAGCATTTGGCTGGCTGACAGCAAGGCCCTACAGGGTATTAAGCTATATTGTAAATTAGTAAAGTTGGTACGAGGAAATTTATGTTCTGGCTTTGAAACAAAAATTTTTCCTTTCAAGGCACACCATATTTTAATTTAATTTAATTTTATTTTATTTTATTTTAATTAAGTAGTTTAAGAATACAGAAACTAAACATTTCATTATAGATCAGACAAAAGGTTTGGGGTTCTTAGTATGTTATTTCATGAACTGTTCATGTCTGTGTAAACAGTTGGATTTTTCCTTTTATGGGAACCCAATTTACTTTCTTAATCTGTAACAGTTCAGAAATTATTTTACAAAGGATGTAGTTTGAATCCTGACACCTTTTTATTCATTTGCTCGTGTTGCTTTTCAGAATGGAGCTTCTACTTTTCGGTTATTTTAGTCATCATTTCATGTCAATTGTTATACTCATTTCAGGATTCAAAGTGGCATCTACAAGGAAATGTAAAGGTATGAGCAGCACAGAGCACTACACTTTGTTTTCTATATCATACTTTTTTTTGCAACTGGTAACAGTTTTTGACTTGATTATGCCTCTAAGAGAAAAAAAAATTAGGGACATGCTGTATTTCACAATAGTGGGCTGTATTCTTTATGATTTTTACGTTGCATGGCTATAAAACCTGCAGTCCCTCTTCTGCTACTCTTTCCTCATTCCAGTCTGTTTGAACTTCTGATCACTCTGTTATCAAAACAATATGCCATACAAACAGAGAAGCCAGGATTAGTCAGGCTTAAGTTATCATGTATGGAGTCTGTCTCAGGAGACAGGGGCTTCCTGACACCGCATCAGGTTTCAAGCAAAGTAGGACTGCGAGGTTTAAAATGTTTTCATTTCCAGAGAAATGCTTTGTTGCCATCTGAATTCTTCCAAGCAACAAGTAGCTGGAGGAAGTAGAGATTTCATCGGTTAATACCCCAGGGATGTCTTATTTGAGTTCATGAGATGTGCCATCTGGAAATTCTTGTTCATTCACATGTTGCATCCTTTTTTGGACACTGAAGAGTTCCAAGGTGCTTTATTTGAGTTGCTTTGGATGTGCCTAAAATAAAATGGGGAGAAATATTTGAAAGTCGCTATTAAAAATAAATAAATAATAAAAAATTCTGTTTCCATCTGAGTTGCCCAGGTTACCCTTCTTTGCTACGAAACCAGTCCAAGCTTGGCTGCTGCTTACTGCTATGCTCTAAGCACTGCCTCTTTTTCTTCTACTTTTCATCCATTTATCCTTTAAAATTCCCAATAAGTCACCTTCAGAAATGTATCCTCTCTCCCTCTCTTTTTTCCTGCCCCGCAACCTTTACCCACCAGAATCTTCCGTGTAGTCCATGGGAACTGTGGGAACAAAGCCAACTCCGGACAGGAATACTCATCACAACCACTGTGACGTTTTCATCCTTGTCTTGTTTGTCATGGGATACGTTTGCTGGGATGAAACTTGAGGTCTCCTGGTTCCATCGGGTTTTGCTTGCAAAACGCTAATTTAGGAGACGTCTCTGATTTGGCAGAGCCCGAAGGGTGGCTCAGGTGTGCCTTGTGGTTCGCTGGCTCTCTCTGCCTCCTACCCCATGATCCCGGCCTTGGAGCTTAAGGGCTTCTGGGCTTTCGTTGTCTGGGGTATGGTACTGCCCATAGAGCCATGGTTGGGGAACCCACATCCCCACAGAGACTGGCAAAGCTCAGAGAGTGCCACAAAACCTGTAGTATGTGTGGTTTTTTCACTTGCCATTGCGTAATGCAGACATTCTTTTTGGGTCTTGGGTCAGTTTGGAGAAGAAAGAATGTTTTGAATTACCTTAATGAAGTGTGCTGAAATTTTAATGATAAAGTAGGATTTATTTTGCTATTTTGAAATGTTTTCAAATATGTTTAGCCTTAGTTTCTAAGGCATTTTGTCCAAAATTTAGGCCCTTTGTGTAATGGTTGCCATGTTTATCCCTTAGTGTTTCCTATAGAATCTACAGTTACTTTTTACTTGGCTACTCATTTAAGCAAATCTGTAGGAAATTCATGCTTAGTGAGGTCAAATACTATCAAAATTGGCAAATGAGCCCAGGACAAAGAGGGAGACATAAGTTTTATTTTGTTAGGAAACCAGTCTAGAAGGAGATTTTGTTCATTCTGTTTGGTTGGAAATGTTGAAATACTGCCCATAATTTGCAGAAAATCCACTCATATTGCACCAGCTGCTTTTATTGTACTAGAGTTATTTTCCTAGAAAAATTATTTGTTTTAAATAAGCTGTGATACATATTTTAAGAAAGAAGTTTGTGGGTTTGTTTGCTTTTTTGTTTTGTAAGAAAGAATTATCACTGGGTGTCTGAACTTCTTAAAAAATGTGGTTCGTGTTGCATTTGAACTTCTCCATTCCTTATTTTATGGTTTGCCAGTCAGTAACAACACAATTCAGTAGAAATATATTAGACAACTGTCTTCCAAAAGTCCAACAAGTTTGGTAATTATGAAGGGAATATTAAAAGAAGGCTTTGGGAGTTAGTGAGACTATAGTAAAAGAAAAGTTTTGTTATGCTTTTTTTTTTTAGTGTTGTAGTTTATGCTTACTTTTCTTAGCAGTGCATTCTTAAAACTTTCCAGCATCCTAATAGCCATAAAAGCTCCTCAAAACATTTGTAAAGCATCGTGTTATTGTCTTTTGAATACATTTAATTTTTGGTTAGTAATAAGGACAGATTTAGAAAAACAGACTTCAATAAAAATTACACTGGTTATGTCCTTGCTCACAATACAGAAGCAGCAGAGCATTACTTTCCCATTGTTTTCTAGAAGCTGAACATTAGGTAGTATAAGAAATGGAGATTATAAGTTCTTTCTTTAAGCAAAAAGACTGCTGCAAGTTAAGTTTAGGCAAAATTCCGTGGCGTTTTGTGTATTTAGTCTTTGTAGAATCAGAGAATGATCGAAGCAGGAAGGCATAACCGGAGATCATTGAGTCCAACCCCTTGCTCAGAGCGGACTCGGCTGGAGCTGTTTGCCCAGCACCATGTCCCGGAGGGCTTTGAGTATATCCAAGGGTGAAGACTGCATGGTCTCTCTGGGCAACCTGTTAAAAGTGCTTGACCACCCTCCCTGTGAAATAGCTTTCTAATAATGAATTGGAATTGTCTGTATTTTAGTTTGTGCCCATTGCCTCTTGTCCTGTCATGGGGCATCACTGAGTTGCTGGTGGTCTTTACGATGTCCCTTTGGGTATGTAAACATGTGGATAAAGACTCTTATCTAGGCCGAACATTACCAACTTTCTGCCTCTTCTTTTGTGTAAGGTGCTCCAAGCCTTTCATCATCATGGCCCTTGGCTGGACTCACTGTAGTATGTACATGTATGTCTTGAAGCTGTGTTTCTCTGGGGAGGAAAATCTTCTGAAGGAAAGAAAGTTTGCAAGATTATGCCCTGTTTAAAGTGTATGATGAACTCTACGTCCCATAAAGGTGCTGTGAACGACTGATTTTGAGGCCTACTGAGATACATGGATTCTGTGCCCTCACTGTGGACATTATGGTAAGCTGCTTCCAAGAGACCTGTCAGCAGACTCCTGCTTTTTGGGGGGTTGAAAAACAAAGGTAGCCAGCTGTGAGAGTACCTTGTTCTGTCTCTCATGTGCTCCAGAAACTGGACTGCTCAAATGTGCTTACCAGGTGCCTTGTTCTTTTGTTCCTCCTTTATCATCCCGTCCTCCTTCCTCACATTGCGCTTTGGATGGAGACATGCAGCAGTTGAGGTTAAAAACTCAGTGCACTTCTGGCTGCTTCTCTTAGCCTCTCCTGTGACACAGAAGCTCATAGAAGCTCATAGCTGCGTCACTGTGATCAGTGGTTTACTGACACGTTAGATGACACACATCTAGGAATGGGAGTGGATGCTACTGAGCAAAAATACATTCCACATCTACTGCGTGTAGCTGGTAACTTTCCAAGGGGGCAGCGCTCATTGCTTTGGAATGACTCGTCCTCCGTCTGGTTTATTCTGTTTTCTTTCCTCCTTGTCTGAGAGGGATGTTCCTTAATGACTGTCACTTAAAAGAAAATGCAAACTGGTGATGATAGTCAGCATTAGATCTTCCCCCTTTACTGTAAAGAATGCGATCAAAACTGTTGAGCATTTAGTATCTGCCGAGGTTGTCTCACATTCCTTCTTCTCTCCAATCTCCCTCCCTTGCCATGCTAGAGCCTCCATGGCTCGTAAAGAGCTTGATATGACAAGAGCTTACCGTTAGAACATACACTCAATACAGTAAGTTTAGAATTTTCTGACTGGTTAAGTAGTTTAGCCAAGTCAAAAGTCCTTGACTGTGGCATTCACCATACTTCTATCTTGGAGCTAAGCAGATTTGTCCCATGAAACAGGAAAAAAACAAGCCAGGATCATCCTGCCTTTGTTCACTCTTTGGACACTTCATGCTCCTGGTTCATGACTTTTTTTTGGTAGAGGGAGATACTAATATTGTGAATAGATTTTTGCTAAATGATGGCTCAGTCATTCTTTAACAACCATGGGACTGGAGAGGTCTTCTTGCAAACTCTTTCCTTTAATGTGAGTTCCAGATGAGTCAGATGGGGTTTGCTTTGCAGTATATTTGTGGAGAGTTTGCGGATCAACTAAATTCATTTTGTGTCACTTTAGCTGCATTGGTGGTACCACTGAATCCAGTTCATTGGGATGTCTAAGTGTAGACAGCATGGCATTTAACTTAAAGCATGAATCAACTAGCAGATGTGCTGAAATAAAAAGTAAGAACCAGCCAGAAAAGGTTAAGGAGAAGAAAGTACTAAAAAGAAAAGGTTAAAAGACTAGCTCTCTTTGTGAAGTATTTGCTGAAATTCAACCAGATGGAGAGTGACTGTACTGGTTTGAAAGGAAGAAAAGCAGCTTTTATATCAAGAAACATAAGGAGTACTGTGTCTTCTGTAGTCAAAAGATAGCATTACTGTGCCTGCTGTCAAGTCAGAAGATATCGTATGTGTTAGTAGGTATTCTCTTCTAAACCTAAAATCTGTATTCACTATTTTTATTGTTGCCCAGTGCAGTAATTACTTCATGGGATTTCAAGAACATTCGCTAAAATTATCTTACCATCTTTTAGGGATTTTAATAGATGGATGAAGCGGTTTAAATCACTTACAGATGCTGCCATGAAATAGGTTTATGATTACTGAATTTGATTTTTCCTTTAAAATTTTTTAATTTTCTGTGGCATTTTTTTAATGAGCCTTTTGTATTCAAATAGAAAGATACAGTCAAGTTTCAAACATTTGGTTATTTGGCCAACTTTGCCACCTAGCGGTTGTAATTAAGTAGAACAGCTCATTTTCCGTGTTTTTAAAAAAGGTAAGGTAGCACAGTACTGCTGTCTTTTTTTTCTTTGCATTGAATTATTCGAGGATTTTTGAATTAGCATAATATTCAGATGCTACTGAAGCCACTCATAATATATTGTGAAAATAAACACTTTATTTTCTAATGTTGAAAAGCTTGGTATGCAAGTAGAGAAGAATTCAATACTTTCTTTTTCCTTTTTTTAAAAAAAGTAGTCTGCTCATAATAGAAGCAAAAGAAAAAACATCATCCCTCTTAGAATCTCTTACAAAAAAGTGTCATTTTAGGTCTCTGTTTGTATACACTCTGGATTATTTTTCCTTTAATATCCCTATATATAAAATAAATTATCCTTCTTTAGATATCATCCCTACATTGTAGAGAGGAGAAACCTGCACCTGCAGTGCTTGTGCTTCTATTATGCTTTATAGGCAGGCTGAGTCCACAGTAGGAGTAATAAAGACTGTGTAAATATTGTTTTCTCCTCTTCCGCTTGCTCCTAGTTCTGATATAGAACCAGATCCAAAAGAAACAGAAATTAATCTGGCTGTAAATTGTAATTTTGTATGTTGTAGTGCCTATTTTTCCATGAAATTCTGTTAAAATAGAAACTCTGTAACAGCTGTTTTCTCAGTCTTCCTGCCCTGCGGTGGCACACGTGCTGTGAACAGCTGCAGTAGGCAAGAAAGGTGTGGTGGGTGCAGTAATGAACCCTAAAACCTCTGGACAGTGGTCCACCTGCCATCTTCTCTCTGGACTACTCGAAGCCACAGGCAAGGCAGTTCCCCAACTGGTATTTAATCTTTGCCAACTCCCCTGCCTGTTCATTTTTTTTTAATTCAGAAATGTTACCTTTTGTTTTTTTCTTCCTCATACACTCTGAGCTTACCTTATTTACACTTAGTTGAAATTGGCTTAAAGAGAGGGGTTGAGGGAAAATGAATTCTTTCAACAGAAAAAAAAGAGTATCTTTATCCATAACATGGACATTTGAAATTAACAATGGTATTTCATTTCAAAAATATGATTGCAGCAAATAGTTTTTTAGACGTGAATTACTGTCTTTCAATCTCTCTTGAAAGGTCCAAAGGAAAAAAGTAGCTGTTCTCTGAGCAGCAGAGCTACAGAATCATGACATCTTTTCCTCTAAGCTTTTTTTATGCCATATATCCCAATAATTCTCTCTAGACAAGTGATAGCATGTGCTGTGACTGTTTCAAAGTTATATGTGTGGTGACTTCCCACATATGTAAGCATGATATAGTATTGTGGCAGAGCGTGAGATGCTTCTTTATAATTTAGTATGATTTTGTAATTATCAGGGGTTTGTGTGTCTCTTATTCTATCCGTCTTCTAGTAATTGCCAAGCCTGTAGAAACAAAATAGCCTTGAAATTTCCAGTATTTGAATTATATAGACTGACAGGTGGAGAATCTGATGAGGTGGTGAAAGGGAGGAGGATCTGCTGGATAAAAGAGAGAATCACAGACCTACATAAAGCTTTGTTCCCTAAGAAACCTCACCTAAAAAGCTATGGGAAAGGCTATCATGCGTCTTGATCAAAACATGGCCAAGAGAGCATTCCGCATACAATAAGGAGCTACAAAAAGGAACTGAAACTAGTAAGAAATAGCATGGACATCTTCTTAATGTTTCATAGCATTCATATTATCAGATTACATGCAGCAAATTATTTAACTTTTGGAACTTGTTTGATAAATCCTTAAAGTACAGGAATGAGTAGACATAGGACTAGAAAGAAAGGGAGGGGGTGGTGCGGATTGTCTTTAATGAGAAAGAAACAAGTCCTTGACTTTTGAGCTGGGGACTAGGGAGAGGTGCTGATAGTGTCTGAGATGGCATGAGAGATGACCTTCACAGGAAGGAGAAAACAAAGATGACTGGGTGTAGAAGCTGCCAAGCTGCCAGTGTATTAGCTGCATTGCTAATGAGATTTCTGATAACATCTGTATATGCATGATATGACCTGAACTGGGGGCAGAACATATCTGAGCATTAGAATTCTCAGGTGGAAAGAGTAGGATTGGAGACAAATTGGAGCAAAGAAGAGAGGATACCACATAGAAACACGGTGTGTTCAAATCCCTGTCTGACAGGAAAACCAGAAAAGCAGGCTGCCACTACAGAGGGTGATGGATCCAAGTACAGAATTGCAAGAAAAGAAGTTGAAATACAATTGATGTTTCTGGATAAAAAAGAGATGTAATGAACTGCAGGCAAAGGGGACAATGAAGCATAAAGAACCTCAGCTGACATGCAGACAACATGTGTCTGTAAGCAGAAATCCCTTTAAAGAAGACTAGATAGCATGGCTACCAGATCACATAAAATCTCCTCCTGCATGACAACAATGGTCCTTCTAGCACAATTGTCTAACTGTAGTTAAATTTATGCTAGTTAGAGAGTGTTTGAGGCAGCCTGTTGGCTTTTTGAGGTCCCTTGTTTTCCTCATTTTTTCTGAGGCTATGTCCTTGGCTACTTGCATTGGTGTCGGTTTATGTGACTTCTGTCCTTGAATTTGTCCCCTCTTCTCCAGTAGTGTCTGTGGCAGTGGCACCAAATTCCAGAATTTTATGTCTGATATTGTAAGAACTATTTTATTTTTATTTGTTTGACTTTCTAGGAAATCAGTTTCAAACAAGTCAAATAAAGTTTAAGCTATGATTTGCCGGTTGCAATTCTCTGACGTAAATCTGTATGAGAACAGCTACAGCTTGGATGATAGCTTGACAGATTCATATAAACCTAGGTTACCCATCATCTGAAGGAAATTGTTTGTTATCTGTCTTTGGAAAGCTTTTAACATTGAAAAATGAGCTTGAAAATATTTCAGTTTGCATTACCTCTCTAGATTACCAGGCACAGTAGGGTTTGCATACATTGCTTCCTTTTCAGGATCAACTATGATAACAATGAGGGACTTTTTTATTAAAGGATAATTTTAAAATTATTTCAGTTATTTTTGCTCGGTAATTACGTGTGCATAGATGATGTAAGCAAGATCTAAATATTGCTAATTAGTATATGTAAACCAGCAAAAATAGCATAGTGATAGATAACTAAATCAAAATATTTCAGGTTAAAAGGGTTTTGCTCTTTTCCAGTCTATTTAGAAATAGTTGCATGCAACTTCAGCAGCTTTATAAGAAAATAGAATTAAAAATTGAGCAATACAGCTCTGAGGTAGAGGCAGCCACCATGAAGCTCTCTTAATGAACATGGAGATTCCTTAGCACTGATATTTTTTTCCAGAGAAAAGCTGGACGAGAAGAAGACATTTATAACATTAATAGAAAGTCATCAACATTCTTTTCTGATGGAAGACAGGAAGGTGGGAGCCATACTTGGCAAAAGCTAATTGTCAGTGATTAAATCAGCAAACTGTTATTTAAAAATGTTATCTGAATGCAGAATTCCTGAGCTAGTATTGAATATTTTTTTATATTAAATTTAGTTACTTTTTTTTTTCCTGGGCAATATAGATGATATATGGATGATACAGTAGAGTTATCAATTTGAAATACCAAAAAACTTAAAAAAGCAGCTGACTGAAGGATGTTGTTGTGGTCTTTCAAGCAGTGGAAGAATTGGAAGAGCAGGAGAAGTAGGTTCTTGAAAAGCCTTGGGAGGAATTGAGTATAGCACGTGGTCAGTAAAATGTCATGCGGCGAAAGATGACACTGCTTGAGAGAAATCATATTCTTAAGTTATTTCCAGCAGTTTCTGAGAGCCAGATTTTTCTTTTTTTTTTCCTCCTTCCTGTGTATAATTTATTGCATAATATATGGGAGATGCTTTGTAAAAGTTGGACTGTTTCGAGAATCTCATACAGGTTTTTTACCTGTAACTTTGTAAGCAAAATAAGTTTTTTTGGTTTGGTTTTGATTTTTAAGGGGGAAGGATTGCATCACTTTCTCTACAGTTCAGAAAACCGAGAGATTCAGAAACAGCTTTTTCTGCCAAAAAGTCTGAGATGTTTTTGTTATAATTTCTCTATCCCCATAGACCATGCCAGTTTAGCACAGATGCTAAATACTTAAAATGTTTTATTTGTAGGTAACTGAGTGGCTTAAAATATCTCAAATCAGTTTCTCTGAAGTGCTCCATGCTAAATGGATATAAGTAAATTAATCTATTTAAAAACTGACCAATATGCCAAAAACATTTAGCTAAAAATAATACATTATTCCATAAACACTGACTCAGATAAACTGCTAAGAAGTGAGCCTGAAAAGTTTTAAAAGGATTGCAATTAGAAGAAAATTAAACATTTTTATGTAAATTTAGGAATCTATTCACATACTTAGAATGAAGTTGTTATGATTCAACTGGTAAAATCAGACCTAAATGTGTGTGTAAATTTTTAGGGGGAGAGGCCTTTCTGAGGGACAGTGATTTACACTGAGTATCCATACCACAAAGCTGACATCCCAGAAAACTGGATCTTAGTAATCTTTTAAGAGTCACATATTGTTTTTTTTTTGGACTGGAAGGGACCGGAAAGGAAGCAAATATAACCACAGTCACCATGAAAGGTGAGAAGGAGAAGAAGGAGGATCTGGGGAGCTACAGGCTGGTCACCTTTACCTCGATCCCGGAGAAAGTGCTGGAGCAAGTCCTCTTGGAAACCATGATTAAATGCGAAGGAAAAGTAGGTTACTGAGAGTAGTCAGCACACGTTTACACAATGTAAATCAGGCTTGACCACCTTGACAGCCTTTTACTATGAGATGAATGGCTTAGAAGACAGGGGTAGAAGAGTGGATGCTGGTTATCCTGTCTCTGGTGAGGTTTTACAAGCCCAGCACATCCTCATACACAAAATGCTGGAATGAGTAAGTAGATGGTGAAGTGGACTGAAACTTGTCAGAACTGCCAGAATAAACTGTGTTTAGCAGCATGGAGTCCAGCCCAGACTGGAGCCCAGTCACTAGTTTTGTGCCCCTGGGGTGGTCCTGGAGCCAGTACAGTTTAACCTCTTCATTAATAGTCTGGGTGATTTATGCAGAGCATCCTCTCAGCAAGTTTGCTGATGCTACAAAACTGGGAGAAGTGGGTGATACATCAGAAGGTTGTGCTACCATCCACACGGACCTCAACAGGCTGGAGAAATGGTCTGACAGGAGCCTCGTTAAGTTCAACAAAGGGAAAGGCGATGTTGTCCACACAGAAAATAATAGCCCCATGCACCCGTATAGACTGGGGCTGATCATCTACAAATCAGCTTTGCAGGAAAGGCCCTGGGATCCTGGTGGAATCTGAGGGAGCATGAGCCAGCAACTTGTCTTTGGTCACCAGCCTCCTAGGCTGTGCTAGGAAAAGTGCTGCCAGCAGGTAGGAGATGATCTCTCTCTGCTCTGCACTGGTGAGACACATCTGGAGCGCTTCATCCAGTTCTGGGTTCTCCAGGACAAGAGAGACATGGACATTCTAGAGTGAGTCAATCCAAGAGCCACAAAATACAGGCAATTGCAGTCAAACGTAAGCTAAAGCTTTTTTTTTATCCTGTGGGGATGGTCAAGCACTTTAACAGGTTGTCCAGAGAGCTTATGGAGCCTTCGTCCTTGGAGATAAATTGAAACTTGAATATGGCCCTGAGCAACCTGTCCCAGCCGAGTCTGCTCTGACCAGGGGGTTGGACTCAATGATCTTCCCCAGTGCCTTCCTACCTCAACCATACTTTCAATGGATAAATTGAAATACTAATTTGATGGAACTTACCTTTAAAGGATCCTGAAGCTAGCATAGGGTGAACAGTCATTTTTTCTGTGACTTTTTATAGATTTGGAGGGGGAAGTTGTGTCTCGTGTTTGGGGTTTTTTTCATCCAGAAGGATTCAGCATGGTTTTATTCTGTCATTGCTCTCTTTTGGAGTGGATGCAATGCCATTTGAGGTAGCTAGGGAAGCAGTGCCTTGAGCTTGCTGGCACTGAACACTTCAGATCCATCTCATTATCTCTGGACAGTCACTTGATCACATTATGGAAGATCTGGCCATGAGCTTCGGTTGACTGTGAGCTGGCAGAGGCTTCACCCAGACAGTGTTGGTTAGCTGAAGAAACCAATCAAAGTAAATGATAACAATTCTCTGACAGCCTCTTTTTCTTTCCTCACCCTTCAGTTTATATAACCTGTGAAATGAAGCACTTGAAGAGAATACAAATACGTTTACCTTCTAAAGGTTCATTCCTATTTCACTTTTTGTGCCAACCTGTTCATTTAATTTCAGATAAGAACTTTTGCCCTTTCTTCCATGCTCTTTCAGCATTGGAAAAGCTGCATCTAAAAATTGAAAAATTAGCCTCACTGTTTATTTCATAACACTTCTAAATGTTTTCCTTAATGATTGTACCTGTTGGTATATGTTTCACTGTTTTCTCCTGCTCCCCAAGAGCCGGTACCAGTCTTTTAAATGTTTTGTATGTGTCTGATAAGCTCCTTTTTTGAAGGTGCTATCATTTTGCCCTGTATGCAAAAATAAAATCAATCCCTGAGTACATTAACCTTGGTATTGTCTTAATGATAATGGCTAACTAAAAGGTCATTTCAAAAACACATCATGAGAAAGACAAGATTCATAGATTTTTTTTTTTTTTTCTTCAATGTTAGAGCAGGGCAAAAATACCTCTTACTGGCTTGGTAGTTTTCTGTCTTTTAGTGAGGTTTTTGGGGTTTTATTTTTATGTTAGATGCCTTGTTACACTTTCAGTTTAAGGGAACATGGAGGTTTTTTTATTTAACAGAAAATGTAAGTGGTCTGATTCTGTATTCGCTGCATTGTCCTACGGGGACTGAGGCAAAGTCATATTTGCTGAACATAAAATTTTACTGGATTTCAATTACAGATGAGTTTGACTTGGACATACTTATGTCCCTTCTATCCCCATATAGTTATCCTTTTCTTACCTCTCCGTAAAAAGCTACACAGACTCACATTGAAAAATTGTCTTTGGTAATCGTTTGATGTAGAGTCATGACAAAGTATTTTAGTAATTTAGGGAGTAGGAAGGGAGAGAGACAACCAAACAATTTTCCTGCCTGTGTTGAAAGGAGAGATTTTATGGTTAAATTATGAAGTCTTTGGTTGTGAGAATAGTTGCAGACTAATTTGAGTAAGAGTTCTGATACTGGTTTTGTAAGAGATGCTCGTGGTTGCTGGGAATCTCCTTGATGAGTTTCAGGAAGAGTTAAAAACATAGATGGATTTGTGTTCCTCAGAAGCAATTGAAACTTCTAAAATTAATTGCTGCCTTTCATATTGTTTCCTTACCAGTTGAAGAAACACTTACGTGAAGCCAATATTATTGATAATTTCCAAATAAATTTCACAAATCTTTAAAAAAAGTTGAATGTAACATATAGGTGATATATGGCTTTTATATTTGTGTAATTTTATGTATGGATCTTCCCCAAGAGTAAAGAGTAGTCATTACAAGGAAAGAATTTAGAAAACTGATTATGTACATATGTAAGCAACTGCTGCATTATCCTGTCTAGTTTCATTTCATTAGCTATTTTGAAAAGTGATACTTTTTTATGGTAATATTCAGTATGTCCTACTTCAAAATACATTTTTCTTCCTGCTAGTTGTCATTATTGGTATTATTAATGGTTTTATTAGAATAACTCTAAGCAGTCCTGATCTGAAGAGATTAACGATATGCATTGCTTATCGATCTGGTATACTGCTTTTGAGCTGTGAAATTGCTACAAGGACACTTCCTTATGTGTCACAGGGAAGCACCAACTTCTGTTCTTCTGCTAAAGATGAATCAATATAAATCAGACTCTGTGGTAGGAGGTAAAATAAAGATAACTTAGATTTAGGTGTATAGATTAGGTCCTTTCATCCACAATTTCCTGTTTTTAATTTTATTAGTCTTATTATATTTTTTTAAGATGCTGAGAGCGTCTGCAGAGGTCCAGCTGAGATGAGTTATCAGCAATACATCTTCACTAACAATTGTGGCTTTACACCAAAAGTACATTTGACTTAAAAAGACCTGTCAGCCCATTGGTGTCTGTAGGAAAGGCTGGTTGTTAGTTGGATTGGGAAAAAAAAAACCCTACCAAAAAACCCCCACCCAAACCAATCAAGCTGGTGATATTTGAGTGGCTAAACACACATTTTTGTCCCCAAAGACGCAGAGATGCTGATCACCACTAATTTTTATTTTTTTGAGAGGGGTGTTGCACATGAGAAAGAAGTGTACTTGAAATTGGCAGGAAGTGAATTTTAGTTGCCAGACTTTGGGCTTGTAAATGTTAACTGTCTTTGTTATGTGATTTCATCACACAGTCAGAGGGCTTCCTACTTCAATGGGCAGACCCCTTAACCTTACACTGCAATAAAACTCTGATTCAGCTGGCCTGAGTATCTGATAATATTTTGCCCACAAACAGATAACTTGCCTTCTTTGGAGTCCCCTCATTCAAGTTTAAATCCAAACCGATCTCTGAGGAGTACCATCTTTCTTTTCTATACCTTTTGGGGAAGATTTAACCCTTTCATTAGTCATCATCACAGAGCATAATACATAAAGACAGGGTAGAAATAACTTGTATAATCTCTAATTTCCTCATTGCAACTTTTAATAATATTATAGTATAATATTTGTAGTTAATATTACAAATATTATTTTATTAACTATTATTTTTGTAATTATAACTATTATTTTATTAATGACTATTTTAATCACATTGTGCATCCTAGTTTTTAGCAAAATGCCAGTGCTGCAGGAGTTAAGTATGCCTCGGTGTTAAAAAAAGTGTCTCAGATATTCATCTGACAGGAGCTGTACAGTACTGGAGACATTTGAGACTCTTAGACCACTGCCATAAAGTAGTGAAGGATGGAGTTTTAAGATATAATGTAGCTATTAAGCCTTTTCAGTATTGGAATACTCAGTCTCTCCCATAAGAAAAGTGATGACCTGCGGTCATGAACAGGTTAATTTAATATGACCTGATTTCAGAAGTGTCCCCTTATTGCTTTAAGGATAGTAATTTTTTATTCTATTTGACTTTTCAAAATCATTATCTGTAAGTCTCAATTATCCAAGTATTTCATTAGTTCTCTAAGTGCGTATTCAGAGTTTTAATGTTCTCTCGAGTTCTTTTTGTAAACAGTATCAGCAGAGGAGACTGTGCCTCTGATGCAAGTCAGGTAGCAAGGCCACTCAGCAGTCCTGCCTACAATTCATGTGAAACACGTCTCGCCAGACAAAGCATCTGCCTATTTGCAGGGTGGTTCTGTAGTCTTGCAAATCCAGAGTGCATTAAAGTCTAGACTCCATCATTTTTTGAGGCTGTTGGGAAGGGTTAAATAACAAATCGAATATGCCTAAGATAGAGCAGAGGTAATGCTGAAGCAAGGATGCTGTTGCTGGTTTGTGCACTGGGAAGAAAGCTGTCATAGCAGCAGCAGCAGAAGCAATAACAACAGCGGCAGCGGCAGCAGCAAGAGACCTTCAGAAAGCCGGGGTTGCAGTAGTCTGAGAGATGAAGATCCTGTTACGTCTCTGTCTCTCCTAAGTTCAGAATGGTTCATACAAACCTTACGCCACGTGTAGTGAAGGATGTACAGGAATATGGAATTTGCTTTGTAATAACTGGATGCTGAGGAAGTAAAGACGTGCTTCTGGGTTTTTGTTGTTGGGGTTTTTTTCTGCCTTTCTTTTTAAATCATCGGAAACAGAAGAGATTAATTTACTCAGAGAAAGTAAGTTTCATCTGTCTTCAGGATAATTTAAAGGGATAGTTTCAGAGCTGAAGGGTGACTGTTTTGCTAGCTGTTCCCTTGCACCTGGGACTGAAAAGTGAAGAGAAATGGACAGTGTCTCAGAGGAGACAGGAATGACCGAAGCTCGGTGAAAGCACACACTGATTGTTGTCTGCTGTCCTCTTCATGCAGTGCTGTGGGCTGGTGCACCGACGGCGAGTACGGGTTTCCTATGTAAGTTTTCATTTGTGTTAGAATGATGCTGACTTGTGTGTTCCACTCCTAATGTACTAGCTGGTATGGTATGACTGAGGCAGGTATTTTAATGCATAGCTGAATGACTGACCGGAGCGCTAAGCACCCGTGAAGTAAGTTTTTACAGCCCAGAGACACAAGGATCTTTTTAACAGGTATGAGTCTTGCCATCTCTTTTCTTGTAACTTGTTCATATTCTCAAGGATATGTGTTTTTTAAAAAAAAATAACCTGTAGTATTAAAAGACTGGAAGTCTGACCATTCTGATTTCTTTTTTTTAAATTGTGTATTTATTCTTGCTAGTAGCTCTGTCTAAGTGGAGTCATTAGAAAAGGACATCTCTACTTATCCATACATGATAACTGAAAATCACTTAAAGTTATAAGCAGTTCTGGACTGGGCACAAAAATTATTGGAAAGACCCCGAGGAAGCATAAAAATAATCTTGTGAGGTAGTTTTTTTGAGAAAGAGCAGTAGTACAGTGGCAGAAGTATAGCCTGATGTTTTGCATGGTGTATTTGCTTTCCAGAACAGGGTATTTCAATACTCAGGTATGATATGATTGCTCTGTCTTGCAAAATGGCTGTCTCCAATAAATTCCACAAGGAAGGCCAGCACCAAAGCTTAAGTATTAGTAATGAAAAAGATCAAATACAAGCTGAAATATGTCTGAATTATACCCAGCTGACATGATAACCCTCAAGTAATTAATTTATGTTTTAACATTCCTCTTCTATTCTTCCGTTCAGTTGTCAGATAGACATGATAAGAAACAGGAGGTTGCAATGATCAGGATAAGCTGCAAATTGAAATTGCTGAGTATTAGCAACAAGCAGCTTGTAGCTTGTTGCACGAGAAAAGAGCAAAGGTATCAGGAGATACAGATCTGTTGTCAGAATAACTGTGAGTTTCTCTGTCATAGAAGAGTCTTTTAGAGATGCTTAAAAATTGATCACAGAACAAGCAAGGTCATAAATAGGTGCAATCTAAGTCAAGGTTTGTGTAGGGGATTGATGGAGAGAATTGAATTTTTAAAAAAACCCTGAATCTCTCCTTCAGAACAAATTGCAGAGATGTAAACAACTGAAAATGTGAGTGTGGTCATAGTTGTTTTGGGCAAAGCTGATTTGACTTTGGGTGTATTTTGTTCTCACCAGTGCAACAGTTGATACTGTAAGAAGCAGGCAGAAGTATGGAGTATCAGATGAGATAAAGGAAAGAACTTAAACAGTACTGTATTTTGTATAAACTATGCAAAAAACAATGCATAGTTACTTTTAAGCGTCAATTCAGTATAAAATCAAAACTTGGATATCTCTTATGCAGATACTTACTTGATAATAGTCCCACAATTTTACAGAAGTTGAAATACAAATTGAAAACACTTCTTGTTAGCTCTCCTGTGCCACTTTAGGGCACATGAAAATAATGACCTCTTGGGATGCATCACCCCCCCTTTCATTTCCCCTTGTTACTGTTATTTAGCAGTAGCACCAGCTACTGTGAATGATATTATCTAGACAGAATCCCACAAACTCCATCATTTTTTTTTTAATGCTTGTGAGTAATGGAGAGAAAGGTGCTTAGTGAATGTTTTATAAAGTACTAAGCTTTGTACCTTTTTTCTGTGAGGGTATTGTGCAAAGCTGACAGACCTCATGGTATTCTGAATATCTCACTAACTGTTTACAATTAAGAAGGTTGCTCAGTCTTAGTTAGGACAAGTGAAATGAAGTTTGCCCTTGATCTTTTTGGTCTGAATGCTATTACGTGAAAGATGACCGTGTCCTTAAATAACTTAATTACAATGAAAATTCTCTCTGTTATTTGAATCCTTGATTATCGAAACCTGTTATTGTTAAATTTTTTTGGCACTCCCAATGGCATTGAACTAATTGAGGTTGTACTGTGTGATTCTTTTGGGATGAAAGCACTGAAATTAAAGTAAGCCAAGATATGACCTTTTTTATTAACGTCTGACTCACCGGGGAAAAATATTAGATTTTTATTCTGGGTTATTAGTTTACAGTTCTGAACTTCCTTATGAACTGTAGTTGTAAATGATCTATCTTGGAAGTTTAGGGGTTTTTAAATTTTTTTGAGGAGTTTAAGGTACTGTACTTTATGTAACTGAAATATATGACCAAACCTAACTGGCTATTGTGTGCCAGCAATACAGCTCATTCTGATCTGGGTCCTAAAAACTGTGCAAATCTTAGGCATAATCAATCCCTTTGATGATGTTTTGGGTCTGGAATAGATCACTACCCTTTAGTTACACAGGCTCCCATTGTTTCTTTGGAGGAGCAGCATTGTTGATAGAGAAAATATTTGTATTCATACATTGCTCCTTTCTGTGATGTTCTGCATGTTGGACTGTCGTGCACAGAAATTAGTCCTGCATCAGTGTGCTGGGATAAAATTGAAGACCTGGATGGGTTGTATCCTTCTTTACCTTCTCTCCAGGTTTTGCAGCTAATGAGTGGTGTGCAGACCACACAATGTTAACAAGATTAAATCTGGCTCAGGAGATCTCGCTTGGCTTGCCTGATCGTTGACTCTTCCTTCATCCTGGCACCATGTAATGCCTGAATCCACAAAATTTCCACTCTTCTTCATCTGTAGCTTCTTTGGATGGGTAATCAGGGTGATGGGGGCATGAGGTGTCATTTAATGCAATGTGTTTAATATGGTGTGAAATAACCTGCAGCTTCTAATGGTGGGAAGTGTCGTATGGACATTATGACGGCATGCTAATACTCAATTCCAGAAATAAAGACCCTCACTCTGGAAATTTTCATGGCAAAAGCTGGAGATAATTCCAAATAATGTCTTCACCTTTTTCCATCAGTCATGTCTGTGAGTTGGGGTCATGCCATTTGTCGAACAGGATCTATTTGGAGCAGTATGGAGGAGCAGCTGAGTGAAGTCCTTCCAGTGAATAATCTCATCTCTTTCTGGAAGCGAAGTCTAAAACATTAGTTCTAATTATGTGTTGCCCAGAAATGTTTTCACAACTCTTACTGCCTACGTGGTGAGGAACATCTAAAAGCACTGGAGCCTGAAGACTGAACAGTTTATTTTGTTTTCAAACTTTAGTCCAGTCTATCCGCTGTTGGTCCAGCCTTCAAGAGAAGTTGCAATGTGATGGAAGTCACTCAGAAATCTTGTACTGTCTCCAGCTTGCTGTTCTCCCTGGAAGAGTCTGGAAGTGAAGGCTGATGAACACAGAGTCCAAGATAATTCCAGACACTGTATGTTTCAGAGCAGAGCAATTCTGTAACCACTTTACCTGACTGTACGTGGGCTGCCTTCTCTTACTGCTGCAAGTGATCTCATTTCCTGTGGTTCAACTTGCCAACCAAACTGGAAAAAATGTTTTTATGGCAACATAATAGGGGTCGACTGAGCTTTTTAATCCATGGCAAGTGAAATCAAGGAAGAGGGTCTATATAGTTTCTTGAAAGACTGTTCAAGTCAGTGTGCGTGGAAGGGACCAAATCTGTATCTGGAAGGAGTAAGCAGACAGGTAATTCCAAGCCCCTTGAGCATTCCAATGTACTGCAGAGCCTCCTGCCTTCTCGGGATGCAGGTGTGTTTTCAGAGTATGAGTTTACTGCCATTTTTAAAGCTATGTAAACAAGGAGTAGGTGAGTGTGGCAGATGATAATGTGGATAGGCAAGCCGTGGGTTTGGAATCCATTGTACTTTAAATAATAGCTTAAAATCTTTAGCTGTCTGGATTTCCAAACACTGACTTCAATACTGATTTGTGTGAAAACTCATGTGGTTGACTTTTTGAATTTTTATGGGCTTTTTTTGTTTGGTTCTTTTGTAGAATTATCAAATTACACTTTTGCTTATGTGGAAGGACTGTTCAGAATAAGTCTGAGCTGATATTTTATATATTTTTCTCAGATATATAACTAATTTGATAAAGCATCGAGATGATGTCTGGAAGGCAAATATTCATTACTCTGGCTTCTAATCTTAACAGAGGACTATTATAATTTGATATAAAAAAGAAAAAAATACTTTAAAAATGCATTCCAAAACAATATAAACTTTATTTGAACATTAGTAGTGAAATTTACGGTATGGCTTGTACAGTGTATTTTAGTTTAATGTAATTAAAGGACCTTGGTATGGTTTTGTTTCAAGATGTTTCTTTTGTAATGGTGGGGACTGTAATCGGAGAGCTTTTTGCCTGCAGCAGTGAATGGGCTCCAGACGTCAGGCTTTTTGTGCCTGTGTCTGGAGGATATTTCAGACCTCCTGAGGGAACACACTCGTTTTGTGTTTTTAGATTTGTACTAGGGTTTTTCTTTTCTGTTCCTTGTGAGACTGTAATCTTTTCTATCTATCACTTAATAATGTTTCTCACCAGACCATTCTTTATCATAGCAGGTGCTGTCCTTTCCTTTGTTCCTTTTGCTTGCCACCTCCCTTTCTCTTCTCCATTGCTGATTTATACTTATTTTTTTTCTAGATAGAGCTACTTTTTTTACTCTTCTCCACTATGCTTCTTGTTTTGACCTGCAGAATTCTTGCTTCACATTTGAAAACTTCTTTTGCTTCTGTTGACATTAGTCTCAGCCCGAGATGGCACCTGCCAGGGCTGTTTCTGTGACCCCCTAATACTACTGTGCCATCAACTCTAGTCTTGCATCTATCCCTCTTTTCTCCATTGCCGCTTTTGTCAGTTTTAGGGGAAGTCTGAGCTGTTCACAAGGACACAAGGAGAAGTTACAGGCTGAGGCAGCTGTGGATGAGCTGTTGTTGTCAGAATTTACATCCATGATTCTCTTCCTTGTGTATTGTAGGCAGAAAAGCACATGCTGAGGAGGAGGAAAGAAAGTATGTGGAACAAGTTGTGGTTTACTGATGAAGGCATTTAAAGGAATTCTTTTAGCATAAGCATAATGTTATATTTACAGCTTAAGGGAACTGACTGGAAAAGGAAAAAGTCCTTTAACTTTCTTAAGAGTCCACTCAGTACTGGGTGCCTCGGTACTGTTAGGAAGGAACTTATAATCTACGGATTTGGGGGGATATTTAAGTTATCTCTAGGAAATCCTTTTGAATTTTTTCTATAGCCTGATTTTATAGTTTTTTGTTTTGATCGTATGGGAAGAAGACAGTCAGAGAATAAAGTGGAATAAACCAGTGTGGCAATACTTAAAGGGCAAGGGATTTGAACCAAGACTCTTTTAGTCATTGTATACTGGCCAAACCAGGACTGTCAAACTTTGCACTGCCAAAATGAAAAGTAATAAATTCTCTTTACCTGCATTTATTCTGCTGCAACTGTCTAATAACCTGTATTCATTATGCTGGGGAGTAGTATTGATGCTCAACTCTTTTGATTGCAGCTCCGGTCCTTTCAAGTGAAACTTCACACATTTGTTCCAATTGTTTTTCCTTTCGTATCATTAAGTGGTCATAATTTTTTGTGGACTCTGTGGCTCCATTTAAAAGATTTCTTTCCATTTTATAGCATAGATTTTGGACTACAAAACCTCTGTTTTCTTGTCTCCCGTCTTTAAATTCTTTCTTCTTGCTGCATTTCCTAGGTGCAACCTTAGAATTTAATTAACTAGCAAAAGGGGCTTCTTTTGAAAAAGAATCTTACATTTAGGAGAATTAAATGGAACATTTGCAGCTCATTGTGCATTCCGAAGTAAAATTATATAACAATATGGCTGGTGGATAAAATATTGTGACAATATCTGCAAAAAGGGCCTGCTGTCATTCCTTTTTCGTTCTGTGTATAATGTAACTGCTTGAGTAAAAGATTTAAAATATGGAAAATTTCAAGGCAGCAGCAGCATCAAAATTTTAATTTTTTTTTCTGGAGTAAAGAATTGGAGAACCCCATTTAAATTATTTTCCACTACCCTCATCTCTTAAGGCTGAGTTCATAATTCCTTTGCTAATTCTATCACTATTTCACTGTTGCTTAAATGGAGCATTATTTTGTTACTCCCTGCTGATTTGGGTATATGAAAGTAGTGACATTATTTGCATTGTTTTTGGCAAGAAGAGGTCAGATGTGTGAAACCAACTGGCTTCCCTTGTAAACTCCTCTTCCTCCATCAGTAGCACCTTGGCTTGAATTGTGTGCGCATTTTAATTTTAGAGTTTTCTGAAGTTGTGTTTAAATAAGGTGTTCTTAAAAAGGCTTTGTGCTTTCTGAAACCTGTGATATATTACTGAAAATAAGTTGCAAATTTTCAACAAGCTGTACGCTTCAGTCACTGGATGGTCTATGATTAGTCTATGGGAGTTAATGAGTGGGAGCTGGGACTTGTAACCTCTGTCTCCAAACTCATCGGTGATTCATCCTGTGTCTGTGAACAAATCATATGGAAAGAGGCCTGGGGCACTTCTTTTCCATAAAACTTGAGGAGAATCCTGCTGCACAAGTATGTGTGCAGAAGTACAATATTTTTTACAAAACCTGAAAAAAGAGCTTTTGTTAAAAATAAACACTTAAAACTAGCTTAAGAGATTGTTACAAGTAAAATATAAGTCACTTTCATGCTTCATTTCTCTTCAGCTTTTTTTCCTCTGCCTTTTCTCCCACTTCATACACAGTGACCTTTGCCATCGTCACCTGGTAAAATGTTTCTTCTTTGTTCTTAGTGTTTTATTGGTTTGGTTCTTTTGTTCTTTCCTGAATATATTTTTTTCCCTTCAGCAGTTACTTTTCCTTTCTGCTCTTCTTGGGTACAATGTCTTTGAGAACAATACTTACTGACTTCAGTGGTGGAGGAAAAATTTAAGTATTTTTGGCAATTTTTAATACATTTTCTGATGAGTTGGCATTCCATAACAATTTTATGAGACTGAAGTCATGATTGATTAACTGGCTGTCTTACAGTACTAATTGAGTCCCCTGCATTCTCTATGGAAGAATGCCATGCTTCATGTCTTTCCTACTATCTTTATCCTAAACCAAAGTGACAAAATTAGTAACTTAGTAATAGAGAAATGAAAGGAAAATAAAAGAACACTTTTAGATTTGAATAGAAAAGATAGATTCATGGAGTTCTGAACATAGCAAGAGTGCTTCACTGAGCAGAAGCTCTTCTGGAAAAAGTCTTGTAATTGTTCTGTTGTGATTAAACATCCCCTTCCACCAGGAATTTTGAAGGAATACAGAAAATCTGTATGAGTGAAGCCCTGATAGAATTAAATCTGCTCAGAGATGTCAAGTGCAACAAGAAAAGCTTCTATAGGTATATTGATGATAAAAGAAAATCAAGGGAAAATGTGGGACCTCTCCAGACAGAAACGGAGACCTGGGTACTTGGGGCATGAAGACTGATGTGCTCAATGGCTTTTTGGCCTCAGTCTTCATTGAAAAATGCTCCAGCCACAGCAGCTAAGTTGCAGAAGGCAAAGGCAGAGACTGAGAAAATGTAGAACTGCCTGCTGTAGCAGATTAGGTTTGGGACCAGCTAAGGAACCAGAAGGTGCACAAATCCATGGGACCTGAGGAAATGCGTCTGTGGAACCTGAGGGAACCTACAGGTGAAGTGGCCAAGCCACTATCAATCATATGTGAGCAGTCGTGGCAGTCCAGTGAAGTTCCCACTGACTGGAAAAGGGGAAACATAATTCTGGATGTTATGGAGCATGGAAAATAAGGATGTGATTGGTGACAGCCAACATGGCTTTACTAAGGACAAATCGTGCCTGACAGATTTGGTGTCTTTCTACGACTTGATTACAGCACTGGTGGGTGAGGCAAGTTGGTCAGAGCATGGTGCTAACAACACCAAGGTTGTGGGTTCAGTCCCTGTACAGGCCGTTCACTTAGAGCTGGACTCAATGATCCTTGTGGGTCCCTTCCATCTCAGAATATTCTGTGAATCTACCTGGACTTGTGCAAAGCATTTGACACTGTCTGGCACAGCATCTTGGTCTCTAAACTGAGGAGACATGGATCTGACACACGGATCACTCAGCACATAGGGAACTGGCTGGATGGTCGCACTCAAAGAATTGTGGTCAGTGGGTCAATGTCTGAGTGGAGACCAGTGACGAGTGGAATTCCCAAGGGGTTGGTTTTGGGACTGGCACTGTTGAACATCTTTGTCAGCGATATGGACAGTGGGATAAAGACCTCCCTCAGCAAGCTAGCTGACATCAACAAGCTGTGTGTTGTACTCCACACGCTGGAGATAAGGGATGACATCCATAGGCATCTTGTTCCACCTGAGGGGTGGGCCTGTGCCACCCTCATGAATTTCAATAACACCAAGTACAAGGTCCTGCACCTGGATCAGGACAATCCCAAGAACAGGTAAAGGCTGGGCAGAGAGTATTCTGCGTAGATTGAGAGCAGCCCTGAGGAGAAGGACTTGGTGTCCTTGGACCTGAGGAGAAGGTGTTGGTAGATGAGAAGCTCCACATGACCCCGTAGTGTGCACTCGCAGACCAGAAATCCTGAGCTGCATAATCAATAGAAGGAGATTGTCCTGACTGTAGATGCTAGTAATTCTGATGCTTACATTATATTTTCTGTCCAGTAAACTGAGCATGCAGTACACACTTCTGTAGAGACAGATTATTAATGGAGCTATGGTACCACGTAGCAGGGCCTTTATACTGAGTGTGCTGTATTAATGGTTTATGCTTATTCTTTATTTAAAAATAGCTGCTCATCGGGGATGAGTAGTTTTTACACACTCTTCCTCTAGATGGAACCACTCTGCTGCTTCACTTGGATGAAATACTATTCGTTTAACAGCTGAAGAATCTGTTGCAGTGTGTATTTGCAATCATGCATCTATGTTCACATGTGCACGCGTGGCTCAGAGCAATCTGTGTGGCATTAGAGCGTGATGCAAGAGAAGGAATGCTCCTGGGGTTTGTGTTGCTTCTGGAAATAAATAATTTGGAGGTAGTGTTTGCATGCTTTGATCTATTACAGAGTAATGAAAATTACTATCTTTATGGGAATGACCTATTTATTCTACAGCTGGTAAAATGCTTCATCTTGTCCATCATCTCTGTAAAGTCTATTTCAGAGTTTATAACCCGACTGCTAGCAAGAACACTCACCATCTTCACATTTTATAATCTTTTCTCTTTATGGGATTGTGCACAGGACTTGGTTGACTATAGCAGATGTTGATACCTCTATTTTCAGTAGAAACATCCTTGCTTCATTTATTGCTTGTCTATTTCCATTTGTTACTTCCAGAAACTATCCCAGTCAAAATATCTTTCTTCTTCTTTATTAACACTTTTCTCATGTTTTCAGATCATGAGTTTTTTTAGTAAGTTGTGAATACAACTTTTCTAAGGTTCCTCTGCTTTTACCTGACTTAAAAATATACTGTTTATCTCTTGTTTTCCCAGTTGTTAATGTGAGCTATATGTATTACATAATACACTCTTCACATTTTTTTCATTGAATCGTGAGCCACAGATTTGACTTACACTGGATAGTTTACTGTTCCTAAGAGCAGCACTCTTTCTAAGGCCTGTGTCACTGCAGGCCATGCAAAAGATTCAGAAGATAGACTAGTTGGATTAATTATCTGCTTAATCAGAATCCAACATAGTAAAAGGTCGTCCAAAGGAGAAGAAAGAAAAATGTCATAACACAGCTAATTTAATGGTTTTTAGTCTTAATTTTCTCCTGGAATACTGAAAGTGTGCTGAAACAGCATGACCCTACACAAAACCAGCATCAGTAAATAAATATAAGGCGCTGGTTCTGGCTCCCCAGCAGCTAAGGAAAGAAAGGCTTAGTCATGCAAGTCTTTAAGAACTTATCAGCAAAACTCTAATTGAGAGGTTAGAAATCAGATTAATTTAGATCGTGTTTGTGTGGGGTAATAATAAGCTACTCGAACTGAAAGAATTAGAGACATGATAAAGAGAAATTTAGAGAGGATGTCAAAGAGAAGAAGTCAGCAGACCCAGAGGAGGTTTGCCATGTGTATAGAAAAAGTAGGTGGAGAGGAGTCACACGCACGACGCCTTCTTCTGTGGAAGAAATGGTTACAATTGTTATGAACTACTGCACCCGTCTCATTAAAGGTGTATCCTAATTTCACAGGGATGCATGTTTGCATGTTTAATTTCATGAGAGATACATATTTACATGTGTCTGCAACCACAGTACCGTAATTCAAGTAAAACAGACAGCTGAACTTTTGCAAATTTTAATGAAACTATATTGTCTAATGATTGCTGGTAATCATTAAAGTATTATCACGTTTCTCTTTTGAATTGTCCCTGTGCCATTAGTTATTAAATCTATTTGCGTTTTAGTAAAAGTCAGTCTCTACAGGAACTAACAAATTTGTGTAGGTTGCATAGAAATACAGCATATACCTTAGGAGAGGACGACAGGCACAACACATCACCGAAGGGCAGGAGAAAAGAAAGAAATATTATCTTGACTGAGGCAAAGAAGTGTGCATTAAACCAGGCACGCACATGACATGATACCTTGCCTAGGAAGGAAATATTTACATCTCTGAGGAAACAGAACAGGATTTGTTTTGAGAGGAGGAGTAACCACAGGAGGAAATAAATTTAGTCTCAGTGACAAACGTTGAGGGAGAATTCAGTGATCAGGTTAATTATAAAATGCTAAGTCCTTCACCAAAAAGAGATACTCAGTGAGGGTTGCACCCTGAGAGTTAAGATATGCAGAAAGATGGAAAACAGAATAGAAACACAGGAAAGTATATGGAAGGGAAAGATTCAGCTTCCTTACCTTTGTCTTTGTAAAATATTTAACTGTTGACTGCTTTGGAAGTTTTAAGGAAATATTTTTCTTTTGGTTTTAGTCTTAAATGGGCTTGTGTCAAGGGTTGGAAGGCTCCTGGGTAACAACATATGTCATCCAAGCCTATTGTGAGTCAAATAGTTCATTCCCTCTATCTTTTAAGAAATATTCTGTTCGTCCACCATGTTTCCAGGGTGACCAATGGTAATAAGGTTTGCCCTGGAAAAGGGTGTCCTAGGTTCACATGAGTCTGTGTGTCCCAGTCACTGGTAGGGGAACAGAGACAGCAGTTTTTAAGTGGATCTCCAGTGAACTTGCCAAAAAACATTTAAAAACTGTTTCCCTTGTTATGATCTACGATGATACATCTTCCCATCCATATGGAGTAGGATTTCTGAAGCAAACAGCAACCAGAAAAACCCACCCCCCACACCCGCCATGATATACACACAAAAAAACCCTCAAACCCAAAATTATTTAAGAAGGCTTCTTAGGAGAGCTGGAGAATTGCACCGGAAATCTCTCCTGATCTGAAATGCAGTGACCTGGCTCAGCCTTGCCATTGCCAAGCTCCTGCCATCTGCAGACGCAAGACTTCCTGCAGGGGACCCTTCCTCCAGGTGTGCATTTGAAAATGTGGTGTTTATGCCAAATATTTTCCTTTTATTTTATACTTATTTTTGAAATCGCTTTGGATTCAAAGAGATAAGACATGGTGTCATCACGTTGTTATGCCAGCACTGTTACTTACAGTTAAGGAGTTGACCCCAGTCTTAGTTATGTTTCTAAGATGGATAAAGTGATCCTTGTAAATTTTGAAGAAAAATGCCAAAGTACTGTAGACTGAAATAAACCTCAGACGTGAACTGAAATAACTTTTTGTTCAAAGAGAGAAATAAAAAGGAGACAGAACAGAGAAGATAAAAACTCTTTCCAGAAATAGTGATATTTACCTGTGGTACAGGCAGAGATCACAGAGGCGGTTTTTGTTTGGTGAGCTCTCTGCACTCACTCACAGCAGAGCTCTGGCTGGATTCAAAGGAAATATCTCTGCCTGCTTGTGCAAAGCTTGCTCACAGTACCAGTTGTTATTGTGAGGCTGTGTCTCAGGAACCCTGAACCGAAAGACTTTCTGTACTCTTAGAGAAATGGCATGGTTATAGGCAGAAAAAATTCTTTGTTTTCTTAGATACTGTAAAAATGCAAAAGGAACAGTGTAGTCGTTTGACATTAGGGAGTCATATATATTCTAGAAAAAAAAAAAATTGTTCAGAGTACATGGACGGTAGATGAGACAGAAAAGAGGTTTATGACTACTACAGTAAAATAGTAAACTTTGTTCAAGAACAGCTCAACCAGCTGGAAATAAAAAATTTGTAAAACTGCCAAAGTCAGTGAGACCCAAAGCAATTTGCTGATTGAACGATGATCATATGTACATGTGCCTGTGGGTTCTGTTTAGTTTCTGTACTTTCATGCTGTAAATTTAAAGCATGCTAAAAAGGGACAAATTAGACCACAAAGTAAAACCTGTCGTGTCAGTAATTTCTTTAGAGCTTGTATTTTTGTGTGTGTGTATGACAAGTCTCTGCGGTGCTCTCCAAATACAAAGGTGTTTGAATTACAAATTGAAAGTAACTTCTCTGTCACTTTGATATCACATAAAAAGTGGCTTTCTGCCCTAAAAGTGGGAAAATTTTTTTTAATTTTTTTTTTTATAAATTATTGCAATCTGGTTCCTTGATTTAATGTAGCAAATTACATTGACAATTCATAATATAACAATTTATTTTGCCTAGAGAATTTGTGGACGGCCCATCCCTGGTAGTGTTCAAGGCCAGGTTGGATGGAGCTCTGAGCAACCCGATCTAGTGAATGGCATACTGCCCGTGGCAGGGGGCTTGGAATTGGAAAAATCTTTGAAGTCCTTTCCCAACCAAAAAATTCTATGATTCCATGGCTATAAGTGACTATTGAGGTAAATGCAAAACTCTTGCTGTGATTTCAATAGGTTGACATTTTCAGTTTGAACTTCAGAGCTCAGTGTGCTTCCCAAACTGAGTGGTGCAGTGTGGTGTCATTATCATAACACTACAGACCAGTTTGTCCCAGCTGGAGGGCTGACCAGTGACAGTGAACATTAGGGCCAAGGAAAAATTGATTATAAGAAATTCCTTCTTTCTGGATTGGGGAATTGTTTACATCTCCCAACTAGAACTGGATGAGAAAATAAAATGTGTCAGTTACTCCCAACTCAGAAGGGTACAGTCTGTTGCCCAAGGCAAGTGACTTGGATGAATATAAGGCCTATTGTGATGGAGTCTTGCCAAAACGAGATGCAAACTCCGGGAAGCTGGAGAAGGTATGACCAGGACTATTTTCAGCCACCAAGGCTGGTTCTCCTGTTTTGGTTTCAGCTTGTTGAGTCAGGATGTCCTTGCCAGCCCAGCACCAAGAAGAATGTATGGGAACATGTGTGCTGCTGCTGTGCTAGGTAAGCATGTTCTCCAAATGCTCTAAAGTCTCAGAGATCAGTGGGAATATCTGGCTTCACACATTTTGTGAAAATGAAGTTTCAAGACTTTGCCAGTGGCTGCACTTTGCTGTGAAGGAAGACAAACTAGAGACCCCACGAGACCCCGTTGCTGCTGTGGCCACTGCCTGCCTCCTCTTGCATCTTCCTGCCTCCTTCTACCTCCTGCCTGCCTCTTCCTGCCTCCTCCTGAGGAGGAGGAGGAGGCTGGAGTGATAGTGCCTCTTCACCAGCTTAAGTTGAAGATAGATTGCAGCCTCAGTGTTACATATTGTGAATCACGTTGAGATAAAGATGTTTCTGGCAGGTGATGAGCTTTATAGGAATCTCTCCCATTTTTGCTTCACGTGAACTCTTCTGGGTTTGCAGAGTGGTGTGTCCCACTGGCTCCTCTGAGCTCAGGAGGCCACTCTCTGGCACTACTGACAGCAGGACGCTCCTGTTAACAGGCACCATAAATTGCTGCCCACCATTCTGTCACGTGCTGGTTGCTTTCATCCCTCAATGCCCAAGATGTGCTCCTGAGCCTGCTCTGCTGCTGGAACATTTAATTTGGTGCATGAAGTATGATGTAATTTGTGGCCTTTTTCCAGTACACTACTCTTGATTATATTGGATTGTGTTGGGCAGCCCAGGAGGATAATCTGCGTGTATAATACATAAATATTACCTGGCCAAGCTGAACTTTATTTAATTACCTTTTCTTTGTCCCCTCTTCTGCTTTTTCTCCCCAGAATGCCTCTTTGACTTTAACTACAAGGGTATTCTGAGCCAGAGCCAAGTGTTTTCCCTTGATCTGTCTCAGACTGGCTGCTCCCACCACTCTTGCTGTCTTCCCTACATGTAGATGCCATAACACGAGAAGCAGAGATATAGATCCATCATATCATTTTGTTGATAGCAAGTGTAAATAGGCATGAGAAAAGAGAGATTTATAAAAGGCTGTATAAGACAGAATATTTCTTGATGCATGGTCTTCAAGTCAAATATTGTAATCTTTTCTTTTAATGGAGTTTTTGAGAGCATTTTTGTTTTGAAATCTGTGTTTTGCAGTATGTTGCTTGTCCCTGAGGAACGATGTGACATAGTAGGACAGACTCTGTTTTGAACTGGCTTTTCACTGATGATTTCATTGATTAAAAGACAATGTTGTGTAAGTTTAAAATGAAACTGTCTCTCTGAAAGGCTTTCACAGTTCTAGTAGTGATTTTGAATATCACTCTTCTAACCTCCGTTGTTTTTAGCAATTTGGGCTTGAAATGCTTCATGGTGTTGTCTAACAGTGATGTCTAATAAACTCTGTTATTGCTATAGTCTAGGGTATTTGGTCATGACATTTTTTCAATTGATGGCCACAGGAAAATAGTGTCATCTGATGGTGTATTTAATTAGGGTTAGAAGAAAAGAAAAAGTTAAAATAAATTTTTGTTTCCCCAAGCACTGCTATACTTTTCATGGCTTTGCTTGTGCGTGTACAATGTTTTTGTTGTTTTGTTGTATAAAATATTGCAAATGAGTCGGTTCCTTTTCTTTTTTGTCTCTTTGTGTATTTTGAAGGAACTGTTTGTGTGGTCGTGAGACAAAGAACAGAAAAATAATAAAGAAAATATTCAAGTCATGTCAGTAACTCATAGTAAAGGATATTACACAGCTATTCAAATAAGTGCATTAAAAAAGCATTTAATGTAAATATATTTGGATGAGAGATGCACATGATTGGGTTGGGGTAGTAGGTTCAATAGTGTACTCACTGAACTTTTGATTTTCTTATATAAGAATTATACAAAACTTTTCAGGTAGAGAAACAATTATTACATTTTTAAAAAGAGAGATACCAGAACTCCTTTTGCTCACCAAGGCTTGAGGAATTTTGTTTCATAGAAGCATTCTTTGAATTAATATACTACTTCAGGAATACATACCTTTTTTAACATGTAGTACATCTTCTTTTACAAAAAGGTTTGATTTGCCTTGCCATTGATTACTGATAGTTTCTTATGATTATTTTTTCTTAGTGATTTGGAGCACAATTTAATGTGTGACACTCACCAACTCCTGAATTTAATTTCTTTGAATATTTTTAGTACTTCCATTATTATTTATATACAATGAACTGAAATACCACTGAAATACTACATTTACATACTCTTTAAGCTTTCCTTTGCCATGAGCGTGTAATTAATTTTCTACTTATAAATATCTAAAGTGAATTTTTCATTTACCTCTAAACCATGATGCAGAAGCCAGTAAAAATCAGATACTTTTTGTTTTCCCTTTCTTGTGGTGAACCCCTTTTTTTACACTTTCCTGCNTTTTTTTTTTTTTTTGCTGCTGAACAGGACAGATATGGAAAGAAGTTTTTATCCTACCAACCTTAGAAACTTAACTACGGGAGCAGATACTGTAGGTTATTAATATCCATAGAATTTCTTCCTGTTCTGAGAAACATCATCTGAGTCAGCTGCAGTATCTCAGATAATGTACTTTTAAAAAATGTGCTTTAAAAAATATGAATGATGATTATAAACTGTGAAAAATGGTGAAGACTCATTTTTGAATCAAACTTTGAGTTATCTGAGTTTTGGCTCTTTGTAAATCCATCCCATTTTCTTCCCTCTCTGCTGGGTTATAGCAGCTGGGCAGCAGCCTTCTTGCCTTGCGACCTGACTCCTCCATTCATCCCATGCACCTTGACCCTGAATTGTGCAACTTGGAGGTTTTGTACAACCACGGCCTATATTCCAGAATATTTTTATTTTGAATGAGACTAGAGGAAATCAGCCGATCCCTTGAGAAACACTAGTTACAAGTCCGATTTGGAATAGGCTGTGGGGATCTGCCTCGAGCAAGGGGTTGGTCTGCTGTTGTCCTTTGTTTGGCTGGCCAGGCTGGGTGGTGATAGCACTGCTGGCTGGGACTCGGGAGGGATGGGAGGCTGGGAGTCAGAGGACTTGGAGGGGAGCTCAGCAGCTGGGCTGTGCAGTCACGAGTCACTTGGTGGCAGGGAGGGATGAGCACCCAGATGCAGAGCTGTCGGGGACAGCAGCAGGAGGGCACGGTGTCTGATCTGCAGTGTCTTCCCACTATCAGTAAGCAGACTGTGTGTTTCATCCTTTCTGAGGCCTGGCCATTTCTCTGTGCAAGAACAGTAATTATGGTTTGGCAGCCCGTGTCACGGTGTGTTGTGTATGCAAAGGCTTTTCTTTAATGGTCTTCATTAAGCAGTGCAGTCCTATAATGTTCATCTAATTGCTTCACAAACTTTAATGAGCAAATTTGAAGCATTTTTTTGCAAGGTCACAGTCTTAGTTCTGTTTTGTATCTAGAGAGAAGACACATTAATTCCAGCGTCGCTTATTCTGAAGAGCCAAAATGAATGATTTGGGTAACATGCATCTGTTTCAGCCACAGCTCTGAACCGAGGACAGTGGCTGTGAAGCTTGTTGCAATCAAAATCAATGCATACATTCATATGGTTTCTTTTCTGGTGATGATGGTGCTGGAACTTTTATTAAAAACATATAAAAAAAGGGAAACCTGACATAAGAAAGCATTGAGATTAGGAAGTCAGTTATTTGAAAGCTAAAACAGCCTAGAATTCTGTGTATATGCTGCAATGTGGTATTTAAAGACCAAGAGCCAAATTCTCTTTTTTGTAAGATCACAGCTGTATTCATTCACTGGATGGCTGATATTCAGGGGAAAAAAAATCTATTTTCTTGATGTGAGGCATCACTTTGTTTCTGAAGGCAGAGCTAACTAAGTAAATGTAGGGAAGGAAGAGAGAGGGTAGTTTTATGAATAAAATGGAAATAGATTTGGTGCTTACTTGGCTTTTGGCAAGGCTGAACATTTTGCTTAAATCAGAAATTCTGTTAATAGTCTAAGTGTCTTATGTACCACCATTTGGGAATACCCAGCTTAAAACAGGTCTGTGATCTCAAAATTGAAGTGATGAAGATTTTTTTGCCGAACTGCTGAGTATGCAATACAGAGAAAGTCCACAAGTGTGCTCTAAATACAGAAAGCATTACAGAATGTTAAATTCTTGAAAGGATCAGACCAGAATCCTCTCAGACTAGATTGCTCATTAACTAATGGGCTCATCTGGAATTTATATTCCAGCTATCAAATGAGAATAACAGCAGCAGCTTCCCTCACAAGCATCTTCTGAAAACATGCTCATTAAAGTCCGAAAAACTATCGGATGTTGCAGTGACTGTACAAATGTGCCACATCAGAAAGGAGAGGATGCATGGTGCAGAATATTTCTGTCATTTTGGATTTACTGTTCAGCATTGTTCCTCCTATGAGGACCTTCTGTTTTCTACAATGAGATTTGTGTCCTCTGGAATTAAAGATTGCACCATAGGTCCTACTTACAACAGGGTTAATTTCTGGACTTTCTAGTCTTGTTAGCATCTAAATTTTCAACCCTTGTTGTCTTTTATTTCATTATATTTTAGCGGTAGGGTTTTTTAATGTATGCCATTGCCACTAATTTAGCTGCTTAAAGTAAAATTCAGTGTTTCAAAATCCTTCTGTGTGAGGGAATAAATTTAGTTCATTTTATTTGAGCACGTCTGGCAAGCCATTAGCAGCTGCTGCTCTAAAATTCTGTGAACTGAGTTAATATTAAGAAGGAGAAAGCTCAAATGCCAGCTGTTTTTCAGCTTGTATGTATAGGACCAAGTGTATATTTGTTGTCACAGTGTATGGGGACAGATCTGATCTAATCCATTCTACATCAGTGACAGTACTGTAGGATACCTTTGTGTTCGATGCTAATGTCACAGGCTCTAGACTTATATTCTTTAACTTTCAGAATGGAATAAAGTAATTTCTCTGTGAAATATTTTCTTTAATATGTCTAGACATGGTATATTTGAAACAGAACTGTTGGTAATAACTGCTAAACATCTCATTGAGAATTTTTCACTGCATAAAGTTTCCACACTGCTGGATTCATATCCAGTCATACACTTTTGTACTCCACCCGTCCAACTACTAGAATTTGAATCTCAGTGCACTTAGTGAAGGCAATCATCCACTCTTTTATTTCAGTCCCAATCATTTAAAATTACGATATTGCTTCAGCTCCATGAGGCTGATTAGACTTATGAAAGAAGGGGGATCTAATTAAAAACTATATGCATATAAACCTTCTTTCTAGTATATGCAACACAGAGTGTACCAGACTTAGCTTCTGATTACCTACAGTGTGGACCACAGAAAGCCTGTAAGTATTTAGAAATCAGACAGTTCTTTCCAGTGGGAAATACACACATTTTATCTCTGTCCCAGTCTCATAAGCAGTTTCTAGAGTTTCTTCTAACAAAATAAGAAGTTGAAGTAGCCACCTTGGAAAAGACCTTAGTATTATTTTAATACCCACAAACAAATCACGGACCATCCACAAATTGAATTCTTGGAATCATAAACCCATTGCATTTATGCAAATACGTTAAATAACCAGCGTAAAGTGACAGATGATGCTTGAAGCATAATCTAGATCTGTATCATGAGTAGATAATAATATTAAGTTCTTATTTAGGAAGTCCTAGAAAAATGGTGTGCTGTAGTGCAAACTGCATCTGTCTGTCACATTCAGAGTATCTGTCAGCTGGACTTAATTTTGTACGTTTTTTTAAATTGCTTTTTATCAGATTGCTCCCTTGTTCTGTTTCACCACCTTCTTTTCTATTTTGTGTTTTGTTTTCTTCTTTTCCAAATAAAATATCACCATTTTGGGATGGTACTGTACCTTTTTGCCTCGTAGCTCATATTTGTATTTAATATATATATTTGAATATGGTTCAGGCAGGTCACCTTCCTTGTACATTTAATGATGTGCTTTGGGAAAAGCACATTTGAATTAAATGCTCTTGGTGAGTTGTGCAGATACTGTCAGTAGGATTTGCAGATGTTCTCCCAGGGAAGGATGATGCTTCTCACAAGTTTGGTGCTCAGATGCCACGTAGGTACACTTGGACTGGATTCATATCTGAGCAGCAGCAAGCAGGTACACAGAGCACGTTAGGTACGTGGTGCCACTCTTTGATACACTATGCTTTCTGGTGAATCCATGGGACTCCAACAAACTCTTCCGTCTGGAAATGGTCCGAAACACTCCCCTGTAAATCCGTGCAGCTACTGAAAACAGGACCCCTTTTCTTTCGTTTTTAAAGACAGTGCAGTCTGGCTTGTTTTCACTGCACTGTTTCTCTTATAACGGACTGCTCCAAATGCTCTCATACTGTGCAGTGAAGCATAAGTATTTTGCAAATGGTACTGGCCCGTGTGCTGAGTGAGGAAGCAGAGGTCTTTCTGTATAATCCGATTTCAATCAACTCACTCTAATCACTACTGATAGTTGCAAAATTTAGCCTGGATCTGCTGTGGTAATCTAGATTGACAGGAGGTAA
This sequence comes from Mohoua ochrocephala, assembly GCA_013398855.1. NCBI lineage: Eukaryota > Metazoa > Chordata > Aves > Passeriformes > Acanthizidae > Mohoua > Mohoua ochrocephala. The sequence continues at coordinate 67,950 of VZTA01024369.1, read as the reverse complement.
AAGTAAAAGGACAGAAGGGCAGAGGAACAAAGAGAAACGAGCAGGAACAGTGATTTCTGCCTTTCCTCGCCGTTCTGGGACGCGCGTCTGTGCCGGCGGTGAGCCCAGCGCTGCAGGAGGGTGCTGCAAGAACAGGTGCCCTCTGTGGGGCTGGAGCGGCAGCCACCACGCCACGGGCACGGATGGTGCAACAGGTACCTGCCCGAGCTGTTGGCATGCATTATTTATTGACATCGAGATCCTAATTCTCTTTATTACTCTAAAGATCCTGGGGTCGTGAAATATTCAGGCATAGCAGCGGTTAAACAGTGCAGCCAGCAACTGTGCGTGTCTTTGACATCCTCTGAAGGCGAGTGGCTTCCAGTGCTGGGCTTCATTCTCCTACGAGCTCAATGCTTGGCTGGAAGCTTGGAGGATAACCGGACTCTGCATTTTATCACTGGGCGGGTGAAGTGTCTGTGGGAGTAAGTCCCTTTGACTTTTGGTTTTAACTTTCCAAAGAGAAGAGGCAGCTTTGGATTTCATGGATGTACAGAAATACAGCCAGCTGCTGCTGAAGACAGATATGTCTCGGTTTGACTGGATTGTACACCGGGAAGAAAAATGACTTTTTTTATTGTTACCTGACCACATGCTCAGTGTGCCTGTGTCAGCCAGGCTAAGGAACTCTACACCCTGGGGTAACCACGGCACCTGGACTACCCCTCCATCTGACTTTCCATGCTGGTGGGGCTGTTGTTGGTCGTTTCAGCCTTGCATGTTGCCATGCTAAAAACACCCAAGGCTAAAAATGTGTCCTGGGTAAGTACAGAAGCATGAACAAAGTTTCTATAAGTATGGATTTTTCAGGTATATATGAATATGCTTTTCTCTATATATGTGGAAGTATAAACTTAGACAGACTGAGGTGTAAGGTAGATTAAAAGATTGTAAGTCACTGAGATCATAATTATTTAAAATATTTTAAGAATTAAAAAAAAACCCACATTATTTTGAACACCGGTATTTTGAAGAAACTGTACTAGGAAATATTATGACAGACTTTCAAGTTACTTGTGTGTATATATATACTTTCCATCTATGCTAGTAAAGGGTTTGTGCTACATACTTTTACATCAATTGAAAAATTTTGTGGCTTTTAGGATGCAGGCTCAAGACTTAAAGAGTAAGGTTTAAAGATTTTGAGGGGATTAATGAATAACTGTAGTTTAATTTCTATTTTTTTTATATTTCAGTGGTTTGATACTGTAGGTGTTCTTCTATGTAGTATGATTCACATCTTCAAACACTATTTAAAAAGTCCCAGGAGTTGTTTCGGTACATTGTAATAAGTTGTAATACACAGTGGGATGAGGGAGTCCCCGCTCAGTGTCTTTTCTGTTGACTTTCTTCTTTTCAAGTAAGAAAATACATTGTTATTTTGTCCTTATCCATTATTTCTGTACCAGAAGCTAGGATTCCTGTTGGGGAATAAAGTAAGCCATGAAATATAATTCCTGAGTAAGTAACAGTGCCCTTTGCTAACCCCCATCATGTATGATTATACAACTCTACCGGCGCACAGCCTGCTCTACCGAATAAGCACAGTATCATCAAATCCCAGTTCCACGCAGAGTCCTGGAAATGCTGGCAACTGCTCAGTAGATAGCTTTAGGGCTTCTTCAGTGACCTCACCGAGTCCCAAATATTGCCCCGAGTGTTCCCCATAACTGCATTACCTTGTCTACAGTGCTGGGGTTGTTCAGGAGTAAAGGATGTCACTGCCCACTCTGAGGTTCAGATACCTTCCCTTCCCTGCTGTGAAAATGCATTAAGTTTCAGATTACTTAGAAATTTAAGTGCGTTCATGAAGCAGGCTGTGATATGAGCCTAGTCGAGAGATGTTTGTGTCCCCCAAGTTATGTACTGAGGGATAAACTGCTCACATACCCCGTGTCTCTTCTTGGAAGTAGAAATCTCCTATGTCTGCAGCTATGATGGGCTCCAAGTTTGGCTATTTAAATATAAGGTATATTTAGGTTTTCAAATACCTATTTTGTTTTGGAGAATGTGATATACTTACTCATAGTTTTGCATTGTGGAATAGTCACTAAGGATAAAATAAATAAGTCCTTTCTTGCTCTCCATCCTTTCATTACCAATTTGCATTAAAAAAGGAAATGGATATATGCTGTCATGAAAATGGTAAATTTTGGTAATCGTTTCAACTGGATGATTGATACAGAGTTTATCTATCTTAGCATAGCCCTACAGTGCGGACATTAATGACCTTTAATTGTTTCACTAAACCCATAGTTGCACATGTGAAATGTAGAAACTATAAACTGATTTGAAAATTCCAGTGCAAAAATGACAACTTACATGATTGCAACTGTGTGTTATATAAAGCATGTATCTAAAGAAATAGATGCTACGTCCAAACCACTGTAGCATCTGGGATTACTTCTACTTCATGTACTATATTTTCCTTTTAAAAAAAAACACAAATAAAATTTCTGCAAAAATTATCTGTAAGGATTTCTGAATTCATTTTTAACTAAGTGTATTCTGTTAGTAATTTACAATTGTAACTGGATAGTTGTTTGAGCAAAATGAATAAATTAATAGCCATAAAGAGATGGAGATAGTTTTATCTAAGTCTTGCATTCATCTCTTTCCCTTTGGTTTTCTTGGGGGGGTGTTGGTTTAATCACTTCATCTGTCTTCGGCAATATAATATAGAAGTTATTCACTATTAAGTGATGGAAGGTGTTGCTTCCTTAGTAAGTATAATTTGTGACCGGTACTTTAATTGAGAAAAAGAATACCTATTGCTCTGAGGATGCTTAAAACAAATAATAACAAAAGTGATTTTTTTTTAATGCTTTAATGTTTTGAAAATCTGACCATACCCTACAGTGAAGTACAAGGTCACCTTAAAGAATCAGATACCTGCTCAAAGTATCACTTGCTTTAAATCCCAACAAGTGGAGATTATCTTGAACTCCTCAAAAATCTGGATTTTGACTCTGTAAGTTTTACCTGTCTAGGGATTTGATCTTGACCTTTGTGCATATGCAATGAAAATAAGAGGGTCCCAGGCTGAATCACAAAGATAAAAGTGCAGGATAAATATTTTGGCTGTAATCTAGCAAGGTGCTTTGACATCTGCTTAAATTTCAGTTTAATTTTCACCTGCTTAAAACTTAAGATTGTGGCCACTTTTTGGCAACCACTTTGCTGAATCAGAGTGTTTTCTAAATCTTTGCTATTCTGTAATTGAAGTTGGCATTTGATCCTTGTATCTTTAGCATATAATGTTCTTAAGGACAGAAACCACACTATGCTGGTGTATCTTTTTACAAAAAAGCCTGCTGCCTGCATAATTTATAGTTCCTCTTCAAGGCTTCAAGGTGTCTACCTGAGTGCCTTCCCCTGTGGAAAAGAAAACCCAAACCTACTACAGTCCTTAAAAACCAGACGCTTCTATGACGTTTTTCACCAGTGTGCCTGACAGATCCTGACTGCTGCAAGGACCCTCACCTCAGAAGCTGCAAGGCTTAGAAGTTAATTTCTAATGTCTTTCAAGAGCTGAGGAGTTGTCAACTTTTTAGTGGGTTGTTTGTTTCCCAGAAGTGCTTCAGATACCATTTGATAAATCTCCATGTCTTCGATACAGGTTCTGTGACTATCAGCTTTGGTTTTGTGCTTGTGATTGTGAGGAAAGCTTTTGTCACTGCTACATGTGGTGTCTGGCTTTTTAGAGGCACTAAATGGTCTCCCATGAGCTGTAGGGACTTTAGTTTTAAACTAGGTAGAGAATATTTTCACTTTTCTCTCTCTAGTGGCTGTTGGTGCTGCCACATGTGAATATTTTAGAAAATTACTGGGAAGAACCGAGGCTGACCTAGACAAGATGACTGTGAAATCTGTTTGTCATCTAGTGCCTTGGGGTTTTTTATATTTGATTTGCAAAATGAATTCATTTAATTATCCCTAATGGAATAATTTTGTTAAATTGACTCCTATTGACACAAATTTAATTTTCATTGTCTAATATAAGCAATTTGATTGTTTGTTACTTTATGTAACAATGCTCTTTGAGCTCTGTGACAACTGTAGGTAGGACCTATACCTGTGGAAAAGGCAGTAGGTTACAATAAATGCAGCTATGGGACATGGTGTATTTCTTCAAACTGTGGTTTTGACCTAAGCAGCAGATGGCTGTGAGAATTGAAAATAAAGGAACTTGGAAATTTGAAATACCATAGCATCTTCAAAATATGGTTCTATGCATGTTAATGAAAGATGTCTCCTCTATAGTTTCTGTAAACTACTTGGCTAGTCTGTTACAGCAGTATATTAGGGGAGTAAGCACCTTCCAGTATTCTGTAAAAGACATTTAATTGTGTACCTGATGTAATTTTCAAGGGTAGCATCATTTTAGTGTTCTAACTACAGCCATCTTTACCTATCCGAGCATCCTGTGGCCTTTGGAACCATACGAGCCCTGCTGGAGGGCCGCAAACCTTGACTCTGTGCCAAGGCAACCTACTGAGCAGAAAGGTCATTGAGCCACAAATACCCAAAATAAATTCTAGCTCTTTAGCTGAAAGCTGTAGAGCTGCCTGCCATGCTCTGCTGTCAGTAGTTAATTTGTGGTACCCACTGCAAAAAAAAGAGCAAAATCTGTGTGGCTCTTTGGTAGAGTAACTCTTCTTCCCTGAAACACAGGTTGGGGTGGGTAGGAAATTTGCTGCACTGTTGTTACTGTAAGTAGGATGCTTGTGAGTGCGCACCTAGTATGTTTATGCTTTTATTAATATTTAAATTGAGTTGTCAGTGTTGGTATTAAAGAGATAAATCTTCTTGATTGCACAGTATCTTTTATCTCTGTCTTCTTACTTAATAACGCTCTGTTGCACACCTTGTATCACTCAGGTTCAAAGGAATGGAGTTTACAGAGGAGGAAGACTGACTTTTATGTAGTTAATGAAATTGTAATTCCTCATTAATTCCCTCAGCTAATAAAAGGGATTGATATTTCTATCTCACTTTATTACTCAAGAAGTAACATGATACATGTAGTGTTATAATGGTACAGGAAGTGAATGAGAAAAGAAGGAAAATAGAATGTAAATAGTGGAATATGCTTGAAATATCACCTAACAGGAAAAAATTGAATGTTATGTAGTCAAACAAAAAGGGAGAGCGGGGGATAAAATTCTAAGGGAGAAGAGATAAATAAAAAGACAAAGTGGAGCTTTGAATCTTGAGATATGTGATATTATTAGAAAGGAAGGATTAAACAAATACAGAAGTACAAAGAGGGGAATGTGGCTACATTAAGAGCTCTATTTTTGTACACTTGGGATCAACTTGAAAATAGGAAATAAAACAAGTAGTTTGAAGGACAAGACAATGGAAAAAGCTTGAAAATAATAGGAAAGTTATCTGAGGATGATTTCATGTTTACCCTTAAACATGAAAGATAATGGTAATACAAATGAAATTTGATGTGCTTCTAACAGAGGACAAAAGGTTCCCTTGGATGAGTTCTCTTCATTTGAGGTTCTTGAGGCACATGGATGAGAGGAAAACTTGCAGAGAAGTAAGTACCTGCTGTTCACAGGCATGCTATTACTATTACCCTGCTATGGGTTGGTATCGATCCTGTGAAGAGTGCATGAAGTCAGGAAATACTGAAGGCACACATCACCTGTCTGTGAAACAGTAATAAAACTATTGCTCATTTCATAGCACTGTTTTAAGATGTTATTGAAGGAGGGTAAGCTAGGGTTTGATGGAAGGTCTATGGAGAGAGCTCCTGACTGCACCAGTATCTCTCTGGGCTTAAAGGTGTATCCATGCAATAATTGCAGAAGTATGTGGCATAAAAGACAATTGATTGCTCACCTCTGGCTTGCATGGAAGACTTTCATCCTTTGATAAATCATGGCTCTTGGCATTTAAAGATTGACACAGCTGAAACAGCTGTAGATATTTTTTGTCTGAAATGCACCATTTTTGGTGAAAAACAGGAAAAAAAAATCTTGAACATTACATTGCTTATGAAGTTGTGTTTCTTTTCAGTAAACTGGTGGGTTGCTGTTTTTTTGGTTCTGTCTTGTCCTGGTCTAGTGTGTGCTAATGTGATACAATACTCATTCTGTCAACTAGTCATTGACTGAAAGGACATTGTAATTTGCCTTCTTTCTGGTTGTTTTCAAGTCCTTAGTTTCTAGTGGAGACAGCTCTTAGCATTCCTGAGTAATAGAGCAAGCTTCCTCAGCAAACTTCTGATGACACATTTTGCTCTCGCTGCTGGCAGCACAGGTTTTTTTCTATTAATAGAGGCAGGTCTGGGTTGTCTCCATCCTTCAGAGGCAGACCTTTTGTGAAAGCTCCTGTGGCTGCTGGATTGTCTTCCTTTGGTTGCATGGGGCTCTAGTGGTGTCCTGCAGAAAGTTCAGGGGATTCAAAGCACTAGAAAAGAAAAGGCAAAAAGCTTAGCTACATATTATCCCTTCCTCTGTTTTTTCTTGTACTTATTTATCAGCGTAATTCCCACTGATTTCGGTTGGAGCTACATTCATAATCTGATTAGCAGAAAGGTCATCGGGGCATGCAGAACTTTAAGTAGTTTGCTGTAAGCTAGAGGACTTGCTTCCCTCGACATTTCTGAAAGTTTTCCCTTGGATCAGGGGACCCGGGATCCTGCCTCATGCCCGGAGCAGCCGGGCTGTGCCAGCGAGCGCAGCCGCGTGGATGGCAGTGTGTGCGGGAAGTTGTGGCCTGCACGCACGAGGCTGGGATTGCGCTCAGGCTGCTCATCCAGCAGCGTCACTGCCAGCCTGGGCTGGGTGGGGGTGATGCATCCTATCGGTAACGCTGCTTGACTCAGCCTGCGTGATCTCTGATATTAAGCAGTCAAGTCTGAAAAATAAATTAGCGGTGCGTTCCAAATTGGAATCTATCATTAATTTTAGCAGTTCTGTACAGTGTGTTGAGGTCGTGACTACCTGGCAGCAGTTCTTAAAGAGCCTTGAGGATGATTTGTGTTAAAGGTAGAAAATTAGAAAATTGTTGTTGACTGACTTCATACAGTAAGGAGACGTTAACTTTCCCAGAGTACTTTTTTGTTAATACCGTGTAACAGCATGCACAGGCATTTACCACAGATATCTAATTGCTGCTTCTAATTTCTGTGGACTTTTTGTAACCTCACAGATATAATGGGAAGGGCAAGAGGAATATGTTTTCCACTTTTTAAGATGTAAAAGTTAGGGTGGGTTTTTTCTTCCACTATCAAGAGTTAATAAAAAAGCAGAAGTTAACAGTTGACCCAGCCACAACTGATTTGAGCTGCCTTGAAGTGTCTCGAAATTTTTAGAAACTTTCAGTTTTTCTGGGACAGAGGAGAGTGTTGGAAAAAATACAAACCTTAGTTTGAAAGTAATATCTGAGATGAAATAGAAGGTGAAATTACAGATGCATCTGTGGACAAAAGGAAATTGTGCCTGTTTTTCTCAGCAATACTTGTACTGGCCTTGGACATTAAAATCTGGATACACGAATGCCAGCAGTATACTCCAGTGGCTTAGTTATTTCCACTGTCATTTCATTTTTAGTTTTCTAAGGGTTTTGCCCCTGCTAAAATTGGAGGTGCTTGCAATATAAATTTGTAATGTAATTTTCCTATATTTGACTTGCAAAGATTAAAACTGACTGGGCTTGCAATTTATGCCAAATTGTCAGATATATCTCACATTTCTAGAGGCATAAATGGGCCCAGAGTGAATAAAGTGTAAATGGTTTCTTTTTTCCAGTGATGCGTGATGAATTTAAACATGTAACTCCATAAGCATTTATGAATTCTTCACTCAAAATATTAGTGCATTAATGGAAAAACTACTTGTAAAATTATGGTAGCCAAGGGAAACAGAAAGATAATCAAAAGAATGGATATTGGACATTTAGGACTGAGAACATACTGCAACCTAGGAATTCTCTGTAAAAACTGAGGAAGATGGAGAAGTTTTAATCCTTTTGCATTTGCTTAATGTTAGAGCTGATAGGGATTTTTATTTTTTTTAGTGCTGCATGTTAAGGCTGTATAATTTTCTGTTTGAATTCATCCTGCTCCCTTTCAAAAATACTTGTCCTCAGCACAGTTGCTACATCTCAGCTGGGATTCTGCTTGTGTATAGGTCTTGTAATGTTCTGTGGTTATTGTATCCCATGAAGTTACACTGTTCTTCAAGTAACCTGTGATGCTGAATGAAAATTATGCAGACAATGAAAAAGGCTCATGAGAAATGTTCGAGAAATGTTCAAGAAATGTGCCCATATTTTAGTCATAAAGTTATGGATACAGTTGATCAGAATTTCATGGAAATTTAGTCATTACATGCTCAAAATATTCTGTATCTGTTTATCACGTGCTGGGTATACTCATTCATAGAGTATTTTTATCTAATCATTAACTATTTTATACTGAATTCATAGGGGATATTGATTACATTCAAAGTCTTCTTAAGTTCTGTTTTTACAAGGCAGCCTGTTCTTGAAGGAAACTACAAACAGGATATTCCATGTGGAAATTGGTTTTGAGTATTTAGAAGCAATTTGAATGTAACACTGCGCAGAAAACTAAACCGAATAAACCGTGCATTTTTATTATTTATTATGGTAGAAAAGGCTGCGATAAAAATTACCACAATAAAAAAAACACAGCAGCACAGTTAACATAGTTTCTCTGGATGATCATCAGCTGTCAGTAAGGTGTGTCAGTAGGATGTCTTCTTTAGAATACAAATAGCATCAACACTTGTTAACACAAAATATAACAGTTGATACTAGACTAGATAAATCTGGGCAAAGATATGCAAAAGGTGTGTCACACATGGAAAAATTAAAAGTTACTTATGTGGAAGTGTATGCTGCAGTCCCAAGATACACATTGGCAGTGAAAATCTCTCTTTTCTATTATACACGATTTATAAGTGCTTTCTGTCACAAGTGAAAACATCGTGGAAACAAGAGAAGAGATTCAAAGGACATTAGGGAGTGAAGATAATTCGGCCTGAAAAACAGGAAAGAAGTAAATAGAGCTGTGAAAGCTCTAGATTTCAAGAATTGAAAAGTCCAGACCTGTACCTAGAGCCTGTCAGTGAGGCCTGCTCTGCAGAGGCTTAAGGGATGGCCTTTATATCTGACTTCCCAATCTGCTTCCTAATGTCTTTCCATTCATGTTGGCTTTGGTAAATAAGTATCTGGGTACAGTATGTTGAATTCTTGCCCTATTTCCAGGCTGAATGCTGTTTCCACATTTCAACACGTCTCTGGCTTTTCTTCTAGGAAAATCCCACTCTGTGAGATTTCTCCCATGTTATAGAATTAAATTCGAGAAACTTCAACAGACACTTTGATAGTTTCTGTAATAATATCTTGTTGTCTTCAGAATTTTTAGAAAATAGTAGGAATTTCTTTGCAAACAACACCTCGGTTTTTTAGTATTCAGCATTCCAAACCGGTACCATATTCTTCATGTGGGAATTATTTTATTGCCGGGCTCATCTGTGTTTAATACTTGCAGTTTTACTGTCTTGTGGTCTTTTTCTTCCACTGGAATAACTGCTGTGGCAAAGAGTTATTTGTACTTTTTGATATGACTTCTACTGAGTCTTCCAGTAATTTTGAGGTTTTATTGTCTGATTTCCCTCTGTATGTACCCCATGTTGAATAAAGAAGGGAGCTGGGCTTGTTCAGCCTCGAGAAGAGACATCTGAGAGGAGACCTTATCTCAGTATCTGAAGGGAGGGTGCCAAGAGGATGGACCGGGCTCTTCTTGAGGGTGCCAAGCAATAGGACAAGAGGCAATGGGCAGAAATTGTTGCACAGGAAGTTCTACCTGAATTATGGAGAAGAACTTCTTTACCATGAGGGTGACTGAATATTGGAACAGGTTGCCCAGAGACAGAGTGGAGTCTCGCTTACTGGAGGTATTCAAGGACCATCTGGATACAATCCTGTGCCATGTGCTCTAGGATGGCCCTCCTTGAGCAGGGAGGTTGGATCAGATGGCCCTCTGTGATCCCTTCCAACCTTACCCATGTGCTTCAATGGAAGACATAAAGCACTACCTAGTGCACTAGGTACTCCTATTGTGAATAAAAATAACATTTTTGTTAAGTAACATTAAATGTCACTTCTTGAAATAAGACTAGTAAACAATTTGAGGTAGATGCATTCAAAGAACATAATCTCCTTAAGACTGAAAGGAAGCTCTCATGGAAAAAAAAGGCGTATAACTATGTTGGATAGTTTGAGTGCACTAATATGCACGATATTATTTTACAGATTTGTTCATAGCTGCACTTCTGAATGTGATTTCATGTTGTTAAACTCCCAGTACCAAACGTTCTTACTCTTTCTTTGGGTGAAAAGGGCCATTCAGATGTCCTTGAAGTTAAAAGTTCCTCCCTAAAGATGCAAGAATGTCTAAAGACATCAGAAAAACCAGAATGATATCCCCAAAGCCCAAAGGGAAAAGGAAAAACAAAGTCCTGTTATCCCAGCTGCTGATACCTACTTCTTTATTTATTTCACGTTGGAGGCCGTGAATCAGATACGACATCTTCTGAGAAACTGTTTGCTCTTTATAAACTATAATCTCAATCTAGTCCTAGAGCTCCTCTTGCCTGTTGGTGAAATGGGATGTTTCTGGAATGCCTCATCATATTTTTGCCTTTATTAGTTGTAAGAAATTAGAACAACAGTTAATATGGTCTGCTGTGATTCAGACGATGAATATGAAGCAGAAACACCATTGTACAAGACTTTAATTCAAGAACTCGTTTTTTCTTCTCGCAAAAACCTTGATTTGCAGACTTTGAAGTTGCTCATATACTCATATGCTCTGTTTCTCACAGAGCACCCAACTAATTTTTTGGTTCTGTTTCATTTATCAGTTGGAAAAGAGTGCAGCACTTCCTCGTAATTTTTATCATACTTTCTATTGTACAGAAATTGAGATTGTATTTAATGTCTTCATCTCTTTCTAAACACTGACAAATCAGGAATTTGTAAGTACTTAGTGTGAATACATGCATGGAATACTGTGCTTGGAAGACATTAATGTCGTGATATCCTTTTGAGTCATTAACAATTGATAGAGAATAAAGCTAATGAGGAAAAATATAACTATAGAATAGATATTAATTTCCTTTTAAAATATCATATTTTTAGGAACAGATTTTTTATAGGAAGAAGAAATATCATCACCCATTGCCAGTTATAGCAGATTTTTAATTCAGCAACTGATAAATCGCATTCTTTCATGGAAAACAATCAAAATATCTATTTTGAACTGTTAAGTTTTAATGTAGTATGAATATATTATTCATGTAGTACTATGGTCTATAATAGTTTCACTTAGCTTTAATTTTAAGAGTTTTGACAAATTTTTGTTGGTTCATTATAATTGTAAAATGCTTCTCAATATCACAGAAACTTGTGTTAGGAAATTTTTCCCATTGTAAACAGAAATTAAACAAGCTGTGTGCCAGCTATTTCAGCGCTGACAATTGGGCCCTTGCAAGGTCACTTACAAAAGCTCATAAACTTAATTGAGCTCTCCTACAAGCTTTGATATGAAGACTAAGTAAAAAAGTGTTGGATTGCCAGATATTTTGAAGTGTTCCCAGTACTTTGGCCAACAAAGCAGCAGGAGAGGGGACAGGGCAGAACGGGGATGTGCTCTTCAGTTCCTGGCAAAATGACACAGTGGTAGAGCAAAATGTATTAAATGACTTTCCAACTTTGTTCTGCACAAACTGTACTCTCGAGTATCATTTCAAATGTCGTCAGCTCTGTCAAGTGCTTAATATTGTCCTGTAAGGTTAAGTAATTATCTCTGAATGCTTGTTTGAAGTCAGTAAATCTGTTCTGATGTAACCTCTGTGTTCTGTGTAACTGCGAGACAATGCTAGGTATGGTTATACTATATTTGTGATGAGTAAAATAGCATCAGTCACACAACATCTTTCTCCACTGTCACTAGATCAGACATTTCAGTCTTTTCACCTGCATTAGGGGTGACAGGGAATGTGGGCTGCACGACAGGGAATGTGGGCTGCGCTGTAATGCATATATTACTGGCCTGTTCTCCTCTATCAGAAAATCTCATGTTATCAGTCAATCACCTCTGCAGACTGTTGCATTGGAAGTGTTTTAAATGAATAAAACTGATGTCTCACCTTTCCAAAACAAGTGGGAAGTTTATTTTATATCAGCGAGTCCAGTGGTCCAGCAGCAGCCCCCAAGGCTGCAGTCCCTGGGCCTGCGAACTGAGTGGTGTGACCGGGCACTGCCGCTTTCCAGGGTTTTGAAGGAAATCCCTGTGGAGTGTTCAGCTGCTGTGCATGACTGGAGTGGGGTGGCTGTGAGGAGGGACATACTTCTCTGCCCAAAGCAAAGCCAGTCCCCGTTAATAGCCTAGTGCTGTTTAACCCAGCACCCTGATTTCTAAGCTGTCAGTGGAAGGACCCAGGTTTGGGGTTGCTTGATAAGCACCCCCAAACACCATCAGTCACTGCATCAATCTGCCAATTCTTGTTAGCCCTTCTTTCCTCCTAAGTTCTTCCCCTTTCCCACCCTGATTCTCATCCAAAAAACAGCTGTCCCCTAATCACTTTTTCCCCAGTTTGTCCTGATTTTGGTATGTCTGACAGTGTTGCCCAGGTCATATGGCCTTACACCACCTTACTGATAGGGTTACCTGCACACTGTGTACACACATGTGCAGGCTTGGTGAGGGAGGGAGGAAAAGGGCTCACGTGCTGATGGGTAAATGAGGCACTGGTACCTCTTTAAACCTGAACTGCTGCTGGGACAACAACGTGCTAAGGGATCAGATCCCAGTAAGGATACAGGTTTTAATTTCAACTATTTTTGTGGCTGATTTAAGCCCTCATGAAGAAATGGCTTTTGAATTGCAGCCTTTCCTGTAAATTTCCCTTACCATCTTGGTAAATTGGAAAGAGATTATTTTAAGAGATGTTTTGTAATTGACCTCTTCCAAGGGACAAAGTTTCTGGTTTATTTTTCAAAGGACCTCCTTTGAAATGTGTTTATAACTAAAGTAAATCTTAAAAATGTGCACATTGCCTTCTATAGAAAAAAAAAATTAAAAATCACTTAAGTGGAAATCTAAACCCCAGTTGGTCTAAACTACTGGAGTAATTTCTGCATTTTTATGACTAGAATGGCACCAGACTAGCTCATGATCGTAAATTAAGGACTTCTTTTCACTTACAGCCAATGCTTTTAACTACTCCTTAGTATCTTTTCTGTAAGTTTATTGTTGCTAGGGGAAATACTTTGAATCCTATGAGAAATGTGGTATGTTCCCACACTAATGGAAACTACTGTATTTTTGTACAATACAGTTTTCAAGGAAAAGGAGCTCCTCATGCTGCAAGTTACATCACAAGTAATGAACATATTGGCTCTGGGAAATGATGTTGTGATGGTGTAAATTCTCTGTTGTAAATGCAGCGCTTTTAAGGAAAAGGAGTGAAAAAGCTCTTTAGCAGTAACTTGGGCATTTCAGATTAGTTAATTATAATGTTGTGTTATGGTCTTTGAACTTAAGGTTGAGGCATTCACAACTTCTGTGGGAAACTTGTTCCAGTGCCTCATCAATCTCACAGTGAAGACTTTCTTCCTAATGTCTGATGTAAATATCCCCTCCTTCAGTTTAAAACTATTCCCCTTGTCCTATCAGTGCATGTTCTTGTAAAAAAATTCCTCTCCAGCTTTCTTGTCAGCTCCCTTTAGATACTGGAAAGCTACCCTGAGGTCTCCCTGGAGCCTTCTCTTCTCTAGGCTGAACAGCCCCAACTCTCCCAGTTTGTCTTCATAGGGTTGATGCTCCATCCCTCTGATCATCTTTGTGGCCTCCTCTGGACTCAGTCCGAGAGGTCCATGTCCTTATGCTGGGCACCCCAGAGCTGGATGGAGCACTCCAGGTGGGGTCTCACCAGAGCAGACCAGAGGGGCAGCATCCCTCCCTCACCATGCTGCCCACACTGCTTTTCATGCCGCCCACAATTGGCTTTCTGTGCTGCGAGTGCTCTGTGTCAGCTTGTCTTGAGCTTCTCATCCACCAACAACCCCAAGTCCTTCTCCTCGAGATCGCTCTCAGTCCGTTTTCTGCCCAGCCTGTACCTTTGCTTGCAATTGCCATGACCCAGGTGCCTTTATCATTAATAAAAGACTTAACGGAACTGTTAAAACTGTAGTTTAGGTTGAAATTTTCAAGACTTACTAGACTGAAGTTTGTAAAAATATGTAGATAATTCCTCAAGTCCATAATTAACTGCTTAATACATACATTCTGACAGGATTTTTCTTTTATGAATGTGCCTCACTAAAAAGGAGGAGGTTGAAGAAAGCTACTCAAAACCATTGTGCTTCCAAAGTGAATGTTTCCTGTTACTTCTGAAATCAGCCATGGCTTGCATCAAGCTACACAAAAAGTAGCCTAGTTAAATTTTCACTTCTTGTGTGGCTGTAATGTGCAAATTGACAGAGAATATAAAATCCAAAGAGAAAAAAATTCTCCCTAAAGATGCCAAGTAGTCAGAACGTTAAAGAATGAGAAGAGGTAGAATTTTATACCTCACTGATGCAGAGGACTGTTTGCTGTCTGGTAAGTGCAGGATTCCAAATGTAATGTTTCTGAACATAAGAGAGAAAATTACCTACTTGCTGGATGGGGACAAACTAAGTTCTCAATTAAAAGCGTGGCCAGGCTGTTCTCTACTTAAGACAGGAGAAAAGGATTTTATCAAAAAAAAAAAAAAGAACTTTTTGAAAATCTGGAGGCGGAACTAGCTGTGAAAACCTATCTTCCTTTCCAGCAGAAAACCACTTAGAAAGGAAAAAGGATTGCAGGGTAAAAACATAAGGAGTAAAGTTGAATTTCAAAATAATTCCACAATAACAGTATTTATTGGCAGGAAATTTATCTAGTAATTAAAGAAAAACATTATACATTATTTACTATTTATTGTAAAGCCATCATCAGTTTATACTTGTACATTCATTTTCAGAGACACTGTGAAGCTACTGAGAAACACAGGTTTGTGTCACAATTTATTTAAAGAATGCATTCACTAAACACTGTAGAATAGACAAACCAGCATAATATTTTGTGCTCAAAGTCTTTAAGTTGCTTACAGTAATTCATGATACCTTTGCAAGTCTGTGCTTAGGGTTACATATCTTGTTCTTTCATTAATACATTGTTTATCCTCTGAAGTGTGACTGTTTATCTGTTGCACAAAATATAACAACTGTGGCTTCATCCAGACCTTCCTGAAAGGACTGGGGTCACATTTTTCAAGTTATCTGTGGCACTTTCACCCCTTGCAAGTCATGTTATGGAACGCTGTGTTCCTTAACAATGCTGAACTTGTAACTGCTCCAGTATTACTGTGGAACTGGTCAGTTCCCTGAGAGCTAAATGGGTGCAACTCCTCAGCACTGTTACTGCCAAACCCTGCTTTCTGTTTCTGAGGTTTTTAATTTTTAATTTGCATGTCTAAGAATTGCTTCACCTGTTTACAGCTGTAAGTTAGGACAGTCAAATGCTTTTGTTTTCACAGAACAGGGAAAATGCTGCTTATTTATGGGAATTCATCATGGCATACCAGGAGGGTATTTGGGACCATTTACTGCATCCCTCAATTTCCCGCAGAGGATCTCCCCAGGCAGAAAGCCTCTCCCAAGGTTCTCAGGTTCCTGGGACAAAATTCATCCTTCACGGTGGCAAATCTATGGTCAGACTGGGGGATCAGAACTTTAAATCGTATAATTTTGAAGAGTTTTTACTTATTACCATGGATCCCCTGATGTGGGCACTCTTGACAAGATGTTAGTAAAGATCACCCATCTGTTGAACTTGACTTTTCCTTGGTCAGACATAACCTCCAGGCTGAGGAGCACTTGAGGTTCATCCATTTGTGAATGTGAATTGGGGACTCTATGGAATGAGAGGAGGGGCGTGAGAAATACCGTCAGTGAGTCCCGGCGTTCTTCAGACATAAAGTCAGCATATTAAAAAGAGCTGTATTTTTAGCCAGGATTGCTTCCTAGCAACAGACCATTTACTGTACTGTGGGCTTAAAAAGTATTAAATAATTTTAGCTTTCCTACTTTAACCTCGATGGATTACACTAATGCCTCTAGGCTCTTTTCCTGTGCTATGCTATCTGCCTTCCGGTACAGCAAACTACTGTCAAGGCCAGGCTGCTCTTAACTCAAATGCTGTGAAACTTTTTTTAGCATCAGGATGGTAAAATAATTTCTGCTACCTTCCTTCTAAGTACTAAATAAGTAAATAATTAGAAGCTCGAGAGATTGCTATCCAAAAGCTGCCCTGATTTATACTTTCACAAGTTTAAAAAAAAAAAATACTGATTATATTTCTGTTAAGATTATTATTTGAATTTTTAAAAATTAATATTAACTACTTTTCTTCTTGTTCTAAATATTTAAGACTTATTACTCAATGATTTTCACTTTATGATTCAATTTTGACTTTTATATTCACATTACAGTGTTGTTTTGTAGAACTTACTGCAAAAGTAGTTTTGATTTTCAGCTGTGACCAATGTGCATATCCTGCTGAAGGCAAATAATTAACCTGTCTGCTTGATCAGCTTATTGTCTAAATAAAGCCTGTATTGTTTAGAGAGGATACTTTGACTAAAGTATTTAAATGGTCTAGACCTGAGAGTGCAAGAAGGCAAAGGTCATGCAAGTCATTTTCTTCCGTACTCTCCCACCTTCTAAATGTTGGCTAAATCTGAAGAAAATCATCTCCTCAGACAGCAAACCTGCCTTTCCATTGTCACAGTGTGGTCACCTAGACTAAAGCAAAATTTATTTTTATGCACATTTTAAATAGCTAGAAATGGTTATAGAAAGAAGCAAATACTAAACCTTCAGTAAATTCTAGCCAGTGACTACTCCTTGTAGACTTCAAAAATACCTTAAATTTAACCACAGAATAGATTAATCAAAGTATTTTAAGGTACTTTAAATTACTGTAAAGTCCTAAAAGCATTTTGAAAATATTTTAATTTTATTTTAAAATTTTGAAATAGTTGTATCTTCTCCAAGTATACAAATGGTGGATATTTGAAATACTGAGTTCTCAAAACACTTAAAATATTCTTTACCATTTAAAAGAAACATTGATTTACCTCTTGTAACTGTATTTATGTCCCATTCAGCACTGAAGTCAATAGAGTACAAATCTCCTGCGATTTGGGAATGTTGTATTCTTTTGTTTTGTTATATTTTCTTTTCTAGTGTGTTCTTGCTAGGTCTAGGCTAAGTGGTTTTCCAGTGTTTCTGGAAGTGATAACCTTTTTCTTTACCCTGTTAGGCTTCACATTTAAAATGTGAAGTAAAAGTCTTTGGGCCAATTTTGTTGTTATTTATGCATGGGTAAAGCAAATCACAGCTGTCAAGTTTTGTGCATGCCATGGAAGATGTTTATGCAAATCACTGAATAAGTCATTATACATGCTTAATGCAATTTTGCATATAATAATAACCTTCCATTTGAAAAACAAACATGCTGATGAAAAAAATTACTATTCACTGTGGCTGGACAAGTCTTTTATTATGTACGGGGTAAACATAAATGGTAAACATACTGCCCTGTTACCATGTCTGAGTTCTTGCCTGGTGGGAATAAAAAGGTTATTTCTGTCTTGTTTCTTTGCTTCAGGTGCTTTTGTGTTTGATTACCAATTAATATTAAGTGTGATTAGTGTGCAGTATGGAAGCTGGAAGTGAAAACTCAGGAATCTGACAGATGGGAGATATGTTTAACTGCTACTGAGATGCAAAGGGAAGTCATCAATGAATTCATGACACTCTTCATTACCCAGACCCAAATATCTGCAAGGTTCTGAAGGGGGGGGTTATACTTGTTCTACAAACATACACTCTGAATTTGGACGTTTCTAAAGATCGAGTTCTGAATCAGACATAAATTCTTAAAATATTAATTTTTAAATACAAAATTATTCATTTTGTATTTGTATTTCAGTAAAAGTAAATAGAAAAAAAATTGGTGTATTCCTAGTATTGTACAAGACATTACATAATGTTCCAAGACACTGATTTGGCCCCTGCTCCCACAAAAGAATGATTTAAGAAGCTCTAACTAGAAGTGATGGAACATGACCTTCATTACTTCTTTCCTGCACCAGACAATGTACTTGAAATCAGCTGATTTTCCCTACTCTTCATATAGCTATATTTTCATTATTTTTATTCTATTAATTTTTTAATGTATTTGGGTCTCAGTGTTTCCCATGTTTTGTTGCAGTAGGCTGCTCCTGTTTGTACATTCTCTGAAGCTCCCAGGTGAAGTCTGGTAAGGAAACAGTGCAGAGATACTCTGTGATCTCAATGGGATCTGAGCTCTTGTTTGTCTCAGGAGTAAATTATTCTTTTCCATAAGAAGTTTTGGAGTGTAGCAGGAAGGAGCCTCCAGGGTCGAAATGCTAGGCTTGGCCAGATCCTTGGCCAGATCCTGCCACCCTTGCCAGATCCTTTCCCGAATCTGGTGCTTCCCATCCTTCATGAGCATGTGGCACTTTGGCACGGGCCTGCATTAGCTGTTTGGCAAGCTGGATGTGGATCGGGTCAGGATGGCCTGAGGTGCCAGTAACTCCCCAGTGTAGGCAAGGGGGCTGCTGGAAACGTGGCCAAGTGCAGTGCTGTGGTTCCCCTTCCATGTGCAGTGTTCATTACTCTGAGTGCCCAGCTCTGGGTGAGTGTGTCCAAATGCAATCAGCACTGCCTGTCATGGTGGGAGATTGTGCAGGTCTGTCCTCTGGCCTTGTCCATGAACTATCCTTTCTTCAGGGTTGGGATAATTCGATCTAAAAATGCTGGATAGTAAATATTAGGATTATGCTAACCTTAAAACATTCCACAGTGTCTTTTTACATTGTGCCAGGAAGATTTCAGCCCTTATAAAAACTATCGTTTGGGATGGCATTTAATGCCTATTTTGTATTGAGCATCCTATTTTCTCTCTTACATATAGTTTGACATGAGAAAAGATGAAATCATTGAATATATTTCACAGCAAAAAGGCACGCCGAAATCAAATGTCCATGTTGATATAGCGATGGGCTGCAGAGCACTGAGCTGAGAACTGTTTTGGAAAGTATGAGGTCGTATTTTTCAGGCTCTGAATTTCCAGAGAGAGAGAGAGAGAGATGTTTCAATTGCATTTTTATATATGCTTGAAAAACCTAACCAGTACTTCCCGCCTGGCGTTGAGGCTGCCCAGGGTGGCTGTGGCTGTGGCTGTGGCTGTGGCTGTGGCAGGGAGTCTCTGGGGCCTCTCAGTGGTGTGTGCTGGGAGGTGCAGAATCAGCTCCTTAAGCTGCTCTTCTTTCTTTCTACCTCCTACAAAATCCTGCCGTACAGTCAGTTTATGCTGCTGTCAGCACGTGATGTTTTTATCCTTCCAAATTTTGTATTGTCCCAGATTCAGGATGAGTGTTGAGAGATTTTAGTAGAGAATAAGTGAGAGAATAAGTCTTTAAAATTTTCCTTAGTAAATCTGAATAGATTAGTCTGAATCATACATATAGGAAAAAGATATTAAAGTAGTAGTATTAAAATTCAAGGATGAAACATCATCCTGAGTTCCTCTGAAAAGTAGCCATGCCAGTGCCAGCAAAATGACCTTCTTGGAGCCCATTTCCTTCTCTGCTCCAGAGAATTTTTGTATTCCTTTGCACACAACTTTTGCTTACCTGTCCCCTTTCCAAGGATTTTGGTGAGCTTCAGAAATATTTATAGCTGGCTACAGTGTTTTATGGTATAACATCAGTTGCCAGTTGATGGTACAGGAAAAAGCCCCAAGTACCCAAGTCTTTTACAGATAGTTGGTCTGATATATGATGTGAGTGGCACACCAAAAGTTTTTCAATGTTTCTATGTTAGGTTTGAGATTTAGTGTTCTTTTGTGGTTCATGGTTTATAAAACTGTATTCTAGCAGAACTTAGAAAATTATTTTGCTATTGAATGCAATTTATTTACTGAGATAACTTTTTAAAAGTGGTGTATGCTGAATATGTAATAATTAAATACCCATCAGAATCTGTTTTGTTACACATATGCCTAAGTATTTGTTCTAATATCTGTTAAAATATCTGTCAGAATTGAAGAAAACTGCATATTTAAATATTTGGTTGACTTGATAGTCTTAGTTTTCTTACTAAAATTGTCTTTAAGGAAGTGTGGTGGAGTATAGAGCACTATGTGGCACATACGAATTTCCTTATGCTGCCACACTGTGGGTTTTTTTAAAGGTTTTTATGTTTCTGCTTTGAAAAGAAAAAGAAAAAAAAAAAGAGAAAAGAAAGATAAATTTAAAAACCAGCAGTCTCATGACTCACAGAGTTAAAAGTTACTTTTACCAATGTCATGGTTTAACCCCAGCCAGCAGCCAAGCCCCATTCACTCCCCCATTGGAGAGATTGGGGAAAGAATCAGAAGGGTAAAATGTAGAGAACTCGTTGGTTGAGATAAAAACAGTTTAATAGGGAAAGGAAAAGCATGCACACAAGCAAAGCAAAACAAGGAATTAATTCACTGCTTCCCATGAGCAGGCAGGCATTCAGCCATCCCCAGGAGAGCAGGGCCCCATCACATGTAACAGTTACTTGGGAAAACGANGCCAGTGTGGCAGTACGAAAAGCAGAAAAGGCCTTGGCTCTGTGTAAGCTCTGCTCAGCAACAACAAAAACATCTCTCTGTTATCAACCCTGTGCTCAGCACAAATCCAAAACACAGCCCCGTACTAGTCACTGTGGAGAAAATTAACTGTAGCCCAGCTGAAACCAGCACAACCAAGGATATTAAAGTTGGGTGTTTTAAACAAGGCAATAGAAAACAGGTGAAGAAATTGTGTGGAATTTAAGCTGTAAAAAAATTTGTGGTCTTAAATGGTACACTGATGCTCTGAGGAGGGGCAGCAGTGAAACTGAAAAACTGTGTCACTCAAGCACCTTATGTGACGAAGACATGAATATCCTGAAACGTATAGGTGTATTTATCTTCATAATAGGGAGTTCCTAGCTTCAGTATCAGGTAAAGTAGTGTCTTCTCTCAGCCTTGCCGAGCTGCCCGTTTTTCAGAGCTGTGCAGAAACAGAAAGTGCCGCTGGGCGAGCTCTTTCTCACCTGCCTAGGCAGCTGGACATGAAGCTGATAAAGCCAGGCTGCCAAAGAGCACAAAACCCTGGACTTGGTACAGAAGCTGGCCCTGTTTAATCCCTACATGGCATAAACGGGAAAACAGAGTGCTTCTCTCCAGAGACAGCACCAGTGCAGGTTGCCCTTTTTACCACATAGATTATAGTGTCAGCACAGCAAGGACCTGAACCTGTAATTATTTCCATTTAGAGAAGACCAATTTGTTCGCAGGATCTGGTTTTATTTACATCTTAGTTTTCTATGGTAAACCCTCACTCTTAAATCCAGGGCTATAGGTAGTGAGCTGTAAGTGCTGCTTGCTTCTCAGGCAAGGCGGTGCAAAATGGCCTCTGCAGCTGTCAGCCTTGGGACAAATGATGCAACCAAATCTAAACTCTCCCCAGTTCTGCTCCAGCAGCCTCTGGGATGGTCAGCCCATCACTTTTCCCTATGTTCCTCTGCCCTCACAGGCCCTTTTTTCTGGGAGCCAGGAGCTAAATACTGTAAAAACTGCTGCTCTGTTCTTGCCGCTCTGCTCTCGCTGCTCCAGTGTCTCATTTTAAACGCAGTCCTAAGACATGAAGCAAACGGGTTTGTTATTTTTATCTTACTCGTTAGATGATTCTCTGGCTCTCTGTTACTGTCTAACTGTTCTGCTTGTATTTTGTAATTTGTGAGGGACCTTGTACACGTACAGTAAATGAGGGGTGATGCTGCCTTTGCAAAGACTCAGTAGTTTCCAAATGAAGGTCCCAATCTGCAGGCAAAAATACTCATAGTTGCTTCTGATTTCTTTCTAAAAAAGATTTCATTGTCACCATTTCTATGTTGTAATACAAGTACAGTCAAGTGGAAAAGGCTTAGAAATTAAATCGTAGCATTGGGCAAACTGATTCGGTGGCATTGAAATGTCATTTCTAGAATTATCCGGCTTACTGGGGAGTGTTTCAAGGAATAACCTTCTGGCGTGGCAGACTACAGTGGGGGGATTAGATGGGGCTTGTACAGCGGGCCAAATTCTGCCGGTGTTAATTAGGATTGAGTGAGCGTAAGTGAGGACAAGAACTGTCCCAGCGATTGCCATTTTACTTTTTAAATCTCTGTGGCATATTTATTTCCATTTCCATGTTACATTATTTATTTCCAGGTAGAAGCAGGCTCATACCCCTTTGACCTAAAAAAAGAAAATAAAAGATAATCAGATCGTGTGTTGACAAAATCATTCTACGAAGTCCCAGCATTCACTTTGTTTTCTGAAATTTAGGATATGTTTGGGACCCTGTTTTCAAGAGAAATATATCTGACTTTAATTTTGTCTAAGAAACTAGGCAATATTACCCCTTGAGCAGGACCTAGAGTTTTGAAGGTTTATGAAAACATCCTTAGAACATAATTGAATGCTGTTTACGTGGGGTTTTCCTGAAAGGCAGGGAGGCTCCTAAGGAAGCCACAAAGTGAAGAATAGGTGCTGAGCCTGCAAAGCAGTTCGCTGGGTCCTACAACCCTCCCTGCTTCTGCAGGGGCACAGAATGAGGGAAGGAAGTTGAGGGTGGAAAGTTTTGGATTTGACTTCCAAAACCTGTAAGCAGCAGAACATGGGAAGTTAAGATGGACAAGCTTTACCTGAAAATGTTGGCATGATGCTTTGCATGCTTCCTGAATTGCCCTTTGACAGTGTCAGAATGAAATTACTCAAAGATACAGCTTTGAACTTCGAGTCAATTTGAGTGTGGAATAGAATACACAGCTCACTGCTTCGAGAGACTAGAAGAAAATTGAGCTGATTAAATAGCATTAATACTGGTTTTTTTCAATAATGTTCTTTAACTGGGACTCTTTGCTATTTTTAAGAAAATCAGATCAAAAGTTCAAGTGCTAAGAGGTGATATAATTGTAATAAGCTTCTGTCATAGTGAAAGGAACTTTTGGAACTGTGGCTAAAAGGATGACTGTGACTGATTTAATGGTGTTCTGTAGGAGCTACTAAACAGCTTACTGAAAGGCGAATCTAGGGCAAAGAGGAGGTACTTGTATTTAAATTGTTTTATGAGAAAATAAAACAATATGTGAGCTGTATTTAGGTCTCTTCATTTTAACCTGGGACAAAAATGCTGATGTGCTGGTGAGGAGTGAGGAGGGAAAATGTACCTGGCTGCTGGATGACAGATTATCTGGGGGGAAGGGATGTTTCCTTGTCTGCCTTCTGCAGGACGTCTGGCAAACTGCTAATTTCATGTTAATTTCCTGAAGTTCATTGTGCAGTGATTAGGCCAGTTTTTAAAGACTTCATAATTCTGTTATGTAATTGTTCAGTTTGTTAGTATGTGGTTGAACATGGCCAGGTTTAAAAAGCAGAAACTATTTCTTCTAAAATCAAGCGGGTTTTGTGTTGGTTTTGCAATTTGAAACACAGAAATTTAAGGTTTTTAATTAAATCTTCTATATATTTCACATTAATGATAATTATTAGTAATATAATATAGAATAGCAAGAATATTAACTGAACTCTAATTGAATAATATTTAATATTATTCAATTTACTGGAAAAGAATCTGACAAGGCTCGAAGCCCTCTAGTTTCTGAATGCCAATTTTTCTGCAGTTTTGATATAGATATACTCTACTTCATGGACCAAGGCTTAAGCCTTATACAGTCACTCATTATGTGAGTTCCATCTATTTCCTTATTTAGACAATTGGCACTGGAAAAATGTTTAATGACTGCCTATGTTTACTCTGTTAATGGTTTTTATACTCTGTAAATAATTCAGGAATTTTAATATTGTTTTTCATAAGGATTCCCCTTTTATTTATACCTGCCTTCATAGATTTTAAGTACTTTTTTTGCTACTGTAGAGAAATGAGGACTTTTAAAATCAGTCCTGTGATTAACTGATAAGATTAGATAGTAAAAGAGGAGAATACACTAGAAATCACTAACTTTTTGCCAGCCGCCCATGCACCCTTGGCTCATCAAGAAAGGTGCTGGCAGCTGTTTGTTTGTGTTAAGAGGGGATGGCATTTATGTCTTGTGTTAAATCCTTGATTGACGCAAACTGCCTAAATCTCCTTAGGAAGAAGCAATCAGTGAGAGGCAGGCTGGGCGGGTGGGCTCCTCTTGTGGGCACAGCAGTGTCAGGACAAACCCCTGCCTGCTGTCTGCTCTGCTGGGGGAGAGGCTGGGGACTGCAGCCAAACCCTCCCTTTGTGCCCCTGAGCCCGGCCTCGGCCGCAGGGGTGGATGGGGTGGGCAAGGGACTGAGCTCGGGGTCAAAATGATTGCTTGAAATGTGACTGCGCTTGAATTTCCTCTCACGGCAAGATAAGGAGCAAATTGTAAAAATAACAAATGTAAGGAAAAGTTGATTTTTGTGCTCTCTATGGGAATTTCCCTCGGTGGCCCATGTTGTTGGTTTGGGGATTTTTTATGAACAGAATCGCAGCATTCTGCTACCTGTAAGTAACCCCACCTTTCAAAGAAGGGGGGGAATTGACATGATTCCGCATACTAGCAAGAACACCTTTCTATCTCAGTTTAAACCAAAATAAAACTGGTACTTTTGCAGCCTTTTGCATGACCTATGGCATGACTGTGCTGGGCTCGGTGGTGGCAAACTGATACCAGAGTCTTTCCTTTCTCTCGCGCACGGTTTCTCACACAGACTGATGAGGAAGCGTATCAGGAGATGAGAAACACATGACAAAGGAGAGAGGGGGGGCTCTGAACTCTCCATCAAAAGGTATCTGTCACAAAATGTCCTGTAAATCAGCTTTAAACCAAAAATACTAGAGATGTGGCACTTTCCAAATGACCTGACTTTTCCATGTACCTGAATTATTTATATTCTTCATTACAGATTCATTTTTGTCAGGGCTGATCTAATAGATTTGCAACAGAAATAATTTTTGCAAGTAATGGATCTTTATTTAGCTCTACTGGATTTCATAAGGAAAAAAGAATTAAGAATTTTTTTTTTGAGGAAACTCTATTTCCCGACAGTTCTCAGGTAAGGTTCAGGTCTTTAAAACAGAAGTTATGTTACTGTTTGATTAAATTATTATTTTCAGGGTGTTTTAAGTAAGTAGGATTTAGAGCAGGGAGTAACTTGTAGGTTTTTTGTTTGTTTTTTCTAGGAGCACCAATACAGAAGAACAATAGAATAAGTTGAGCTCAAATGGCTTAAAAGAAGGAAGGAAAATCATATTGGTTAGAAAAAAAAAAGCCAAAATATGGTGAGAGCAACAAACAACATAGAGGTAGAAGGGAACAATAATACAGAAAAAATTAATCCAGAATTAAAGGTGAGCTTTTAAGTCAGCTTGAGTAACAGCTGGCTGAGTAAAAAGGTGGATGAAAAAAGACTGATGCAGAACTTATCATTTGAAACAGAAGTAATCAGAACAATCAAATTCTTAAAAATTCGTCTGATTTATAGATATTCCATTAAGGTGCTGTAGTTGGCCTTTTAATATTTTGAGATGTACTGAAGTGGTAATTGAAAATACTGGTTTAATATCTTTAACTCAGGATTCATTGTTGTCAGACACCACAAAACTCTTCTGTTTTTCTGTGTTGCCAACAGCATTTGCACAGAACATGGAAGACAACACAGTCTGATAAAGAGTGCTTCATCTCTGACTTCCGTGTGCTATTAATGAAACAAATACAGAACAATTGGGAATTCAGTCTACGAATTTATTTTAGTTTCTAATATTTTAAGGAAGAGGTGTAAACGATTAATTCCATGTTTCTTTACCATCCAGGAGCTAGCAAAGGGGTGTCCCTCCTCCGTCTCTGAGTCTCAGCTGCGGGGTGGGCAGAGGGTGTTGGGTGGGCAGAGCAGCACTGAACAAGCTGCAGCCATGCATCAGATTCAAAATCGCTCCTCTAGTAAAATATGCTCGTTTAGAAAATACTTGCATTTGATTCATTCTCTTTTCTTCCTTAATCCCCTCCCCTTCTTTTATTTCTGTTATGTAAGAAGCCTAATTGTTTTTATAATTCACATTATTTCTTTTCTACAACGTATTCACCTCTCTGCATCATGAGCTAATCCCAAAATATCTGTTATGTACCAGAAATAGCAAATGGGAGTTTTGTGTTCTGTTTTGTTTCGGTGTTATGTTTTTATCTCTCTTTTCTAGAAGCTTCTTTCTGCAGCCTCTTGTCTAAATGCTGCCCAGCAATCCTGTGTATTCCCCAGATCTGGGACACAAAATCATTCCCTTAATTCCTGTCTCTGATTACTTTCTGATTCTGACCACTGTCTGGAGCTGAAGCGCACAGATTTCATATGTTTGATTTGCCGTGCAACTGAAATCTTTTATCTGCCAAGAATAAAACACAGAAAAAGCCCCCCACGCCCAAACCTCTTCTCTGCAGCTGTACAGGAGCAGGCACAGTCTTGGGGAGCCACGAAGTTAGGAATTCTCTGCAGATGATCCAAAGTGAACATGTGCTTTAATCTGTATTTTGTTATACTGATTTGAATATTTCCGGTGTCTAAAAGTTAATGAAATTTTGTGTGGAAAGGCGGTGAGAAGGGAAGCGGTGGCAGGGGTGGGTCTGTATCAGGGAAAATTTGTCTTAAAAAAGGTTTATAGAAATTAACCCATTTGCAGAAAGATAAATATGTATTTTTCTTAATGGATGTTATCAGCAAACCTAAACCTGTGTGTAAAATGCCTGGAAATGTGGTAAAATCTGTGTTTAAAATGCCAAGATGTGTATGTAACTCAGGTCTTAAACAAACACCATTAAACCAACGAGGCATTTAAATGGCCGTGCTGCGTCCAACAAAATTTTGTTTCATTTTGTAGATTTCTTTTCGCATACTTTACTGAATCTTTATGGAAATAATTAACTGAGAAGTGAAAAAGTAAGAAGATTCAGAACAGAAATAAGCTGATATTAGCTGTGTTGAAATTTGACAGAAATTCTCAAAGCCTTTAAGAGATGTGAGATGCTCCATGGGCAGCTGATGGCCTGGCCCTGCCTGCTGGGGGAATGAGAGTCTGTCTTTTAAAAGAAAACTCTAGATGAGAAGATGAGGATATAAAATGGAAATAATTGAGTTGGCTTAGAAACCGTGGTGAAACAATCACCTGAAGGCATTTTAAAATAGATTTGTGGCCATAACTGGGGTGTGGCTTTTCCTGTAGGAGTTACTGAGACTATTTCCGTGCTACTACTAAGACTGTTTCCGTAAGTGGGAGCTGAGGAGCATCAGAAGTTTCTTGGCAAAGGAGCACAACTCTGTAGAGCTGTCAGCACAGTCCCTGGTGTGCCTTTGGCCAGGACTAGCTCGCAGGCTTCCAGGCAGCTCTTTGGTGTCGCTTGTGAGACAGCACAGGCCAGGTGGTAATTCTGTGGGACAGTTTGGATTCAACCATCCTCTTTTGAAGGGGAAGAGAGTTATTTTAATACTATGGACTTGGCAACTCCAAAGCATTTGGCTTCGGTTCGGGAGAATGGTCCAGGCATGTCAATGCATTAGACTCCACTAAGGGGAGCCAGGAGTGCTGTCCCATGAGAGTAGCCACCCATTTATCTTCTGGGGCCCTGCAGTGATTGCCCTGCAAACTGCGAGGAGTGGACCAGGAGCCCAGTGAGCCAGGAGGAAAAGTTGTGATCTTTCTCCAGCCCTTTGAGGTACCTCCATGTTTATTAAGAACCATTTCCATTTCTGCCCTTTTATCGAAGATGGCATTTGCATTGCCAAGACTACATTTTAGCAATCATTTGTAAGTCATTTTGTGCTTGATAACTCACATAGCAGTAGATGCTTTGAAAAATAATTTTCTTTTTTAGGTGAACGGCTGATCCGAAGTGCAGTCAGTGGTATTGCACTTTCAAAAAATATTAAGACTCTTTGGTCTCCATATTCTACTTTTGTAAAATAGTACTTTCACAAATATGTTCTGTGTTGAAAATGAAACTACAAAACAAAATACTGGCATTAGGTATACAGCAAATTTAAACAGGAAGTGCAGTGTCTACTGCAGCTTCTGGTTATGGGAAAAATGAGGTTTAAAAGTAGAGTATATCATGTCCTTGACTCATGGAGAATATTAAGGAAATAATCATGGGAAAAATGGACTGAATTATATTAGGGAGGAAAATAAAATAACACTATCAGCTGAAGTCTCTATTTGCAGAGATAATGTAACTTCCTGGGCAGTTCCTGCTGTCTTGGGCTGTCCCTCAGCTGCCTGGTTTATGGTCGAAAGCACTGCTTAATGCTGTAGGGAAAACTCCTTCCTATGACCTGGTACTTGACAGTACAAACATTTGTACTGACCTATGCAGTTCAGTGAAAATGCACAGCACTTCCTTGTGCATTTTTTTCTCCTGTGTACAGTAATATAAAGGGACTGGTTGCACTTAGTACCCCACATTTGGGTTTGATGTTTCTGGGAAATTTGTGCGCTAACACAACAAGAGTTTGTGTTTTATTTTACCAGAGGGAAAGCTAAGTCCTTGATCACAAGAACAGAACCAGAGTTAAAAGAGAAAAACATAAAAGGAATGAAAGGGAAACTTTAAGTATATTTAACACCAACCTCCTTCCCTGGAAGATTTTGCAGAGGGATCTCTAAGCCCTGAAGGGAGCTTAGGGGCAGCTTAGCACCACGACGCTTCCTAGGAGTTATGTTTTATATCAGCCTTTAAGCTAACTTTGAAAGTTGGAGAACTTGGTGTGTATCTCCTTTTC
Organism: Mohoua ochrocephala; assembly: GCA_013398855.1. NCBI lineage: Eukaryota > Metazoa > Chordata > Aves > Passeriformes > Acanthizidae > Mohoua > Mohoua ochrocephala. Next base: position 38,951 of record VZTA01024369.1, on the reverse strand, counting down.
TTCTCTTTCTTTCCCTCATCTATTAATTTAGCACTTGACATAAAACATGCTGTACCAAATTAGATCAAAGATTTATTTAGCTGTTTGCAATATTAGCCAGTAGCAGAAATAAAGAGAAATATAAGTGCAAAGCAAGTGCGCAGTGATATCCGTCCACATAACAGTATATTGTCCCTGAATACTGGCACGGAAACTGCAGCTGTGGTACTGTTCCTAAGTTTTATTTAATGTGTGTTCACTGGCTCTCAGTGGAATTGTATTCGAAGAATGGGTTGTGTCCACTCACTTCTTGGGTCCTTCTGTCATTTCCTGTGTATGTTACTTACTCAATAGCAATATGGTTTCTGAATTTACACAGCAGATGGTTGTGATGGCTTAAGTTTTTTCTTGACAACTGATCTTTAGATCAAAATGCAAGAGGAGGGGATGCTCCTGCCTTAAGGGGTTTGCCTGCATTTAAATTCTGTTCTACCCTTTTATTAGCACTTTTCTTGTACTTTAAAAAAGCTTTCTTTTTTTTTGTTGTCATGTGAGTGAATGACAAATTTTCTTCATATCTAATAATATTCCTTACAAGAGGTTCTCTTCTTCTTGTGAGCTGCTTGGAGGTGAGGCACTGGTACTGGGAGCAGGAGGCTTTCTCTTACACACCAACCTCTGGTGCTACAGGCAACAAGGTGTTTGCATGCTCCAATATCAAATACTGAGGCAATACTAAGTCCCCTTTTGCCTGTATTCTGCTTCCTTAGTCTTACCTGAAAAGTGGGGAACAGGTTCCCTTAGTTTTACTGTCCTTATTGTGGAGATAAATTTTTGAAGCTATAGGTAATGCTCATGATGAGCTTCTCAGAAAATAAAAACCACAAGTTAATAACACAGGCTTCAGAACAATACAGGAAGCCTGGGGCCCAAAAACTCAGGGGGAAAAAGAGCACAAAAAATATATATAACATAGTAGATCAGTAAACATTCATGGGTCTGAATGATGAGAAATGTAGGAGCTCCCTGGAAATGAGAATATGATTATGTAGGTGAGGACAAGGGAATTCAATTAATGTTGACTAAACGCTTAATTGCTTTATTTTGCAGTCTAGTCTTCTGTCAAAGTAGGTTACATGTGTAATATATTGTAGTTTAAGCTTGGTACGACTGTGGTTTTTATCATTCTTTCCCCGCTTAAAACAAAAAAATCCAAACCACAGTGTTTGTTATTATTAAAAAGAGTAAGTTAGCATTCTTTTTGCCTGTTACATTGTTTTCTTGAGCCTATTTGCATGTCTTAATTGGCAAGTAATTGCTTTCCTAATCCAGATAAGTAGTGTTGAACTGTGAATTGCAAAGCCCAGTGCCTTTTAGATTCATGGGTGGAGACTGCTGTTTGCAAAGGATCACTGAAAATTCTGCATTATCAGTCTAATAAACTATGATTTCTATCAGTACAGATAGATAATCTCAGATATTTGTAAGCTGTAGTGTTCTGTGATAAATGGTTCTCCAGTGGAGAACATGAAATAAATAGTGTGAATAATCCACTCCTATCGCATCGATAGGAGTTAGGAAAATAATTTTAAAATTGCATATTTTTAGTCCTTATACTGAACTGTCGTACTGACCTATTTTTGATATAATCTTAGAGGCTGTAATCTGAAGACTGTTCTCTGATTCCCTGTACATCAGTGCACCTTACTGGGTAGTAGTTCTGACTTATCCATTTATTTCAGCAAGATTTTTTCCTGTAGTAGTAACAATGAATTCTTTGCAAGGATTTAGTGATGATCCTGTTAACATTTTATTGTTTGTGCAATTACAGGGATGGATATAGATGTCTTTGTGTGGTGTTTTTTATTGTCAGCAGGAGAAAAAGCAACTTAATAAGAATTTGTAATTGTTCTTAATTGGAGGAAAATTATGCTTCAGGAGAAACTGGATTATAACAGCTCATCATACTTCTTCATTACATATAGCTTAATGGGCTGTCGTGTGGGGAGGTTTTACTATTTGATAGCAGTCCCTTCCAAACTTCACTGAGGAGTTGCTGATAGACAAATATGCATTCACTCACATATTAACAATTGCTTCACGTGGGCTCTGCAGTCGTGCAGTGTGTCTTTTGTACTTTAATATTAGATTGCTTTCCTGGCTCCTGAGTAAGATCATAGATCAATCTGGAATTTGCACAGTATATCTAATACTTTTATACTTTGCATAAAAATAAAGTAGGAGAAGAGTACTGACCCTGGGTCTTCTACTTTCCAGTAGTTCCAGCTGTGGCAATACTGGCCTGCTGTGCTTTTTATCCCCTGTGCAGATATGAATATTAATTTCCAAAGCACCAAAGTTAAAAAAAATGGCCACACTGGAATACATTGGGGGTGTATGTCATGCGAAATTACAGTATTTATTTCATTATTTTCTCAGAGAATATGTATTAGCTGTTCGAAATTGCAGGTGTCTGTTAAACAAAAACTAATTTATACACACAGAAATTGTGTCTGCTGGAATTTGCATAGTTGAAATGGGCCCCAGATGTTGCAGTTATGTAAGGGCCTAATCTAAAGCCAACCAAAGAGAGCCTTGTGGGCTTCAGATCACGCCAATAAGAACATTTTCAGAAGAATTAACATCGAAGGAGATTGCAGTAAGCTAACAGTGTCTGTAGCTATTATAAGCATAAAATTGAAATATACGGATGGAGGGGTGTGCTTTTTTCACTGTGGATGGAATTAAATTTGTACTTTAGTGGGGAGAAACGTGGCATGAATTATCTTTAACAAAAAAAACCCCTTTCATTTAAATGTTAAGCCCAACTGTATGTATCTTAAAAGCCATCATTTTTTCTGTTTGCTTAAGTGTTTGTGTGGGAGTGGTTAATTAGTAATATTTTTAATGTGAGATACTTTTGAAGTGAGATACTCTTTTCTGCTTTTAAACTGATACAGGATTACATTGCATAGCTATTGCTATGCATCGCAAACTAGAAATTAAACTCACAAAGGGATTTGTGCCCTCGGTGGGTTATTTTGTAAGGCTTTGCAGGGATGGAGTTGCCCCACCACGACAGGCGTCCTTTCCCCTGCTTTTGTTTTCCTTTATCCATTTCATCTTAATGACCTGAAAAAACCCCCACAAAACAAACAAGTAGCTTCCTACTAAGCCAGGTGTGTCACTGTCCTCCCAGAAGGGTCTGACAGGTGCTAGGATGGTAGAGGGGAAGGAAGCACCTGCTGGGGGGGTACCAGGGTGGGGGAAGGAGCCGAGAGGACCCAGAGCTCTGCTCCCAGCAGTAGCGTGAATTGATTTAAACCTTTAGTTTAGCTGGTTTATGTGATGTTTGCATTTTATGTGCTGCAGATTCCTGTAAATTTCCTAACACATCTCTCAGCGCCATCTTAAAATTTCATCTAATGCTGAAGCTCCTTCGCTGCAGAAATTAAAATCAAACTGTAGATACTCTGTGAATCCTGCTTGCCTAACCAACACTTAACTGTGAAGTGCTGTTGTGCACTGATCCTACTTGGTGAATCTTGCGGTAAGTTAAGCGTCATGAAAAAATGGGAGTGCATTTTGACTGGTGGAATCCCTCATTTTTCCACTAAACTGATTTTTGCAAAGCAGTGTGTACTTGAACTCCAGAAGATCAGCATCCACGAAGATGCAACAATTCACTCTCAGATGTAGCTGATGGTCTCAGGAGCAACAATTTGCGAGACAATTTCTTCAATTTAGCTGGTCAAAAATGAGGAAAATCAAGGTACAGTTCTTGGTAAGCCAGGCAGTTGTGCTTTTCAGCTGTAAAACACAGCTGTGAACTTCCCTGTTCCTGTAGGTTTCCAACCAAGTCAGATTGCTCTTATTAAAAAGCACTCGTCAAACTCTTCCCTGTCTGTTATAACCAGTAACTCTGCTGGTCTGAGTACTCACCTGTTTCAAACCTTAAACCCTATTTTACAATATTTAGGGGTTACAGAATTTTCTTCTTTATTCTGTGACAATGTTTTCGTCTGCGGCCCTCTCCCACTTACAGAAAATAGTTGACTTTTCATTGGCCACGGAAAGAAAAACAAGAGATCGACTTTAAATCTGGTACTGAACAAACTTCTCCTTAGAGGCAGGAGACCCTGTTTGTGTCCTTCACTCAAACTGGGCTGAGTGTACTGGGAAAGTGATCAGTGAGTGATCCTAAAGCTCAGCCCCCACTGTGCTGGGTGTTTTCTGTCTTCGTCTAGAAGTATCACCCAGCTGCTGTCCCAGCATCTCGCCTGGGCCCTGCTGTGTCAGTCAGTGCGCACAACAGTGAGCAGACTGTCCCTTTGGTACAGGTCTGAGGGGGAAAGGATGAACCTGAGAAACCTTTGTGAACTTTGAGAGGTGCTGGCGAGCTGAGCGCTCTCCTGCTGACAGGGCTTGGGTGGGTTAGCGTGTTTTCTGTGGACAGGCTGTTGCAATGATTTAAAAATCTGAGTCTGGTCTGTTTGCTTCTGAATTGTTGATTCTGTGCAAGCTTTGACTAATTTATTATCTTTCTTCTCAACAAAAATTTTTAGATTTCAAAATTCATATATATCAACTTCGCGTAGGCATATACTGTGTTCTGCTCTCTTGTTGTGATAAATAAATGAGGGATTTTAATACCTTGATATCTTTTGGAAAGACTTTGGGTCTTCTAAAAGGGAAAAGCAAACTCTTCTGAAGCTCACTCTGGTGAGAAGAGCTGATAACATGTGTCACTTACAGGAAGGGCAAAGGGATAAATATTCACATTCAGCTAGGAAAAGGGAACAGCTTGGGTTGTAGTTAACTCAACCTGAGCTCTTTGTATGGGGTACTTGAACACCCAGAGGGCCAACTGAGGCAGCTCAGAAATAAGAAGTTATGTTTTGAGAAATTGTATAAGACTGAGGAGATACTTGATGGCCGAATAAAAGCAAATGTGATATCTGAGGTAACTGAAGAAAAAGAAATGCATTATCTGCCTTTAAAATGAGAAGGAAAAGCAAAACTGAAAAATTTTCAGTATTTGTATGTGTATATATATGTGTGTATATATATATACTGGACTTAGATATGCAGATTTACAAGTTGCTATGCATTACCTGTTCATGCATATGCCCATCAGCAAATGTCAGATAACATAATTCATAATGAGGCAGAATTACAATAAATTGCCTTAATTTGTTTGCCATATGCTAAGCATGCCCACATGTCCACATATGGATCAGCTGATGCACAATAACTTGGTGATGAGAAAAATTACTCATATGTCTTAAGGTTTTACCACTTCTGAGTTACTGACTGTGTGATCTCTTAACAACTCATTTTTGTTCTGGTTTATCAACAAGAACTTTTATAGACTGACATCCATCTTGCTTTGTTACGCAACAAGACAAAACCAAAGCAGCTTAAACATTTACTAGCAAGCTTCTATTAGTATGACACTGAGTATTTAGTTAATCGGTACTTCTGTTTTCTCATGTGCTTAATGTCATTTATAGTCCAAACATAGTAAAATATCAAAGTTGGGTTTAAAATTAATTGAGACTTCTGATGAAATCACTGTGTAAATATAGAGTATTAAGATTTAAAGTTAAGGCTACTTCTCCATTAGAACTATACAGGATTGAAGAATGAATTAAAAGAGTAATCTCTGAATTAGTTGTGTTCCTGTTCTCTTAGTAAAGATGTGTTTTTCTGTGAGGGGTTGAAGGTCTTTGTTCTAAGGCACCTTAATTTGTCAGGTTACACAGCAGATACCTTTTAACAGATCTGGTACTTCTTAGGTGATGATTCACCCTCTTGGGCAAAAAAGGGTGAAGTCATCTAGCACTTACTGTATACTAGTTCCATGCTGATGCTGCTCAGAAGTTTTTTTTAAAAAAAAAAAAGAAGGAAAAGAAAAGCAAGAAAAAGAGGTGTTTCTATTCTATGACTGGAAGATTTAGGGAACTTTTGAAACTATGATTGGTACCAGCAAATTTTTCTATTGCTGTTTCTACATTTTAAATTATCTCATTACTGTGTTTTCTACTGCAAAGTTCTTTTGTTTCAATATTGTGATACAAAATTTGCCATGATGACAGTGTGGTCTTGAAAGCAGAGTTTCAGCATTCTGTAAAATCTGCTGAAGGGCAGAAAATAAGCCTCTGGAAAGAGAGCTGTTCTGTCCTAATTGTGATATTCCAGCTGGGACTGTGACTGTGTATTCTTCAGAGTAGTTCTGACTTGCCCCAAGGTATTTGTGTCCCACAGCATGTGTTAAACTTTTTGAGGATAATAACTTTGCTAAAAAGCTTGCTCAGTAAGTTTACTGTTAACCCCCCGACATTATTAATACAGTATAGCATCAGAAATTGCTATACTTCTCACAGCCTTCTAAAATTGTGTTCGCTGAAGTTTACTGTTTGCTTCCATGGAAACCAGTAGTCCTTTCAACATTTGGAGTTTAATACCCATCCTAGCAGTGCCTTATGGAAGTCAAAATAAATTATGCAAGAGGTTGTCAATGTTATGTGTATTTTTCTTTGCTCAGTCTATTTCAGGTAGATAGAAATGTCTATTTAATGAGAAATAAGGGCAAGGTTTCTACTTATTTAGTTCTCTTTTGGCATCCAAAGTGGACCTAACATGAATACTGAATTCAGAAACAGTGGTAAAATTTTAAGAATTCTGCATTCCCATAGTCCCCTTAAAAAAAACCAAAAAAACAAAAAACACAAAAAACCCCAGAAAAACCACTGCAAAAGAACAACCACCTGATCAGGTATTAACCAAAAGTCACTTCCTGTTTCAGTGAGATAGAATTGTTAACAGTATGCTATGCAGATAATATAAATAAGAAATTACATTTTAAGAGGATGACTTTATATTGATCAGTCTTGGTACACCTTAAAAGTGGCTGTGTGAAAAAATGTGTAGGAACTAGTTCATATAAATAGAAGCTAGTCTGAAGTCTTTGTTTAAAACGAAAACAAAAAATCTGGTTTAATACTTATTGTGAGACATGTAGGTAGGGTCTGCCCTTCCCTCTCCAAGTACCGTTGACTTTACAGAGTCTACACGCAAAATCAGTGTTAAGAGCTTGGCCTTTGAAAATAGACAATATTTTCAGCTCTCGTGGACCAGAGGCTGGACTTTGTGGGGCTTTGCTTGCCTCGCATGCCTATTAAAGACCAGTCGTGAGACACAGGCAGAGGAAAAAAGTGCCCAGCTCGCTGAGCAGCTGGAGCCAAAACAATGTTTGTGCTTGTTGCTGCTCTGGGGAGTCACTGCCTCGGCATTCATTAGCTCAGTGGTAACAGAGGGGGAAAGTGGCTTCTCTGGAGCTCTTTTTCTGTTCCTACCATTCCTTGACTGTTGCAGCCTGCTCCTTTCTCTTTACTACACCTCCAGAAGCCTCGGACCAATTCAAACGTGTATGTTTCGTCCTTAATTACATCTAACCTATGCTTTTATTTTAAGCCAGTTGACCTTAATCTTGCAAATTCTTAAACTCATTAGGGCCAATAATATTATGCATGTAGGTTTTCCTGATTATTTCACTCGACTGGCTAATATATAGAAGTATTGCCATGATGAAATGTCTCGTGAGAGTTTTTTTAGGATGGTAGTTTATATAAAAATAATGATTAAGGTTCATTTATATGTATCTTCTACCAGAACAGGTCTTCTACCCTAGATATAGTCAAGCAGAATTTTCCTTTTACATGGAAAATTTCCAACTTAAATTGATATTTACAGCTTGAAATTCCAGCATAATATCTCTGTGGGTGGGGGAGAACAAAAAAAGATCTGTATCCAGAAGCATCAATAAATCGATTATGCGGTGTTTATGCTCAGATGCCTCTCCTGTTTCCGGCTGCACAGCAGTTGTATGTTACCAGGGGGCCGTGCATGCCACGAGCCATACTTCTGAGGTGAATAAAGTGTGGTGTTACTCCAGCAAGTGTGCAGGCTTCGTCCTTACAGCGGCTGACGTCACCGTGAGCACGGAGCCCTCCCACTCCTCCTTGGTAATTGATGGTGACGGGCTCTCTGCTGAGCTGTCCCTAACATAGGGACTGAATCAGATCAACAGCTGAGAGAAACCGCCAGCAAACAGTCTTGCTCTGTATAGACAAAAGCTGGGCCCTGTAAAGCAGGCCTTAGAAGTACAGGTATTTCCAACAGTGGTCAATGCGGGCTGATTCGCTGAAGTTTTCGCTGGTGCGCTGCTTTGCGTCGGAGGTTTTGCTCCTGCGAGAAGTGTTGCTGCTGCTGGAAGGGCTGGCCTGCTTGGAGTGAGGCTGACATGCTTGACAGACGCCTGATGTCTCCTCAAACTAAGCACATTGCTCCTGGGGTAAGCATATGTGGAAGGAGTGCAGGCCAGATGCTCGGGGAGCCCTTTAATTTTGCAATGCAATGTAGAGGCTGGCTTGCAAGTGAACTTAATTACAGTTAAACTGTTTCACTTTGTTCTCATTTAGCCAAGCTGAAATGTTTTTGAGAAATGTGCCAGCCTTTTTGTGGAAGTCCAAACCATACTTTTGAGCTTCCTTTTTTTGAAACATACTAGCTTGACTTACAGTTTGGAAAAACTGTAAAAAAAATGAGTTGAGGTGGAGGGAAAGCGCTTGCAGGTGGCTGCTGCTGAGGGCTTCTGTCTCTAACCCTATTAAAGTAGTTAAAAGTGGCTTGCTGCTTGTTCCGTGATTTTGGGGATTGTGCTAAATTGTTTTCTTCTCAATATGAAAGCAATGGGACTCTCTGCTGGCAGTAGCTTGAAGTACATTCTCTCTGCAGACACAAACGTTATACTCTCTGTTGTTTTTGTTTGGGTTAGGTTGCAACACATTTCTGAGTTTTGGTTTGGCAGCATTTGACCGGGTATGTGTATCCTGGGGCCAGGGACTTTTAGTAGCACACATCCCACTACAGCTGTGCTGTGAAATAAAATTTAAATAGATGAAAAATATTATTTTTAAAGTTCTAATGGATGTGCTTTTACTTTTTACACTGTATAAAATAAAGGATGGAGATTAAAATAAAATTAACATAAACATAAATTTAAACTGAATGTTTGGCTTAATCCTGCTTCTTTCTGTAACGTTTATGAGAGATTTCAATAAAGCTGCAGTAATAGAACAGTACCTTAAGCATGACAGTAGCTTTCCAGAGTTATTCTGAGAGAACTCAGGGGCATTGTCTTGTGTAACAGCTGCTCCACAGTTTTTTTCTAGACGGAAATCAGATTTGGATCGTTGCTATTCCTGGGTTATTTAGGGATCTCCACACAGAAAACTGATTAGTTATTGCTAATATCCATTCCGTTCTCCTCTTATGGACAACTTTTCTTTATGAACAACTTCTTTTTACTCCAGTTAGACTATGCTCTTAGGTTTGTGGGGGAAGTCATGCGACAGTGAGTCTTACAGGAAGTGTGCCATGAAGCAGGAAAGGGTAAAACTACTATATATAATTCCACTGGACTTATTTTCAGCATGGATGTTCACAATAGTAGAAATCAGCTACTAATAGAATCACAGAACCATTTAGCTTGGAAAAGACCCTTACAATCATCAAGTTCAACCATAGCTGTAGCAGCTTTTAGTCTTTTCTTATCTAATTAATATAGTAAAAGGCTTAAGTCTTTTTGTTTTAATTTATATACAAGCAATTATTAGGAGTTCTGATGAATAATATGTTTTGGGGTTCTCTTGACAGTCCCAATATAATTATAAGTAGGGAGAAACTAGAACATAGCTTTTTTGGTGGGGGAAAAGTTGTAGTAAAATAAAAAAAAAAATAATCAAATTGGAAAATACTGTTTTCCTAAAGAGAAGCAATCTGATGTTGAAACTTAGCACAACTAATGTACATGTTTCCAGGCAGCATTTTCGTCTTTCTGTCTACTGGTTGTCAAATAATGTCATCAAGGAGAAGCTGTGTTTATCTGGTCTATAGAGTAAAATGAAGCTTTTCCCTCATATCACATTATGAAGAAGTCCAAGTTCCATTTTAGCATGATCATAGAGGTCCTGTTAGATGGAGGAAGAAGTTATTGTTTGACAGGGTAAGGGGATCACAGGGAGTGCTGCTGTGGATGCACAGTCCTTGTGAACTGAGGAGCAGCAAAAAAGGAGGATAGGTGAAGCGAAACACAGATGGAAAGCAATAAAAGGGATTCAGCCATGTACATGGATTTCTCAACATTTGGTCAACCCTCCTTTCAAAGTGATAGTTGATGACTATTCTGTTCATGTTTTCTCAGTTTTTATTCTAGTCTCCAGATATGTCATGAGGGGAAGACTATTTAGCTTTGCTAATGTGAATTTTGGCTGTAGTCACTTCTTGTTCAGAAGCATTTTACAGGAAGCTGTGCTTGAAAATTAGCATTTTTTTAGCAGTACTAGTCCTCAGACATCTAAATGAATAAACAAATTGTTTAAATATCTAGGAGGAAAGTAATCGGAAAGATTAAAGAAGAGATACAGCTTGAGAATTTTCATATTGTTGGCATGAATAAGTAAGTAAACTTATTATTGATGACAGTCCTTGAATGGCAGTTGTTGCATCAAAAGTAGATTAAAATTGTATAATTGACCAGAACTTCAGGTAACTGTTTTATGGGCATGTTTTTCAAAATTGCCAGATTTCAGGATGTCCCTTGGAACGAGTTGACCCCTGATGTATTTAAGTTAGTTAAAATGTTATAGGAGGATGAAATAAAAGAATATTTACTGCATAACCACTGATACGTTTTCACCACCACCACAGTCATTGTAACATAGAAATTCTGAAGTATGGAAACTTCAGTAACTGCCAGAAAGTGTAATGGCATTTTGTCCTTTCCTCACCCTCTATGCAGAGAAGTGGCACCCTGCCTTTTCCCAATTTACCCAAATTTACCTGAATTTGTGTTTTTAGCATCAGTGAAATATATATTGGCTGCTGATATTTTTTATTCCATTTTCAAATAGCAGTGAACAAGCCTAGGAATTCATAAACTTGAAAGGGCAAATTCTGCTATTTGCTTCCCAGGATCCCTGGTGTGGAGCTGCCACAAAAAAAAAGGCTGTATAAGGACAGCAGGTAAAGTGCCTTGAAACTTCAATTGCATTCAGATATACATTTTATAGGTTATTTAACCACTGCCGTGCTTTATTTCGATATATGTCCTCTTTTTTTTTGCTATGGGCCAAAATACAGCAGATGTCAGAATTTTGAAAATAGGTTGTCTAGTTACATATGAATATGTAAATTTTTGCAATATTTTAATTACTGATCCCTAAAGTCCTTTGTTATAAGTGCAGTATTTCTTTAAAAAAATTTTTTGCACCACTGGCGCTGCATGTACACAGCCCAAAACCTGTGGTTTATACTGTACTCACAACTGCTTAATAACAGCAACCAATGTTCTGTGACAAGGATGATTTGAAAATTTTCTGACTGACTGTTTGAATTCAATCTGACAATTTGACAGATTGAATGTTTACATTGCTGCTCATGGCATCAGCTTATATTCAAACAAGCTGCTGAGTATTAAAGTGTACGGACAGTCTTTGTGTAAAAGCTCTGATTTTTAGGTTTATTTCCTAAGACAAGATTTATGCAATCCCACTTTCCCTCTGTTAGTTGTGCTGCTCAGGAACTTCAGTGGCCGATTTAAACCAGTCTTGCAGAGGTCTCAGAAGTACTGAGTGATTATAGCAGACCTTCTTGTGGGCTGGAGGAGCTGTGAAAGCCATTTCCTCAGCATGCCAGTGTGGGAGATGTAGAGCACTCTCTGGCCTCCTCTGGCATCCGGAAGGCAGCATCCATCCAGCTAAGGAGCACAACTTTAACTCTGCAACAGATCAAACAAACGCTCTCTCTTATTCAGCTCATGGAAAGGGAAGTTTGGGGAGGGGAGGGGAGCTGAGGGTACAGAGCATGTGGTGTGTAGGGAAAATGAGAGAGAGCTGAAGGTATTGTGGAGGTGTGTGTGGGAACCCAAGCTTCATTACTTCTGCTGTCACTAAACAACTTTTTTTTTTCTTCAGCTCATTAATGATACACTGCATTTTGCAGTATTTTACTGGGTATAAACACCTATTTTTTTCCTGAATGTTTTGCGGCTGCTGAAGGGATGCTCTCCGGTTGATGATTTATAATACTCATCACTTAAAAATCATTAGCTGGCTAGTTAATGGTATTGGTAGAATATGAGTATCAGAAGAAAATCTAATTTTAAAGCTCTGCTAGTAATTCTAGATATAAAAGCTAAATTTCACTTTGAGTAAGCTCATGCTGACCAAAGGATGCCTGTAGAAAGACTGGCTTAGAGATGCAGTAATTGTAATTTAGTGTCTTCTTGGTTTGACAAAGTCCTCGATCAAGTATGCATTATCATTTCTGTGCAATTCCTATAGCCTTATAAGTGCACAGTTCAGCAGCTCACTTCATCGGGATAGAGTTTCCTCATCAGGATAAAGTTTCCTTGAAAATCTCTGTGACCAAAACATGCTCGGGCTTTACAATTTTCTCTCTTATTAAAAGCCTTACAATTGGGGATGGATGAAAAGACCTTTGAAGGTCCCTTCCAAAACAAAATGTTCTGTGATTCTGTGATTTTGCTTATTTGTTTAAGCAACATTAAGTGACTGATATTTGTTTGAAAGGTTCTGGTTGATTTTCTTCGTGTCACATTTGCATGTACTTTATCATTCTTGTAAAATGATAAAGTCGTTTCTATGAGCTAACAATGAAACAAGTATTTTCAAACCAAAGTGTTATTTGAAAGTCATCTCTTCAATATTTGCTCACTAGAAACTTTTAATGAAAATACATATGAGGCGTTGGAAAAAGTAATGTTTGAAGTTTTTAAATACTGCTTTTCTGCAATATTCCAGCTTGTTGTGGAAACAGGGTCACTTTGGTGTGTAAGAAACAGGTTAATGCTTGATTACATAATAGATTGAATAGCTGATGCTATGGTGGAATGCTGGAAAAGGCGCTTTCAAACTAAGCACTTTGATAACTTCCTGCAAAATTCAGAGTAAATCAGTGAGTTCCCAGGACATCATGATATTTTCTGGCTGAATGTTTTCTGTCACGAAAATGTGATCAGGTTCTATCACTGTGATTTCACATGGATCTCCCAGCTTCACTAGAACTTGTGTAGACATAAGCAACAAGCATCATAATGGCAGAAGTATTTTATTTTAGGAGAAGTTTAAGGTGTCAAAACTAAACTGCTTGAGAGAATAATTTCCTTCTTAAATTTTAAAAGCAACTTTCTGCATTGATGCTGGTTTAGTGTAAATCCATTATTCTGTTCATGTCATGGACAACACAATATACAACTTAGGTTCAGTTTTATGAGTTTTGGAGAAGAGAAATTCTTCCATCTTGGAATTCAGAATATTATCTTTTTATATGGTTGCTACCATATTAAGATCAACAGTTATGGATTTGATTAGAATTTTTATATTATTGACCTTTTTTCAACATGTTAAATCAAATGTCTAGCAAATTTTTGGTACTTAGAAGGAGTTTCTCAGTGACTTAAGAAATCCTCATCCAATGCACCTCAATATCATAGATTTGAACCTATAAAAGGTAGTGGCGAATGACTTCTGAAACACAGGAACAGGTTCCCCTTTAAAACTCTAGCCAGGGTGTAGAAAATGGCCGATTGCCTTTCCTGGAGTATGAGAGTCCTGCAGCCTCGGACAGAAGGAGAGCCCCACACAGAAATGCAGTTTGAGATATGCTCTTTGCTTTGATGCACAAGCCTTCAGTGCTGTCAGCATGGGGGAACCAGGCTGTTCAGAGCATTCTTTTTATAACACCGATCAGAAATTGTGGCAAGAGGGAGGGGAAAAAAATGTACAAAACAGAAAAATGCAACTGAAAAATGACATTTTTACATTTTACAGTTATATCTAGATTATAACTGAGAAAAAAAATGTCATTTCATTGTAGAAGAGGGAAGACCTTTGCACCTTCTTACTCTGTGCCAAGTATTCACCTTCTTACTCTCTGCTAACAAGATCCTGTTAATTTGAGTGGACAAGGAAGATTGACTGAAAGTACCTTACCTTCATGCTGCATCTCATCAGGGCAGTTCTGAACATGTTGTTGTAACATGTTGCATTAATTCTCTGTAAGGAGCAACTCCCTGCACTTATTTAATCCCTTGAGTTGCAAGCTGCTGTCTGTGCTTAGCTGACATGCTGGTTCCTCTGGCCACTGCAATCCACTCAGAGTTCCTGGCCAGGCTTGCACATCTGGCTTCCTGCTCATTAAATTGAAGTACATTTCTGTTGTGCCAGGGTGACACCCAGCCTCATAGGTGAGAGAGCTGTTACAGCAGCACATATGCTGCCTAAATTCCACTTAATTCCTATTTTGAGCTCTGAAGTGGGTCCCAAGAGATACACAGTCCTTTCTGCAGAGACAAGTTTTCCAGCTTTCACATTTCACCAGAACTCATTTTGCTGGAGCTTGTTAAATTGTACAAGCTAGTCCATCAAACATTAAACATAATTAATCCAGATTTTAGGATTGCAAAACTGTGACCATCAGAAATATTAGAAGTTTCAAAAACAGTAAAAATGAGAAATGGGAACTGAGATTTGAAGAAGCAATGAGGCCAAAGAAACCACAACGTTTGGTGATAATCAATAAATTCAATTGATGGAACTGTGGAGTGATGCCTTGTGCCAAAAATGCATAAACAGAGGCAAAGTGAGCCAAATAACTCCTGTGGCCTGCTGTTGTGGCTCTCCTGGTTAGATGCATTTTATTTTCTGAAATGAGAACAGAATTTGGAGGTATCAATAGCTCAAGTTTTACAAGCACTTCTATAATGTGATTTTGAGATATGGTTGGACATTTTAAAAACCAAAACCATTTTAAAGGCCCAGTGGCTCAGACATCTCCCCTGTGAACTATCAGTTACTGAGTTAATGTCTTGAGTGTGGAATTGCATGGCAGTTGTCCCAGAGGATGACCTGTAAGTGGCTCACAGCTTTCAGGATGTGGATGTGGCCAGAGGGTAATATTCCTAGTAGGCTGGGGTAGCTCCTCTGCACAGCTATGAGCCAAAGTTATTCCTCAGTCTCCAGGTCTTGGCAATCAGCATCTGGCCATGATGGAGCTGCCCATGGCACTTGAAGCATTTCAATGCCCCCAGAGGCAGAGGGCTGAGTGTGAGAGGTGAAAGCCTTTCACTGAGATTGAAACCCCCTGTTTATTTAATGTTGCATTCACGTAGGGGTGACACTGTGGAGTTAAATCAGTAACTTTTCAGTGGAAAGATGTAATTTTTAAGGAAAAATAACCAGCACAAGCTGTTTTTACAGTGTTGTGTAAGTTTTATAAATTCTAGATATTAAGTGTTCAAGATATTAAGTGTTCTCTGTGAAGGTTGTTTATGTTATTGATATTCTTGTGCTCAAAAGTATATTCATTTCCCTTTTTGCAATTAATAAATATAGCCAAGTGAACATTGTCTCCTTTTTAATACTCAGGGTATTGTTTCTTTTAAATATGGCTGCTGAATCCATTTTTTATTCCAACCACTTAAAATCCTGACAGAATTTACAGCTGTTTCAGAAGTGTTTGGTAGCACATTCAGCTGCAGGTGACTTCTGTGACCATCCTAGACCAGCAAAAACATGTTGAGCACTCAAATTGTTCTTTCTGTCTCTGTCCCCGTTCCCTGTGTTTCACTGCAGCGAGGCTGTAAGAAAACAATGTTCCACATGGCTCTACATCACATGTAAAAAATAAAAATAAAAAATTGTGCCCACACATGGGAACAATCACCTATGGGCAGATTTTCCAACTTTATAGCATTTCTAGCACCTCTTCAATATCTCAGAGATGCAGAGGATTCATAATACAACAAGTATTTGTATTATGTATGTGTAATACAAATGGTTTCAAACATGCCGTGTTCCTGGCACTCACTGTGGGTTGGGTTAAATGTTTTAACATCTGACTGCAGGGAGAACAGCAGCTTGTTATTTCTGTGGCACTGTGAGAGCATACTCACGTTATCTTTCAGTGCAGCAGGAGATAGCATGTGCCCCTAATGTATGTATGTTTGCAAGTTGAGAAGTTAAGTCTGCTGTTAATGTTATCACTGCTGTATCCTGAAATAGAAAAGTGCAGGCAGATTGGATTGTGTTAGAGAATGGTAACCATAATAACCAATAACAACCTGCAAATGATAAGCAGCTTTAATGTTTAAAACCAAAATTTATATAGCATTCCAGTACTTCCATGGGCATACTTTCAGATTTTATTTTATTATTCATTCATTTTAAGCTTGGTTTTGAGATTTAAGATGTGACATTAATCTTAAGGAAGTGTTTCATTATTGCATCTTGAATTAGTTGACACTGGTTTATTATATACCTAAATTAAATCTCACAGAATAAAATCTTTACTTAACAACCCTCTTTCAGATGTACACCATCTGCAAGGGAGAATTACAAGCATCCTACGTGATGTATGGAATTTTATGTAAGGAGATGGACTTTGATTTCATGGTTGGATGTAAAATGGATACATTCAGAAAAGAAATACAAGGTCTTCTGGGAATGAATGCAGAGCATCTTGATAATTTGGAATCTGCACCATGTTCAGGGATGCTGCCCAACACTTTTGCTGATACGAAAATTAAACAAACACAAAAAGTCCCTTTTTAACTTGCCCCAAACCATGCTATTTTGTTTGAGGGATGCTTTTAAAAGAAAGGAAGGTATCATTCAGGAGAAGGAAGAGGTCTAAATTGTGTCCTGGCCCTGCCATCCCCCTCCTTGCCTACCCCCAGCACAGAAATAGGGGTGTTTAGCAGGAGTCTTGGAAGCTCCAGCTGAATTACTTAACCTGTCATGAGCAACGTGGTGCTATGAGAAAGCTGTTAACTCTTCTGGGTTAACGTGGTCTCGGTCTTCCTTGCTGAGGCAGTCCTATCATTTTTGTAAAACATTTGGATGTTTGTTAGAAGTCCTATTTCAGTTATTCTTAACTGCTGAGACACTGCAGATACCACCACACCGCGCTCAGAGAGTCACAATGGCAATGAGAAGAACTGGAAAAGACCCATTCTTCTAAATGTGCTGATGTCCAGAGGAACAAGGCAGCCTGGGCTTCGGATCCATGCTGTAGCCCTTTCAGGGCAGTAACACTCCTGAAAAATTAAGTTTATGCAGCTGAAAGTGTGTTGCCCACAGTTAGAGTGACCGCTATGGGAGAAAATCAATGGGAGAGCTCAAATTCGTAGGGTAAACTAAAAAAATTAATTGCTAATCATAATTTTCACATATAAGTAACCTTATTAAGAAATTATTCCATGCTGGTGTGGGATGGGATGGGATGGGATGGGATGGGATGGGATGGGATGGGATGGGATGGTTTGGATGGAGGGTAATTAAAGTGAAATAGCTCTTGCTCTGTCATCCCATGAGAAGGAACAAGTTATTCAGAGTTTTTTTGCCAGAAGTGTCTTTAAAATGAAACATTCACATTTACAAGAGACAATTCTTGTGTAAGAAGAAGAAGTCAACAGCTTGTAACTCCTGTGTAAAGGAGTTACAAGCTGTTGACATTCTTTGCTGAATCTGAATTCTTTGAATCTGAATTAGGTAAGAGAGAGTCAGTTGCTTTCCATTAGAGTTCCCGAAGAAAAAAATGTTGTTACTGTTGGATACAAGTTGAAAGATTCTTGTTTATCAAGAAAGGTCTGTTTAGTCTATTAACCTTGACAACCATGTCAGCATTTTTTTCTGTTTGTTTTCCCAAAGGCACTGTGTTGAAGTACTATGATATACAAAGCTATTTATAGTGTAGACAGTTCATAGCTATGCTTAAAAGACACGGGTCAGGGTTTAAATACCAGAGTTAAATGCTATTCTCTTTGACAATCTGAAAACTCATTATGCTTAATCCTTGAAAATTAAAATGGAGAGATGGAATCCCTAAAATATCATTGTGAATCAGACTTTTTTTAAATTAATTTTTCAGGGTTTCACAGAGTGGTTGAGGTAAAAAGGAACCTCTAGACCTATTCCAGTTACCTACTCAGAGCAAGGCCACCTAGAGCTGGTTACCCATGACCATGGTCAGATGGCTTTTGAGCATCTCTAAGGATTGAGAATCCACAACCTCCCTGGGTAATCTGTGCCAGTGCTCTCACCCTCACAGTAAAATAAAAATATTCAGCAAAACAAACCCTGTCACCACCTATATTTCAGTTAATACTCATTGGTTTTTGCCTTTTCATTAGGAATCACTGAGAAGAGTCTGGCTCTGTCTCCTTTACTCCCCTGCCACCAGATACTATGCATTAATAGATTTTTATGAAAGGAACAACATATCGGGAAGAAATTAGGGAAAACAAAGTCCACATATAGTGACACACCTGTGTTTGTACCTGTTTGCCTCTGTTAACACATGATTAATATTGCTGTGCTGTCTGGGCTTCTACAGATGAGCAAGAGCTGCTTTTAAAGTGCTTGCATACAGTAGAAAGCTGAATAAGTGATTTATTTTATCCTTGTGATTTACTTCATCATTTCAGACTGTAGTCTTGACTCTCACAGTCACAGTACTTTATTTTTCTTCAGTCTGAATGCTAATTCTTAATGCCCAGTCTTCATCAAGTCACATTTGTGTAGCTCTCTGTCACACATCTGCAAGGAGCAATTCCACCCTTAGCTTTGTTTCCACCTTCCATTTTTTAGACCTATTTCTGTGGTTTTGACACTTTCTGCCTTTATCCCAGTTCCATTACTATCCCAAAAATAGGATATCAACTTTGTCTCTTGCTGAAGTCTCCAACTTAGGGGTTTTCCAATGGCCCATATTTTCAATATCATCCAGTTCTGCCCAGGCATCCCATCTCAGCATTTCTGCCCTGGTCCACACCATCCCACTCCTCCCTGGTTACCTCCTGGCTTTAGGCTAGTCAGGTAGCCAGCTGTCTCTATGAAGGTCTTTTCAAATCCTATTGTGCTCCCTGCCTTCCATGAACATTTTTCTTGCATTTTCTAACATAACCCTTATTCCTGTCTTGTGGCCTGGCTTCTAGACTCTCCTCGCTGTGGGTCACACTGCTTCCATCCATCCTTGTTCTGCACTCTGGTTTTCTGCTTTTCCCATCCCACCACCTCTCCAGCCCTCACAGTTTCCTTTTTCCAACCTCTCTCTCCCTCTCCACGCCCCCCTCCCACTCCCCCATCTCCTCCACTTCACTGCTTGCTCTTTCTGTCTGTATCATGCCATTCTGTCTGCAAGGGTCAGCACTGGTGAGACACTGCCCACCCTCTGCTGGCCAGTCCCTTGCCACACTAAACTACTGGGGGAAGGACGTGCAGCAAAAACCCAGTGCTGTCACTTAGCTGGGAGTGGAGCACAGGTCATCCAGAAGTGCTTTGCTAAGTTTAAACACCCTCAACAGGGGTGGCATTTTTGCAGACTTTTAACTCTTGAACCATAAAAGCTATATGCAAATTTGCTTTGTGGAGCCCTAAGACAGACTTTGGTACCTGTCATGATGCTTCGATTGAAGAGAGCAATGAGCAATTCAGCTTATTTACTGTCCAAGCTGCCAGACTCTGGCTGCTTGTACTGTCTGTAGTGAGAATTACTTGCGACATGAAAGTCACTTATGGTGACAGTCTGAATAATGCCCTAAGTCTCTGTTGAGTATGAACTGCAATCCTCCCCGAACTGCAATCCTCCCTGATTTCATATTCATTCCCAAAGTACAGGAGTTGATGAAATGATTTTTAAAAAAATTAAATTATCATAATTTTTAATGCATAGAAAGCAATATATTTTCTTTATTTTTGATGTTACGAGTACTCGAAACGTTCCTGCTGGGTTCCTCCGAATGTAGTTGTGAGAGCCATATCCAAAAGGGAGCAATCAAGCTACGGCACCCAAATTCCAATGGCTTACAAGAGCTGTATCAGACAAGCAGAGTAATGCGTGATGACACTGGCTTTGCCTAGTATTGACAGGTGTGGTTTCACACTAAAAACACAGTGCAGGAAAGCTTAGGCAATTACATTAAAGCTAATAAGTGTGTGTGACCACACTCGTTCAGCATCAATAGGAGCAACCAACTTGGACAAGTGATTATTGCATTCCAATAGAGGTGTCTGATGCCTGTTAGCCTCCATGCAGGAATGGTGCGTGTTTTATTTACTCTCTGGGAACGCACTATTATGATATTATTTGTTTGAAGTGTAATTTGCAGTTGATTTAATGCGAAGTGACCAGTTCAGCTGACAGATTAAACTAATGCTATTTTGTAAACATATGGTTGGAAATAAAATTAATATCTTCTGAAAATGATTTCTAATTTGCCCTTTCCAACCATTTTCTTGGGTTTAACTCTGCTTGTAGACACATACGAGAACTTAAAAAAATCCAGACTCATGAGTCACATCACATATAGTCAACAGAGGACTAAAGGTCTGTTTTGACAGAGAAAGCAGATTGAGAGAAGAATATCTTACTAACTCACGCAAAGAAACTGAGGTAGTCAAGACAAGATCTATTTAAAATAAGCAGGGGATGATGCAGGGGAAGGAACAGGGAAGATATTTACAATGTTTTTGAACTGCTTCATTTGCTGCTTTGTTAGGAAAGAGGTCTCGTTCTCTTTCTTCTGTTGAAGAGAAGGAAATTGAGTAGCACAAACTGGTTTTCAATGCTTTATGTGTTCAGGAATCATGTCATGAGATGTGTATATTATATTAACTTGATTATAGATAAAAATGGGCAAGCATACACCCACACATTTCCTCCTTAAGACGTTACATATTCCATATTTTTTCTTAGTGCTTATGTATAGTTCTGGTTATAGGATATAGTGCTAACAGCAGTATGAACTATAAGGAATTGAGAGGACTGAGCTGAGAAGGGATGGTTTTCATAGCGCTATTTGAAAGCAGTTTTGGTCGGTGTTACTGGATGCCGACTGATGGCCTCTTCCTCAGTTGTAAAGAACGGCCTTTCCCAGAGGGCAATATTTCTGCATGCCTAGTTTACTTTATGCTGTATTCCTAAACCATCTTTAATGGAATCTATTTTTAAGCTCCATTTTAGTTTGGGAATGCAGTTGGTGAATCAGTCTCTGAAGTCTTTTTGTGGTTTTATCCTGCTCTTTAGCTGCTTTTACTCCTTTTTGCCTGCTCTAGAAGTTGGCCAGGAGCGAGGCGGGTCCTTGTGTTCTCCGTCCCGGTGTGTTACTGTGTGCTGGATCCGCTTCCCGTGCACTGGAGGTAGCGGGTGTAACTTTTCAGTTACCTGAGTGCCATTGTGCTACAGAGATAAAGTTACACCGTGTTTACAGCGCAGTCTGGGACTAATCAGCGGCAGGAAGCAATGAAGTGAGTGAAACACAGGAAAGGGAAACTATTCTGGGCTGTTTGTTTGCTTGTTTGTTTGTTTTTCAGAAGAGATTTTTCTTTTTTTAAGAGACAGACAGTGAGATAGCTCCATGGGTTTCTGCAGCACTGTCAGAGCGGCGAGGCGTACGTGTGCACCGAGCTCCCCGCGCTTCAGCCAGTGCCGCCGGCTCGCCCGGCCGCAGCAGCCGCCCCCTCCGCCGCCCCCGACCGCCGCTCCGGCTCTGCTCCCG
>VZTA01024369.1:0-17034 GCA_013398855.1 Mohoua ochrocephala | reverse complement strand
CCCGCACCGCCCCGCACCGCCCCGTCCCTCTGTCCGCACCTCCCCGGCTGGGGCTGCCCGCACCGCCCCGCACCGCCCCATCTCTCTGTCCGCACCTCCCCGCCCCGCCCGGCTCCGCACGGGCGCGGGGCTGCCGCTGCCGCCCGCGGAGTTTCGCTGTTTTGCATCCCGCCGGTCCCGCGGCCCTCGCAGCAGAGACTCCGAGTTCATGCCCGAGAGCCCCGGTGCCTCAGGAGCAGCCCAGGCGTGGGAAA
The DNA here is from genome assembly GCA_013398855.1 of Mohoua ochrocephala. Lineage (NCBI taxonomy): Eukaryota > Metazoa > Chordata > Aves > Passeriformes > Acanthizidae > Mohoua > Mohoua ochrocephala. The sequence continues at coordinate 16,780 of VZTA01024369.1, read as the reverse complement.
GCAGCCTGGGAAGCCTGCCCGGCTGGGACACGGGAGCTGAGGATGCAGAGGAGGATCTGACTTTAGGCGACTGGGCGCTCTGGGCAACTGGTGTCCGACTGTGAAGGTGTAACTATGTACCTTTTTGGCAGTGAGGATTACGAAGCGGTAAGATGTAAACTGAGGGTTTCTTTTTCTCAGTTGTTATTTACTTTTAATGTTCCTGTCTCAGAGTTTATTGGGCAGCTTTGAATTTCTGTCAGTACCGTTTTGTCTGTGGTTGAACTTTGGTATTCACCAATTTGCTTGCTTTTTATATAGGACATTTTTCTTCAAGCTCTTCAAGTAGTGAGATACTATTTGCTAGATAAAATGGAATTTACTTTCCTTGTCCTGTTTATCACATTGTGGTGATGTTGAAAATATTTAACTACTGAGTGTTACGAGGCTATTTGGACTTTTGGAGTTAAGCAAACCCATGCCTCCAAATAATTCAGAATTTTTCTCACACTTTGTAATGTAGATAGACTACAAGGAGCTTATGGAACTGGCCTTAATAGTGTGTTTGTGGGGATGTTGCCAAACCATTTCTTTTGTACGGTTCAAGGCATGTCATTGTAATGTACTGCAATGTCCATCAAAAGAGCTAAAAAATCCCCCAAACACATCCACATTAAGATCTGACACTCTTTACTTAAGTATGTGTGTAAAACAGTGTTTGAAATAAGTTGATGATGTCAGAGAAGACCAGAAGAAAACCACTAATAGCTCCACACTGTTGCATGACATTGTTAGCTGACATAAAAGTTTGCAATTTTGCAGCCTGTGGTTCAAGTGCTACGTTGTAAGCAAAACAGATGGATTCTTCCACCCACACACATTTGTGACCAAGTCCAAATCTGAGGAACTTTGGGGAAAAATGACACTGAAAAATATCTATAAACTCTACTACAGGACATCAAAACAAATTTCACATGCTAAAAAGTGGCACATTCTTTGCATATAACTGGCAATTGCAAATGTTTTGTTTTGATTATTGTAGTTGCACTTTGAAGTATGAAAGGGCCTTTTATGGCAGTCTGGGTTCTACAACTCATTTCAAGGAATTAATTTAGTTATTTTGGATTATTTTCCTCTTTTTTTCCCCCCTTTTTTTTAATTCCAACCAGCTGTGTTTTTGAGATGCAAGAAATGTAGAAGACATTCAGGAAAATAATTTAAGTGCAGCTGTCTGTGCATTGAACTCATTTGTGTGTGTATGACTTGCACAAACTTTCACAAACCAAGCTAGGGAGCTGAAAAGAACTTAGTTTTTCCAAAGCAGTAAGCCACATCACTGGCATTGCGGGATTGTGCTATAGAACGTTTACTTAGAACGTTTACTTGTGTATGAAGATTATAAAGCAAAAGAGAGTGTCAAACTTTGAAGCTTTTTTTTTTTTTAATTGGTTACATTTAGATATTTGTAAAGCCTTGCAAATCTCTCTTAACAGATTTTTGCATTTTGCTCTTCATTCCATTGTATCCTGTGGAGTTACTTCTTGGTTTATGCAGCAAGTGGGTCTGAAATTTTAAAATGTCTTGAAAGTAACCTAGATGACTGAAGAATGGTGTTAGCGCTTTGGATTCAAATCTCAGTCTCTTTCTCTGATGCTGTTTCAGCTTCTAAAAAATATGGAAGTATTCTGTGTCATAGAAAGTAGTTTAATGTTTGAGACACCTTTCCCAGGAAGGTGGGTCATCTCATTCCAGTCCCTTTTCTACTACATAGTTGTGCAAAGTGAAATAGCATCAATAGAAAAAGTAAGGAGTCCACCATGAATTGTGTGGGGTTGGAGTTTTGTCATTTCCTTTTTTTTCCCCTTTTGTTCTCTTTGATATCTCTGTAGGTCCCTGAAACTGCAGTGTAATGATCTGTTTAAACAAAATGTGTCACTAAGTGCAAACTAAAATATACTCTGTGTTTTTTCTTCTTAGTTTTTCTTTAGAGCAAGATAGTTCAGGGGAAAATAGGGATGCACTTTTTTGGTGTTATTTTGGTAGCCAGACTAACCAAGATGTTTGCTTTACTCAGTGATAAGTAAAATAGAATAGATGATGTACATAAAGCTTGAAGAAGACTTTTATTGTTCAGTAAAAGCTAAATCAATATGAAACTTCTATCTGTACAGATCTGTTGTTCATGAAGCCATATGCTCTGCACTGTGGAAAAGGCATTTGTTTTATCTTCCCACACAATTATTTGAGTCACTGAAGGACAAAGTGAGTGAAAAGTGACAGTGAAGAATTTCAGAGTTTAATTTTAAGTTTACTATTAATTTAAAGCAATTTAAAACAGGTTTAAGGCATTCTAGCTATGCATATAAAATTTGATTTCTATCCTAGGGAAGAGACTACCGATGAAAAGAGACATAGCATCATTAAAGCATCTCTTAGAGGAATTCAGTAAATCCATCTCTTAAAACTCAATCTTTAAATAGAGTAATAGAGAAGTGGAACTGTGTGTGATCATTGTTTGCATTTCATATGCACACGCATATGTCCACGTGAGCATGCACACACATTTGCAGAAATGTGAGTATCTGAAGTGATACTCTAACTCAGTTGAATTTAATAGCAAAATGCCACAGACTGGTACTCCCAGCTTTTGCATCTGGTGTCCACTTTGCTTTCTTTTCCTTCCTGTGTATAAACAAGCTTGGATTATTAGCTTACTCTGAGTGCATAGTAAGTGTAGATATGCGACAGCACTGATAGTCAACTTCGATACCATCTCCCACCAACCACAGCTCACAAAGATAATATTGCTTCAGAACCAGCTATCAACAGAAAAAAGCTGGGGTTTATGACCACTTCATATTAAAAATAAAAACAAAGTGTCATGACACAGTGACAAAAGCTACATTTTTGAAATTAATAATAAAACCAGGTAGCAGTGGTCCTTTCCTATTTCCATTAGTATTTTCATAAATGTTCTAACTTGGGATGCACAGTTTCTTTCACATTGCATCTTAAAACTTTAGGTAGATGGTTATTAAGGTCTTTATGACTGATGAAATAAACATATAGTATCTTTTTAGGCATTCTTTGCCACATACCTGACAAAGTAAATTTGTTTAACTATAGTAAGCGATTTAATTTCATAAATACAGGAAACTGTCAAAAGCTGCAGGCCCAGCAGTCCAATTTGTGGCTGTCATTTGTTTGTTTAGGACTTTTCCTGTTTGTTTGTGAAATAAACGTCTGATTAAAGCGAATAAATAAATAAACCAAACAGAATTGGAGTAGTTCATCAAAAATGAAGCAGAAAGAGGGATCTTCTTTTCACAGATGCCAGGTAGATCGTAGTCTTCATTACCTTCCCAACACAAAAGCATCTAAAACTTACTCCCAACGGTCTTTTGAGTTCCACATAAGGGATGATGGCGCTCTAGACGGTGCTTGCATGTTTGGGAGGCTCTCCTGTGCCCCCAGGCTGCACTTTGCCCAGCAGAGCATTTCCCTGTGGCTGCAGAGCATCTGCTCTTCCTCCCTCAGGTGGGCCTTGCCAGGGCTGTGGGTGCTGGGCATCTCCAGCCACATCCCTCCTGCCTTCCCGGGGCCCTGGTGGAGGTGTGCCAGGGCTGATGACGCTGCCTTGTCCCCAGTCAGGCACGGGACACCTTTAGTGTTTCATCACTCCTTCCTGACGGCAGTCTCACCTGGCAGAGACTTTGGGCTCTGTTGTGTTAGCGTAATCCAACACTGTGATGGTAAGCGTAGGGTTAATTAGGATTTCTTCTGCGAAAAACCTTATCATTGGAAAGCTATTTTTTTTAGCAGAGTAATTCAGAGGCAGCAAGAAGTTTTCTTGGTGATCGGTCATTTAAGAAAAATAATTTAATTTCATTCACTCTGTTGCATGCAACTTTCAGACTTTCGCAATCAGTTTTTAACTTTCCGAAGAAACTCAAAACTTAGCTTTTTTTGATCTCCAGAGATATTTTTCTTGGAAAATATCCTTACAAAGAGTGGGAAACCTCTTTATAAGTCCAGTGAATTGGTTGTGATGTCCAGAGCATATGTTTTGGTTGCCTTGGAAATCCAGCATTTGTCACTTGTGTTCTCCAGGCAAAAGTTTTGAACTTGTCTATTTAAATTAAATCTTCACTTCTGTGGAGTTTGCTTATGTCCTCTTGCAGGACGGAGCACTTCTTATGGAATATTAAGTATGATGTTGATAAATGCCAGTTATACTCATGGCTCCTGCTGGGCAGAATTATCTTCTAAAAAGTATGAAAATCTGTCTGCTAAATTTCTAAAGGAGGGGAATATCTTGAAGCAGTCAAATGTCATTCGGGTTTGAGAAGAGTTACTTTTTGATTGCTCTTCATGAATCAGACAAATCCCAATTCTGTGTGTACGGGCATTCTGCTGATAGGGCTATTTTTGCTGTGTTAAGGGAAAACCCTGCCTTATTCTAGAAATATGCTATTGTAAGTCCTAGAAATCAGTAGGGAGAACACAATGATGTGTTTATTCTGAGTCATTGCTACTTACCTTATTTCAGAAACTGAGTGAAGGGGGGAAAGGATGTTGTTTAAGATTGGAGAGAGTCACTTGTAACTGTTTAGCAACAGTAGTTTTCATCATACTATGGATTGACATGGGAATGTATTTGAAAATCATGAATCAGAATTGCTTCTTTGGGAACCTCTCCCTTGACTTGCATGTTTATTATGACAAGGATAGTTCTGCAAATTACTTGTGGCAGAACACCGTAAAAATTTAACCATAAGATTTTGGAATGACTTTTCCATGTTCACCTTAGTTCAGCCTAAGGCAACAACATCAAATGCTGTGTTCAGAGAGATAAGTTGTACAACTCGTGAGTGTAACTTGAAGTACAGACTTGAAAGGCAGTCAAATTAAATTCAGTCTCTGAGGTTTACTTCAGAGCCATGAGTCCGTCCTTTGACAAATCCCTTGACATTTTGATTGTTTATCTTTAAATTTTAGGAGACACTTGATTTTTTTCTAGTGACAATAGCACTTGGTTAATTTTCAACTGTAAATATTGTACAGATGCACAGGGAATGGAGTTATTCATGCCTAAAACTGTGTGTGTTTAGTGAGAAGGACTCTTATGTGGAAGAAAGAAGTGCTTATACGTGAAGATAGATGGGCTCACATCCAGAGCTGGATGTAGATTTGTGAAACAGTCACCCTTAGCAAGCCTTTTTCCTGTGGATTCTCTGCAGCAGCCAAAGTGTAGAAGCAATACAGTTTTCTTTTCCTAAATTGGAAAAATGAGGGTCATTCCGTATGGCATCGTTCCCCATGACTAGCTCAGAGACATCGCAGCTGTGTTTTAAGCACTGCATAAGAGTTTTGGGATTTCCCCAAGGGAAACCTGGGAGAGCTGCTGGTTTCGATCCTGTAGCAGAATGGCTCCTGAAACAATTTCAGTTTAGAATAGGGAAATACTAGAGAGGAAAACCTCGATAAACCCATGAAGAGGAAAGTATTGGTCATTTCTGTGTTACTCCCAAGACACCCAGTGTACTTTCCAGTTAGTGATTTGCCCAACTGTAGTGACCATACTTTTTTCTCCAGAGAAAAAACAGTGTTTAATCTAACCTCCTGTAGTTTATGTGAAGTAGATTCTTTATTAATGACGTTACTGTTTGACCTTCATATCACTTCTATTTCCTTGCCTCCTGTCTTTAATTTGAATTTCAGTGACTGAGGATGGATCCTTTGTTATTTTTGACAGTATATTGAAAGTATTTATAGTGTATCTGACCTTCCCCTACCTCTGCCTCCCCAATCCAACACATGAAGAGTCAATAAAAAGGAGGGGAGCTCTGTGGAAGCCAAGGATGGAGGCACGAGGTGTAGGCCCTGTTATGTACGAGAGTCTGTGAGCAGTGGATCAGCAGTCCCTCACGTAGAGCTCGGAATACCTGGTTCATAACGTAGGGTCCTGGGGTGCGTGGAGCTCTGGGAGATTAAGGACAAGCTTTCTTTCTTCAGGAAATAACTTTTAGAAATAGATACTACCAACAAAAAATATGAGGCAAGTCAATGACTGCAATTTATCTGGATCCTTTTGTACTGGTTTAGTGCTGAGTGGTGTCTGAACACAATGAAGGAAGGGAATGAGCATATCTCTTATTGTGGAAGAGGATCATGGTGAGTGCATCATGTTTGAGAAGCAAGTTTGTGCCTGAGACGTGTGTGAGAGGGAGCCCTGTGAAGTCAAACGGTTTCTGACATTTAGAAACCAACCCCACTGACCAGCTCCAGGTGATGAAATAGCAAAGGAGAAGTTTATGTCTGTTTAAGGAGTAGAGGGTAAGAGAAGTGGAGTGTGGAAACTGGCCTGGGTTGGCAGGACCAGTACAGTTCACCTCACAAACATGAAGAAAAAATAACAAAGTCAAAGTACTTAAAAATCGTATACGCAGATGGTGTGGGTGAACAGCCTTGTGAACGCTTCTCACAAAATCACAGGGTGGTTGACAGTGGAAGACATCTCTGGAGGTCATCTGGTCCAATCCTCCAGCTCAGACAGGGCCACCTAGAGCCAGTGGCACAGGACCATGTCCAGGCTGCTTTTGAGTATCTCCAGGGATAGAGAGACTCCGCAACCTCCCTGGACAGCCTGTGGCAGTTCTCAGCCACCTTCATGGTAAAATGTTCCTGATGTTCTGAGGGAATCTTCTGAGTTTCAGTTTGTGCCCACTGCCTCTGGTCTTGTCACTGGACGCCACTAAGAAGAGCCTGGTTCCATCCTCTTTGTACCTTCCCTTCAAGTATTTATACACAAAAAGATCCCCCTGAGCCTTTTTTGTTCTCCTGGCTGAACAGTCTCAGCTCCCTCAACCTTTCCTTATGTAAGACATGCTCCAGTCCCTTCATCATCTTTGTGACCTTTTATTGGGCTCTCTCCAGAATGTCCATGTCTCCCTTTCACCGGGGAGCCAGGAACTGGACACATCACTCCAGGCATGACCAGTGCTGAGTGTTTTGTTTGTGTGTTTTTATCGTAGCTCCCTGTTTTGGTTTTTTTTTTTCCCCATTACTTACTACAAGATGGAAGATGAAGGTGGAAGCAAAGGGTAGAGATGAGTGGCGTGTGCCCCCCACCAAACTGCTTGAGGGAGCTCTGAACCCCTCAGCTACTTTTCCATTTGTGAGACAGCAGTGGGAAGGAGGGAAGGAAGTCTCTCACAGGACCTGGCTACTGAGTATATTGACAGCACCAAGTCCTGATGAAATCTGTAAATTCATCTGTTGGTCTTGGTGTCAGTTTATTTCCATCTGAAGGAAATGGCCATGGTAATGACCTGTTTCCTGGCAATGCACTGGTCAACCTCATGCTGCATGAGGCAGTTTACCTCAGTGATGTGAACCAGCATGGACTTTGAAAAAAAACCCATAACCTTTCGGGAATACTTGAGTTCTTCTATTCCATATTCATCATTTACTTTACAGGTCTTGATAGTAAAAAAATGGCTATTTTTCAGTGAGGAATTTGAATGAAACTAGTGTAGCCATAACAAGTGCTAATGGTCGGAGCAGTAATCCAGGCAGTGCAGTACAAATTTAACAAGAAGCTAGTTGATTTGGCTTCTCTGATTTATGTAGCTACATACTTAATTCTTGGATTCCTCTGCACACCTAGTGTGTGTGTGTGTTTCCAGACTTTTGGGAATTATTTACAACTTCCTCCCTGTTATGCCACATATATTCATAGTTCCTATTTAATTAGATGTCAGGAGATGTATCTCCCTGTAGAAGTAAAAGATTCTAATGGCACGTGGTTTAAGTCAATTTATAATGCTTGGGGTGGAGCCCTATATGCAAAAGTTAAGATATTTAGAAGAAGGTGGCTTGAATGTCTTTAAAGTTAAAGAAATGAGACATGCATATGCTGGTCATGAATATGGTACAAAATAAATCCAGATCGTGCAGGGACCCCAGCGTTCTGCCTCTAAGAGTAGCGTTACTTTAAAGTTTGTTATCCAGTTAAGTATTTGTGACATGCATTTTGATGTCTACGTTGTTTAGCCCGTGGATGGATGTAAGGTAGCAGAAGGGGTAGCAGAAGGGTTAGCAGAAGATGTTTTATGTGCAAAATTGAAATCGTGACTTCCCTACAGCACATATGGAAAGCTAAAGTCAAGAAGGCATGTTCACGCTGTCTGCCATCCGTGCCTGCTCGCCTGGTGCAGCAGACTGCCTGTTTTAGATGCTCTATCCTGGGTAGCACAACTACTCTCCCATCGATGGTGTGTGAGGTGGTGTCTGGCAGTCTAGATAGCTTGTTGCTCTCTTGACCTTTCAAAGCTCTAGCAGTTACAGCAGCTCAATTAAGCACTCCTAGCAGGCAGGCTGGATGCAGTCCAGTGGCATTTGGATAGAAATCTGCCACACAGAGAAACCAAGGGCCAAAAATCCGTTTCAGATTATCTGATCTGAAGTTTCTTTGATAGTCTTTTTGGGGCACAAGTCCTTCTTTTTTCCTTTGCTTTTTCCTTTGTTTTCTCCTTTGCTTTCTTCTTCTTTTACAGTTGAGGTTGTGTGTTTATGTCTGTTTGGGAATATGGTTTTGTTTTCAATTGATGATAATAAGTAAGATGATTTGCTCTGGTGAACAAATTCAGAAACAGCCGATGAGAGCAAATCTATAATTTATTTTTATTTAATATTGGCTCTCAGGAAAGCTATCACAAAGAAAGAATCCGTCTACCTCTTTATCGAAGCCATGGGCATCTATCTTCATGAGGACATGTCTTCTCTAAATTATAAACAAGCTCTGGCAACTGGACCGACTAAATGAAATGCTGTTTGTTTACTTACGCCGCATGTTACTTTCCAGATAATGACTTCAGCTGATGAATAAGAATTACAAAATCCTGAGGATAGGTAACACATCTTTAATAGGAATCATCAATTCTTTTTTCAGCAAGTCGTTTATTTACACAGAAGCGGGTAATGATAGCCATGCTTGTTTATTATTGTTTATTATTTTATACGTATCTGACCAGATTAATGTCTAAGATTCTGCCAAGAGAAAATTTAGCAAAACTTGGGTGTTTTCATCGCTGTAACTACAGAACCATAGGAACCAGCCATTTTAAAAGGTTTTTGGTTTTTTTCCTGAGAAACGAAAGATTAAAATCCCTGGGAAATTCTCCTGTGCACATTTCATTGTACATTGTCATTTACAACACAGTGTGATTCTACATGTTTTAATTTAGCAATGCGTAGGACTTTCTGGCATTTAAAATTCTAGAATTCCGTACTATATTTTATGGTTTACAATAGAGTTTTAGAGTTGTGTTAGAGCTTACAAACCAGACAAATGGAGTTAATAAGAATTCTCTTTTTTTACTTTTTTAAGGCAATTTCTGTGTTTTTTACAAATATCTATACAGATGTTCTTATTAAAAATAAATTCTTTAAATCAAAGTATTTTTTATTGGTATAAGCAAAGAAATTTTGTTTCAGGAATCCAAAATGAGAGTGCTTCTTACTCAGCTGAGTGCTTAAGTCTAAGGGCAGGTAGACCATTACAAGAATTTTTAAGCAGAGGGAACAGTAATAGGTCAGCTTATGGGAGCGAGGCTGATAAATTATATACTACTAGTTGAGTATCATAAGAACATAATTGCATTTCAAAACTATTCCTTTAAATAACAGCTAAGTATGATAGGAAAAAGATCTTTACATGTCTTTTTATAAAGTATATTGGCCTGAAAGGAAATTACAAACTTAGTTTTGTCTTCACTGGAGGGAATTGAAGTTTATTATATGTGCAGAAATGGGCTTTACTAAAATTGACTTTGTGCTTAACTTCATAGAATTCTTTCTATCTGCTTGTGGAGGCAGCTCAGCAGGCTAATTTTGGAGGCTAAATGTCAAACTTCAGAGTTTATTCTCCTAAGATGTTAATTACTCTTAGAATTTCTTTACTCTTTTATCTGGTGTAGGAGATTAAAAACTAAAACTCATTGTAAAGTTGCAAAATTTTAATCCATGGAGATTGTCAAAACTCAACTAGACAAGGCCCTGAGTAATCTGCTGTGGCTTTGAATATGGTGCTATTGAGCAGCAGGTTGGACTAGATGTCCTTTCCTCCACATGTCCTCTCAGCAGTCTACTTTTTTTTCTGTGATTCCATTGAGTTTATGCAGGCTATATAAAAATCTTCAGGGCACAAAGGAGAAATCTCCATGTTTTTTACATCGTAAGTCAAAACTCACTCTTAGAAGTTTTCATCTTGTCCCACAGTTGCCCATGATTTAGTTCCCATTACTGAAGGATGCCCAGTATAATTCTGAAATTTTAGGCCTTTAATCTCTAATTCACTGTGATTCTTTTGCCTTTATTTGGATTCCCTGTAAATATGGGGATAATATCTATAAAACGAGATATGAAAGAGGCATTAGATTTTTGCTCAAATGTAGTCAATTTATCATATGTATCACATTGTGGTTTACCCCATATATTTAAGAAAGTTGTGTTCTGTTTCCCTCAATTCCTTCTAAAATGGAATAATTTGTATTGTGTGCTGTAATTCTGTTATTCATTATAGACATCCTGGCAAGAACATGGGTGGCCTTCAGACATGCTTAAGTGAAATCATAAGGTTCCCTGTACAAGACCCTAGTACCATGCGTGAAATTTTGATTTTGCTGATTGACATTTCTCTTGAACTTGGCAGTGAGAAAATGCTTTTTTTTTTTCTTTTAAATACCCACCACATACACCTATTCCTGAAAACTTAAGCTGCTTTGCCTTCTAAGAGTTTTCCTATGCATACGTAAGTGTTATCCCCCTCCTCTCCTGCCAGGAACATAGATTTGTTAGGAAAAAGGAATAATTCAGTTCAGCCATGCCTTTTTAGTACAAAATAATGTTCTCATCACTTTGGATCCAGAGGTTCAGTGGAATTTTCAGGCAAGAACATCTGGGAAATGGTCTGGATGGAACTGTCCTGGTGTGCTGAGGGAGAAAACCTAATTCAGCTGATACCATTTCCTATAGCTATTTTTGCCTTGTCACCAGAGGAATAAAATTTGAGGTATTCTTGTAATCAAATGCCTCCCAGTAAAATGCATACATTTTTAAAAAAAATCCAAACACTGCAAATTGTGCCATTTCGCTCAGGTTTATTTTAAATAAACCTGCACATCTGTGTCTGTAAGTGCAGTGGGAGAGATTAGTCCTGCCAGTTACACAACGTGTTTTGTGGATCAGCTTGACTTGTAACAATTGAAAGTGTTGTCCCTGCACTTCTCTGGTAGATTTTATGATGTGAATGCAATGCTATTAGATTTAAATAAGGTCTGTTTTAGCATAGTCAAGAGAGGAAACTAGAAGGAACTGCTATGGAGATCATAGGCTATGATGATTTTGAAAATTAACAGGAATAAAAAATACTGATACCTTTTCAAATCATGAACAGATCCAGGTCTGCAGACAACCGACAAAACACGAGAGGTTATAAAAGAGCACACTTGTGTTACTGTGCCAACTTCAGCAACAAACATTTCCTTTTCTTCTGCATGATGAAAGAAACAATAAGCCATGATTCTTTTTTTAAGCCTTGTAAACTCAAAAACTTTGAACGGGAAGGGAGATGCTAACTGTATGAATTACTGCTGATCATAGATGGAATAACTATTACAGAAGGAATAATGGAAGGAGAGCAGTGCAAATCTAGAGTGATATTCTGGTTCACTTAAATTAAAGTTTACAATGTTTTGTAATAAGTGTTTCAGCCTAATTGAAATCAGCTAAGAATAAATGTAAAATTTAAAAAAAAAGGTAATAAATAAGATACCAAATCCCTTTTTTTTCCCCCTCCAAAATGGTGTTTAGCTGACGTAATATTGAGAGCGAGGAGGATTTCTAAAGTGTGAAAATCCTGTCTTGAATTTATTGGTGACTTCTGACTTCTACCTGACCAGGGAATCTAGCATTGTGTCTGGAGAATCTTTGAGGGGTTTTGAGTACAAATGTATTTGAATTGTGGTATAGCAGTGCATATACAATCTCCTGAGTGGGCCATAGTTGTGACCTAAGAAAGGTGATGCATCTTGGGTTTCTTTAGCATTTTAAAATTTTTGTCTGCCCACGCATACTTCGGGGACTGACTTCATGTAAAGCAGGGTGAACACAGAGCACCTGTTGAATGCTTGTAAGCAGGAAAAAACCAGTTGTGGAATTAGCTTTCTGCCTGTGTGCTTCAATTAAGAAGCCTAGAACTGCTGGGTATTTATGTGCTGGCTTTAATGGAAAGCTTCGTAGAGTACAGAGGTGATTAAATGTTATAAAAATGTGCATTGTTAAAAAAAAAAACCCCAAAAGGAAGATAGTAGCTTATAAGCTCTCCCTGTCATGCCAGGCACATAAGCACAAATAACACTGAGGTAATTTTTTTTGTTTCATGGTATTTTTATACAGTATTTTTCATCCTAGAAAAGATATCTTTCTGCTTTTGTGATCTCTGCTGCTAAACTGGAGAGTGGCAAGAACTAGCAAAAGTTCAGGAATGCTCATTGGCCTGCCATCCATCTCTTACATGCTTGAAATACTCTCTCATATTTGGCCCATATTACCCTGATATTTCTCCTCCTGAAGCTTTGTCCTTCTTTGCTACTTTCTCACGGTGCTCCTCCTCTGGGTAACATGAATGATGCCCATCATCCACCTACCTACTTTTGGCTGCTCCTTGTTCACTCTCTTTGTCTTTAGGACTCTCATCCAAATACGAGTTGCCTTCCTAATTAGCACAGCAGAGCGGCAGTCTCAGAGCCCTCTTTATCATATTGCTGTCCCTCAGCAGGAATCCAGCAGTGATAGCAGCAGAGGTATTGTTGATTCGTTTGGGTGGTAATTCCTCAAGCAGAAACTGATTCCCTTGTAAATTGGAAGAAATATGACTTTTGACTGAGCATAACCATATGAGTTTAAGGGGAAAATTCATTTCATTTCCAAACAATGGATCAGAGAGGAAAAGCAGGCTCTAGCCAGTGCAGTTCCTGAAGAAAATGAATTGTCAGAGATGACATAGGCTGGTTTGTATTTCTTTGATGAGAGTTAGCACAACATGTTTTGAGACCTTAAGACTTGCAGAACTGGAGTTTCCATTCTTGTGTCGTTCATCACTGCAGGTGCTGGAGACTCACTTGTAGTCACAAACTTGCTAGGGTTGTGTTGGAAGAAATCTCTTTATCTGAGGGATTTTACAAAGCTAATTGATCCTGGTAGCATATTAATAATGTTGCTTTACAACAACGTGAGGTATTGCTTGTCTTAAAAGTTGTGAACAAGTTGACTGCTGCATAGCAAATCCAAAACTGAAGGTTTGCCCAAGGTGTATGGTGGCTCTTTTTTGAGAAGTCTTTATTTCCAGTCACAAGTTCTTTTGAAATCCCAAACTCCTGATTACTGTATGTAAAGGAGTACAGGCGCTATGTGCAGGGAGATGATCACAGCATTCATTAGAACATAGCTGCTTTACTCTGACCAGTTTTGGTGCCCCAACAGCAGAAAGATGTGGATAAATCAGAGAGGATTCAGTGAAGGGCTCCCAGAATGCTTGGGGCTGGATCACTTGTCTTGCAGATACAGCCTAAGGGAATGGGGCTTGCGCAGCCTGTAGTCGAGATCCCTCAGCATCTATAAGGAGGTTATCCACAGCAAGGAGCTGGGCTCCTCAGAGGTGTGGGTGGCAGGGCAATCACATATATTTTCTGCCAGTATTCCGTATTGCAACAATAGATGGGAGAACAACCAGTGGTCCAAGATTTGGTGTATCCTCTAGAAGAGGAAATGGCTCAGTGAGGGATATGATGTAATGTACTCTCCTGACCCAGGCAAAGTCTGTTCTGAATCAGAAAGAATCTTCCTGATGTTTCTCTTATGTCTGAAAAACTTCTAGGTTGCAATAATTTTAGAAACCTGAGTTTCAGTTGTTGTCCTGGAAAATATCTGTTGTACTTTTCTAACCTTGGAATGTCCCAGAACACAAAAAATATTCCAACATTGAGTTACAAAAGTTCACCACACCATTTGCTGCTTTTATGATTTCCTTGAATTTTTCTTTTGCAATTCATCTATATTTGATTTCCTTTCAGGTTAGCATCTAATCATTAGCACCCTCTTCAGCAGCAAGCACACTTCTGCTTCTGTGTTGCCTAAAACATACACTGCTCTTTTAACCCTCCCATCTTTATTTAAGCAATCTTATTTCTAGTGTTAGTATAAATCCATAGTACAAGATCTGTTTTATCTATGAGAAAATACATTTAGGTTTATTCAATATTGTGTATTATGTACTATCAGATGGTTTCCTAGAAACTTTTACTATTTTGTTGTAAACAACTATTGTATATACTCTTCACATTCTTGTGTTGCCTTGCAGATGGAAAACAGTAACATACAGAGGCTTCAGTCTTATTTCTTAGTAAAGAGATGGGGATAATTCTCTAAAAATGAGCAGAGTCAGAATCATAAACTCTGTCTTGCTCTCCTTCTTTCAAGGGACAGTTGGTGGAGCTGTGCAAGCAGTGACAGCCACATAGATTGGGATGGGAGAATCAGGCGTGTAGTGCTTCCTTTAGCTTGATACCCTCATCTACTCTGTGTGGATGCACTAGGTCAGGTGGCTTTTAGAGACAAATCTAAATGAGCCAATGGATGTGAACAGTTGGCATCATGCAATCTATACATTACCTGGTGTATTTTTGGTTTAGAACAAAAACTATGAAAATATATGCTGGAGAAAGGGAATTTTTTAAGATTATTTTGATGATAGGTGATAGATGAGAGGGGCAAAAGGCCTTTCCAGAGATATTTTCATTGATGTAAAGTATTGCAGACTGTTGTATTCTTGAAACCAGATGAGAATAATTATGATGTGTAAATAGTGAAAGGATCCTCATCCTCTTGGTAAAATCTCAAGTAGTTTGCTTTGTTTTGTACTAGACGTGGTGGATAGGTAATGGGTAGAAAGAAACAGTCCTGATATTTTTCAAGGAATCTATGAAGATGAAGACCGAAGCTAAGGACTAACACCTGAAACCACAAGGACTCAGGTGGCTTTGACACGCTTGGAAACTGGGCTTAGATTTAGCCCATTGATGAGGATGTGTGTGTTTTTTGTGGTGTTTATATCCTGAAATAAATGATGCCATGCAGTGCAAAACTGCCCATTTGGTGTTTCTGGCAGTATCAAAGAGAGGAAGGCTGCAGATGCTTAAAGAGTCATCGTGTCTGTGAGAGATACCTGGGCTGAGTCACAAACAAACCTCTGTTTTAAGGGCTTGAGCTTTCAGTGAGCCTGGCTGAGGGAAATTTAATTAATTCCTTAGTCTTCATGTGCATAGTTTAACAGAGGCATTGGTAAGAAAACCCCTCCTAATCTAAGCAGTGAGCAAATGGCAGTGTTTTATGTCATGACAGTCATTGATTGCTGTTAACAAGAGATCATGACTAGAAAACCAAGATTTCTGTAGCAGATGATGGTCTGGAAAATAAACTTATCAGTAGACAACTAGTGTATGACAGTGGTCTCTTCAGAGTGTATGATTGTCAGACTAACTCATTATGAGATGGCAAAAAGGATAGTTATTTAAACAGGTGAAAACTGTATTTATGGCATAAAAATGAAGGGTAGCAAGCAAAAATATGTATAAAAGCAGTTGTTACCTTTGAAAGCTGACAAAGTTTGAGTGCTGGAACTTGAAGTTGTCATTGGCACAGTTGAGAGCCTCTGGGTAAAGATTAAGGGACAAATAAAGCAGATGTCATCGTGGGAGTCTTCTATGGGCCACTCAGCTAGGATGATGACAATGATAAATTATTCTTTAAGGAATTAAGGGACAGTTCTAAATCATCCATCCTTGTCCTTATGGGGAACTTCAATTTGCCAAATGTTAAGTAGGATCACTACAAAGCTAGCAAAAATAGGTCCAGAAGATTCCTAAAACATCTGGATGATAACTTCATGGTACAGGTACTAAGGGAGCTGGCTGGGAAAGATGCCTTCCATGATTTGATGCTTGCTAACAAGAGGATCTCCTGAAGTGGTGGTTGGTGGCCTTTTTGCTGACAGAGAGCATGAAGCAATTGAGTTTAAAATACCTAGTGACAGGAGGAAAACTGCCAGCAAAGCTTCAACCCTGGATATGAGGAGACCAGACCTCACTCAGGCTGCTCAGGGAACTGGTGAGTAAGGCTCCCTGGGAAAACGCTTTTGAAGATGTTGGGGTCCATCAGTGCTGGTTGCTCTTTTGGCACCATCTCCTAAGGGCACAGGAGCGGGCAATTTCAAAATGCCAGAGGTCCAGCAGGCAAGGCAGATGGCTAGCTTGGCTGAGCAGGATCTTCTCCTGGACCTGAGGCAAAAAAAGCCAGTGGAAGAAAGGTCAGGTGACAGGAGATGAGTACAGAGATGGTGATCACCACTGTAGGGAGAAAACTCACGCAGCTGAAGCTCACTCGGTACTGTGGGGGACAATAAAAAGTGCTTTTAAAAAGGCAGTCCAGTAATAACATTGACCCGTTACTTGATGAGGATGATCACCTCACAAATGGGGACAATAGGAAAAACAGAGATGTTTAATGCTTTCTTTACTTCAACATTGATGATGGGCTTTGGGGGTCCCAAAGCCCTGAGCATGGGTGGGCTGTGACTGTGAGAATGATAAACTCCCAGTCAGCCCCAAATTTGTGCAGGATTTGCTGCCTGTCAGTCTGTGGAGTTTGATGAGATTCACCCAAGAGTACTCAAAGAGCTGGC
>VZTA01024368.1:195266-208529 GCA_013398855.1 Mohoua ochrocephala | reverse complement strand
GCCGTCCCTCTGTCTCTGGAGTCCCCCCGTATGCCCCCATGTCCTCTGTGTCCCCCGTGTTCCTCCAATGTCCCCTGTCCCCTGTTTGTCTTCTGCGTCCCCCCATCTGCTCCCCATGACCTCTGTGGGCCCTTGTGGCCCCCATGTCCCCAGGGTCCGCTGCCTTCCCCGTGTTCCCTTCACGTTCCCCTGGCCCCCTCCAAGGCCTCTGAGTACCCTCCTGTGTCCCCATGTCTATGGTGTCCCCTGTGTCCTCATGTCCTTCGTGTGTCCCCACGTTCTCCATGTGCCCCTGTGTTCCCTGTGCCTCCCAAGTCCTCAGTGTCCCCCCTGTCCCCACGTCCCCGTGTCCCTCGTGTCCCCCTGTCCCCCGTGTCCCCATGTCCCCCGTGTCCCCACACACTTCTGGCACATGTGCTGACTCTTCCTTCCCAGGGAAATGGGGAGCAGGAACCGTGTCCCTCTGAGGTCATTGAGCCCTTCCCTCAGGTACAAGGGGATCAAGGACAGACGGACACCCAGGACCCACTGACGTGACCCCATCTCCCCGTGCTGTCCCCCAGCACCAAGGGCCACAGCTGAGCTCTGCGGTGACACCGTTTATTGTAGGACCTACAAAAAAGCGGAGGCTGAATCTGCACAGAGGGTCCTGACTCAGCCCAGAGTGTGGGGGGGGGAGGGCTGCACAGGTGGTCGGGGTGAAGCGGGAGGGTCTGGTGAGCACCCCGAGCGGGTTTAGGATTGGGGGAGTCACCTGGAAATCCCATCCCGGCCGTGCCAAAGGATCCCTCAGGCAGATGGGGAGAACTCGATTCCCAAAGCAGGAACACGTGGCTGCCTGGGTGCGACTACTAATGATTAATTAATTAATTAAAGCACAAGGAGAGGGTGTCCGTGGTGGGTAAGGCACCGCTGGACATTTTGGATGGGCCACCTTCCCAAATCCGAAAGCAAAGGCGCGGGACAGGGCCGGGGCAGTGAATGAAGCGCTGTCGGTAAGGAGAGAATCCCAAAGGATGGATTGATGGATCGATCCCTGGAGCAGCTTTCCCTGCTGCTGATGTCCCATGGACGTGATGCTCCATCCAGAGGGAATCCCTCCAGCCGAGTGCTCGATCCCGGCGCATCCCGCAGGGATGTGGGTGCTTCCAGCCCTCCAGAGATCCCCCAGATCCCAAATCTTTGTCCCCTCCCGGCCTTTTTCTGCTCTTTTTTCTGCTGTCACCGGGACCAGCGTCAGGCCAACACTGACATCAAGTGGCTGCCGGGATCCCCGGCATTCCTGGGCTGTCTCCTGCTCTCCGTGTGCCGGGAGCAGCCCGGCACCGCCCGCCCGGCCTCATCCTGCCCCGGACAGGGACCGCAGGTGCCGGGAGTCCATCACCGCTCCCCGGGCTCCATCCAGCCGTGCTCCTGTCCCCACCCGCCCGTCCCCAGCCAGGCCGCCCCGTGTCCTACCCTGTCCCCGGCAGTCGATATCCCAGC
This sequence comes from Mohoua ochrocephala, assembly GCA_013398855.1. NCBI lineage: Eukaryota > Metazoa > Chordata > Aves > Passeriformes > Acanthizidae > Mohoua > Mohoua ochrocephala. The sequence goes on along the minus strand of VZTA01024368.1, from coordinate 207,044 downwards.
GGGGTCGAGCCGAGCGCTGGCGGCACCGCCGAGCCCGGAGCATCCACACATCCCTCACCCCCCGGGAGCCGGGGGGGACCCCTGCCCACCTCACCCCCGTCCCCAGCCCTGCCTCGCCACTGGCAAGGCCGCGGTGACAAAGGCGCAGCGAGGTCGTGGTGACCCCGCCATTGCCCTGGGGACATTTGTCCCCTACTCCCTGCCGGAGAGCGCGGACTTTGTGCCGAGCCTGGGAGCGGCACTGGGACGCGTCTGGCGGCGCTGGCACGGCCCCAAATCTCCCCGAGACCTGGCTCCGGACAGCAGGTAACCCCAGGTGACACCCCCTCTGCTCCGGCTGCTGTGACACCGGGCTCCTCAGGCATTTCGGGTCCCTGTGCGGTGCCGCTGCCCGATCCCCGGGTGGGGAGTCAGCTCCGGGAGGAAATCACGGTGTTCTTCCCGTTTGAAATCTGGGCGGACTGGGCAGCACCGGGCGCCAGAGCGCTCCTGCTTTTGGGGGATAAAAGCTGGGAAACGCATTTTGTCTCCAAACCACCTGGTTTGGAGGCCCGGGGCAGTTTTGCAGCTCCCCGTTCACGTTCACACCCGCTTCCCGGAAGCCGCAGCGCAGCTCTCCCGGGAAGCCGGAGCCCAGGGCTTGTGCTGGGGAGAGCAATGGCTCTGCTGGGATATTGGCTGCAGGTGGAGCAGGGATGGGGGGCAGGTGTGGGTGCTCAACCCCTCTGCAGGAACCCACCCATGGGTGGGGAGGAGGTGGGGGTTGGCTGGGGATGGGTGAATTTAACCCCTGAGAGGCTCCAGACTCTGGATAGGGGCCGGGAGGGCGGAGCAGGGCTGAGGTCTCTGGCCTGCAGTGAGGTGTGTTAGGTCTCTGCAGCTCCCCTACCCTGGGATTCCTCTGCCTGAGCCCTCGGTGTTGCAAACCTGTGGCCTTGCACGGTGCCAGACGGGATGTTGGGGGCGTCGGGGCACGATCTGGGGACAGCTCGCTGGGGGTGGGGGTTGTTTATCCCCCAAGTCCGGAAGCACTCTGCTGGGAAGGAAAGGGAGGGGAGAGTCAGGGCTGTTCCCAGCACCGGAGTGGGAGGGATGCTCCCAGCTGTACCCCGAGACATCCCCATATGTGTGGTCCTAGTTGTCCTCAACCTCCAGCATCGCCCCTTCCCTCCCTCCCCAGCTCCCCGGTGGCTCTGCGGTGACTGGGAAAGGTCAGGGACCTGCAGGTGGCCTGGGACAGGAGGGACTGGACAGTGACAGGTCAGTGCTGTGGCTCTCGGGTTGGGGTTTGGGTGCTGCTGCCTGACACCCTTGGGTGTCATTGTCCTGCCCTCCCAGCCTTTCTGGGGACAGAGTGTGGAGGGGCCGTGTAAGGAAGCAGCTCCTTTGCCCTAGAAGTGCAGTTTTCCTGGGGATTTCCTGGCTGATGTAAGACAGCACGTGGGAAAAACATCGGCCTGGAGCCTAAGGCGCTCCTGGGAAGGGGTCGTCCCCATCCAAAAAGGGGCCTTGCTTTAAAAGGACCCTTGGCTTTGGGTCCATCAAGAGGGACCCCTCGGGGGGGATGGGGAGCGTGGGTGCCGGTGGAGCGATGCCAGTGGTCTCCTGGGGCAGGGAGAAGGTGCAGAGCCCCCGGCGGCAGCTGGAGCAGAGACACGGCCGTCGCCTGCCCCAGCCCCAGCTCGGGGCTGCCGGAGCCTGGGGGACACATCCAGCGCCCGTCCCGACTGTGCCAGCACCCCGTGAGGAGCCGGTGGCACCACCATGTCCCAGACAGGAGGTACAGCAGAGCCCTCGCTCTGTCCCCGGGGGGGCACAGGGGACCCCAGCACTGCTGTGACCCCCGTCCATCCCCCTCTGTCAGCACCGACCTCCATCCCATCCTGGCCCCCTTTCTCTTGGATTTTTGATCCTAAAAGCACCTTTGACCCTAAACCTCACTTGCAGGGTGCTGGGCTGCTCCAGGAGCTCCTGTCCCCGTGTTCTCCCCAGGTCCCATCCACACCGTGTGGGGAGGGCGGTGGGTCCCAGATGGAGCAGGGGGGGGCACAGAAATTGGCACTGGAGGGGAAGACAGGCCCCTGCTCCCCAAAGCGTGGGGGATCCCTGCATGGCCCACCTTAACCCATCCCCCAGGAGCTGAGGAGGCCTTCGAACACTGTGACGTGGTCATCAACAGCCAGGACAAGGTTTCAGATGTGTACACGCAGCTGGAGAAGCTGGGGGAGTAAGTGAGGGTCCCACGTCCCCACCACCCGGGGGTGGCCCACGGCTGTCCGAGCACAGCCCCGGGGGGATGCAGGCGGGTGGTGGTGGCTCCTCCATCCCTCACCAGGGATGAAATTTCCCATCCCAGGGGGAAGTTCGGGACGGTGTACAGGCTGCAGGAAAAGGCCACTGGCAAAATCCGGGCTGGGAAATATTTCCGGACGCGCACGGCAAAGGAGAAGCAGGCGGCTCGGGCCGAGGTGGAGCTGATGAACCTCCTGCACCACCCACGCCTCGTGCAGTGCCTCGACGCCTTCCAGGGCCCCGCCGAGCTGGTGATGGTGATGGAGTAGTGAGTGGGGGGGGGCCGTCAGGTTTGGGGGTGGTGGGGCAGTGCTGGGCTCTGCCAGGGGGAGCACTGAAGGTGGGGAGGGGTCTCTGTGCTGTGGGGGGTGGGATGGATGGGGAACCTGGAGACTCTGGAGTTACGAGTGGTGAGATCCTCCCAGAGTGCGGAGTCAGGGTTCTCTGGTGGGGCTTTCCCTCCTCAGGGCTGGTAGATCCCAAAGGGGTCCCCAGCACCCTGTTGTCCCTACAGTGGCAGGTGGGGAGGGGTCCCTGTGCCATGAGGTGCTGGTGGGGGTGTGGGGTGGATGGGGAACCCGCAGCCCCTGGAGAGAAGGGTGGGGAGATGCTCCCAGAGTGCGGAGTCTGGGTTCTCTGGGGGGCTTCCCCTCCTCGGGTCCCCAGCACCTCGCTGTCCCCAGTGTGGCAGGGGGGGAGCTCTTTGAGCGCATTGTGGACGACGACTTCGAGCACACGGAGCCCAGCAGTGCCCAGTACGTGCAGCAGATCCTAGAGGGGCTGCGCTTCATGCACGGCCAGGCCATCGTCCACCTCGACCTCAAACCCGAGAACATCGTCTGCGTCAGCCCCGGCAGCCACTGGATCAAGATCATCGACTTCGGCTTGGCACGGAAGCTGGGTGAGCAAGAAGGGGCTCCTGGAGCTCCAGGGCAGGGACAGGATCTGGCCCGGCACACCAGTGAGGAGCTCGGTGTCCTCCTGCCTGGGACACCCAGCCAGGGCCCTTCCTGATAACCCCACGATGCTCTGGGGAAAGCTGGGTGTCCCCAGCCCTGCTGCCGAGGTGGAGACCCCCGAGCCCCCTGTGGGTGCCTGGCACACAGAGATCCTCTGGGAGGGCACCAGGACCTGCAAGGGGCCTTGGAGGGCAGCAGCTGCCCCTGGGCACCGGGGCTCATTCGCCTGGGGTGTGTTGGGGTGTCCTCTGTCCCAGACACACTGGGGAGATCCCAACCGGCCTCCTGCATCTTCTCTGCAGCTCCAGACACCCCCGTGAAGGTGTTGCACGGCACCCCTGAGTTCATGGCTCCAGAAGTGGTCGCCTTTGAGCCCGTGAGCTTCTCCACGGACATGTGGAGCGTCGGTGTCATCTGCTACATCCTGTGAGTGCCCTCCTGGGCAGGGCAGGCTGGGCCGGAGGGGGCTGAGCTGCCACTGATGTCCTGGGGTCACCTCTCCAGGCTGAGCGGGGAGTCCCCCTTCCAGGGGGACACCGACATGGAGACGCTGAGCAATGTCACGGCTGCCCAGTGGGACTTTGAGGAGGAGACCTTCTCGGAGATCTCCCAGCAAGCCAAGGACTTCATCAGCCAACTTCTGCAGAAGGACCCCCGGTAGCGCCTGGGGGTGGCTGTGGGGCGCTGAGCTGGAGCTGGGCTGGGTTTTGGGGTGCTGAGGGGGTGGGCAGGGGGAAGCTCTGCCTGTTTGGTGGAGGGGACACTCCAGAGGAGGGTCTGAGGGTGGAGCAGCCCCCCCGTGACCCCCGACCCTCCCGTGTGCCGCAGCCGGCGGCTCCCCAGTGCAGAGGCTCTGCTGCACCCCTGGCTGCAGCACCCCCAGCCCAGCAGCCCCAAGGTGCTGTCGAAGGAGAGGATCAGGCAGTTCCTGGCCCGTCGGAAGTGGCAGGTACCCGGCGGGACGATGGGGACACGGGGGCGGGGGTGGCTCTGGCTGAAGGGCTCAGTGCTCGTTCCCTTCCCTGCAGAAAACAGGGAAAGCCCTGCTGGCTCTCAAGAGGCTGACCCTGCTGTCCCAGAGCCCGGAGGGGAAGGCGACAGAGGCTCAGGATGAGGAAGGTGATGGCCCCGGGCACCATTCCCACCGCCCCTCCTCAGCCCATTCTCTCTGCTTTGCCATCTCCACCTTGCGCTCCTGGGCAGCTTCTCCCTCTTTCTGCTCCAGCCTGGGTGCCACCAAACAGCCAGGCCTGTCCCCACAGTGGCATTTCTGCTGCAGGCCCCAAGGTTCTCTCCATCCTGGTCTCTGATGCAGCCTTGGACGGGCTCATCCCGCTCTGTGTGACCCAGAGCTGCTCCCCACGGGTGCCTCCTGCACCTCCAGCACGGGGGAGGGAGGTTGGACCCAGCCAGCTCCTCACCCTTCCCTCTGCCCATCTCCTGCAGGCCTGGGCTGCAGCCTGGAGAAGGAACAACCCTCTGGGGCTCTGCCCCAACGAGGTCCCAACCCCTCGGAGCTACCGACAGACCAGGAGGAGGAGGAGGAGGAGGAGGAGGATGGTGGGAGCATTGCAGCCCCAGGGCAATGACAGCGTGGCCCTGTCACCTCCATCCTGGACTACTTCGAGCTGGGGGTGGTGCCCCCTCCAGCAGCTCCCACAGGGCCCGGGGCAGCCCCAGACCCCCCTGTGGGTGAGCTCTGGTGTCCCGTGGTGTCCCTGCGAGGAAGCCGGGCTCCTGCCACCAATAAAGCACTGACAATCTCTGCATTCCCTGGGCTGCTCCTTTTTCCCGCAAACTCACTGGGAGAGGTGGGAAGGAGCTGCTCAAGCTGTGCCCACCCTTTGGGAGCTGGGGTTGAGGTTCTCGCCCACCTGGGCCCCCAGCCTTGTCCTCTCCAGGAGTGGTGCTGGCCCTGGGCACAGCAGCCATGGGTATTCCTTGCTCAGAAGAGTATTCCCTCCTTATCGGGGGGGTTGGCATCGTGTCCTGAGCTCACAGGAGCCAGGATGAGCGCTGAGGCCTCTGGTCTCTCCAGTTCTGGGCCAACTCTGGTACCAGTAGGGCAGGAAACTGCTGTGGGACCCCCAGCCTCGGCCGAAGGAGGCAGCCAGGGCAGAACTCGGAGTTTGGGATCCCTGGGGAAGAACAGCCCCAGGATGTGCTGGGGGCCACCCAGCTGGGACAGAGATTGGGTTGGGGGTCCTGCTGGACACGGGGGTGACCATGGAGCACCAGCGTGCCCTTGGTAGAAGGTGGTGAATGGGATCCTGGGCTGCAGGACAATGGAGGGATCATTCCCAAATTCAGCGAGGCCACCCCTGGCTGTGCTGTGTTCTGGGGGCCCTGCTACACCAGCGACAGGGACACACGGGGGACACTTGGGTGAAGGATGAGGGGAAAAACTGGAGCCCCTCAGCCACAAGGAACGTCTGAGAGAGCTGGGATTGCTCAGGGGGGAGAGGACTCCGAGGTCTCTCATCACTACACGTACCTAAGAAAGGATGAAACCAGGCTCTTAGCAGTGCCCAAAGCCCACGGGCACCACCTGAAACCTCAGGAAAACACTTTTTTACTGCGGGTGGAGCACTGGCACAGGTTTCCCGGGGAGGCTGTGTGCTCTCTGTCCTTGCAGGTATTAAAAACCTGTCTCGGCACAGTCCCGGGCACCCTGCAGGAGCAGAGGCGTGGACCAGATGCCCTCCAGAGGCTCCTTCCAGCATTAACCACTGTGTGCTTCCCTGCAAACCCTCCTCCTGTTGCAGCTGGGCTGGGGCTGCTCTCCCCCAGCAGCTGCTGATGCCAGAGGTGCCCTGGTTGGAGGTGCCCTGCTTGGAGCAGCCCAGCCCTGTGCCCAGCCGTGCCCAATAATGCACGGCTTCGACCCTTCCTCCTCCTCTTCCTGGAGCGGGGGCGAGGAGGAAATTGTTATTTTTGTTAAACAGAACCGAATCCACCCACTCCGGGGGGGACACGTGGCTGAGAGCTCTGCCTGGGAGCCACTCACGGGACACGAGAGGGACACCAGCCCTCGGAGCCGCTGCTGGAGCGGTGATGCCAAATCTCTTTGGGACAGTTTGCGGAAGCCTCTGGAAGCTGGTGGCCGTCACAGCACGAGGATCCACGGCAGGAGTTGGCATCCTGCAGCCTCCAGAGAGGGCAGAGCAGCCCCAGTGCCTGAACCCCTTGGCTGGGGGCACTGTGGCTCTTCTCTGCTCCTCTCTTGGGCTCATGGGGAGGGAGGTGTCACCTCCCTGTCCCCTCGCTCTGGGGCAGCCTCTCCAGCTGCCAGGCCTTTATCAGTGCCCGGGCCTGACTCGAATTTTTGTGGCAAAAGCCTGTTCCTGTTAATAATGTCCGTGGCTGATGGGTCCCTCTGACCACAGGAAGCAGGAGAGCTCCGGGGGTGGCAGATTGTCACATGCCCTGCCCGGGGCTCGGTGCTCTTATCTCTTGTTGGAAATAGAAGATGAAACTTAAGAAGGGGCTTCATTTGGAAACTTGTGTGTGGACCTGCTGCTGGAGAACGGGGAGCCCTTTTGGAAATCCCCAAAGTTCCCTGGAGAAAAGGAGGCTCAGGGGGGACCTTGTGGCTCTGCACAAGTCCCTGACAGGAGGGGGCAGCCGGGGGGGTCGGGCTCTGCTGCCAGGGAACGGGGACAGGACAAGGGCAGTGGCCTCAGGATATGCTGGAAGAGGCTTAGAGTGGAGATTTGGGAAAATTGCTTCATGGAAAGGGGTGTCCAGCCCTGGCACAGCTGCCCAGGGTAGTGCCCATCCCTGGAGGGGTTTAAAAGCCGTGTGGATGTGGCACCTGGGGACAGGGGTCAGGGGTGGCCTCGGCAGTGCTGGGAATGGCTGGGCTCGATCTCAGAGGGCTTTTCCAACCTGAATGATTCCATGATTCCTCGCAGGGTCCAACCCTGGCTCTCCAGCAGCTGTGTGAGACATCCTGACAGAACTCACCTGCTCCCTCTTCCTCCCATGTTTTCAGCAGGAGCCATGGATTCCCTGCTCCGAGTTGGAGAAGAAACTCCTTAGAAACAAATAAACAAACAAAAATATTCCGTACTCTGCCCACAGCGCTTCCCATCCCAGAGTAACAGAGGGAGGCTGAGGAGCCCCTTTCCCACACATCGCATCCCGGTTTTTACCCGCTCTCTATTCTGTGTTTTCCTCGTTACACAGATTCCAAACCCATCCCTGGGGAACGGCGCTGAATGTGCTCAAGCTGCAGATGATAAGCAAACACCAAGTTGCGTATAATCAATCCCTTGATGAGCTATTTACCATGTGACATTACCAAAATATTTCTGGTTGGGAACGATGTTTATCTTCCTCTGTTTTCCAAACTCCTCGTGGCCCTGAAAATCCAAGTCCCAGGACTCCAGGCATGAACTTTTTCTCTCTTTTCCCATATTTATACTGTAAAAATCTGATTTACCTACAGAAGAAACTTATTTACTGACAGAAGACACGTGTTCCTTCTCCTTCCACTGCTTCCCGTGGCTTAACACATTCAACTCTGCAATTCGGGAAGGAACGGAGAGTGGAATTATACCTGAAACTCATCACAGCCACAGAAATTCAGCAGTGCTGGAAATAGAATTCTAATCTCAGCATCTCAGAGGCAAAGGAATTAAGATCTTGTCCTTCCATCGGGACAGACTCTTGGGCTGACCTTCACTCGAGCCACGCAACCCCAGAGCGTGTCCTCAGACCCTCAGGAGTCCTCCATGGGGGCAGAAAGGATGAGCGACGTCCTCTGGGGGATCTGGAGAAGTGGTTCCCACCTTATCTCAGGTATCTTACCTCAGGCATTCCAGGTGCCCCCAGGCCCAGCTCTCTGAGGAGCGTGAGGTGGGCTCAGCCGTCCAAATACCCTCAAGTTTCTGGAGCTTCATCCTTCAGTGCCAGGGGATCAGATAACCTCGGGCTGCCCAATCTGAATCTGGGAATGCTTGTTTGGGTGAGGGAACACTGCCTGGGTAGCTCTAACATCAAGAAATAGGATTTTTTTTTTCTGTGGACCTGCAAATTCAGGGGGGAAAAAAAATCCATTCCTGCTTGAGTGTTTTCCAGGGAATTGGAATTGATTAAGAAAACAAACTGAAGTGTCTGAAATCACCTTTAATGTAAAAAAAATGTAGCCCTGGGCACATATTGAAGGTGATTATTTGAATGTGTCATTTCTAGAATGGGTTTTTAAGGACTTTTATCACAGGCAGTGACCAGCCCTGGGATAACTGCAGTTGCCAGGTCATCACCCTCACGTACCAAACACCGGGAAAGCGGTGAAAGGACAGAAGACACGGGAGGGCAGGGTGGTGACAAGGATGTGGTGCAGGGGACCACAGGGGACAAGCCTGAGGTGAGGGTGGCTCGGGGGAGGGAGCTGTGCGTGCTGAAGGAACACCAGGAGCACCTGAGCCAGGATGCACTCGCCTCCCAGCAAAGCTCCCCGGGTGAAGAGGACACCCAGTGGGGCGTCCTCACTTCCCAAAGGTCCCAGCCAGGTTCTGAGGGGTCAGGAGGCTCTGTGAGCTCACAGGAGCTCAAGAACCATCACCCCAAGGCGCAGCACTCAGGAGAAGAGCAGATAAGAGCAATGACGTCCCCCCTGCCAACCACGGGCGGTCTGGGCGGTCTCCCGTCTCCAGGGACGTCCCAGTGCCTGGGGCTGGGCTGAGGGGTGGGCAGGATGCTCGCCCAGTTCATCCTCCTGGTGTCACTGGTGCAAGGACTGCCACGTCCAGGCTGCACCAAACACCTCCAGCTGCCCAAAATCCAGCCTGGGCTCCCCCGTTTCCAGCTCAGTTCCACGCCCGTGGGAATCAGGAGAACCCAAACCCCTCATGGAGCAGCTCCTCCTGCAGAGTGTCCTTCCCAGCACACGGCCCGTGCCACACCCGGCTCCCCCAGCCCTGCTCCCCCCTCGCAGCCCTCCCCGCGGCCAGGAGATGGTACTGTTGGCCTGGCCCTGCTTCTGCTGGGGCTCCAGAGCCTCGGCCGGCCCCTGCGCCCGGGTCCTCGCACCCTTTTCCAGCCGAGGTCACGGAGGCGTTGCCCGGGGGCTCTGACGGCTCTCGGCTTTCATCCCAAACCGGCTGCCCAGAGAAGCTGTGGCTGCCCCGTCCCTGGAAGTGTCCAAGGACGGAGCTTGGAGCACCTCGGTCTAGCGGAAGGTGTCCCTGCCCATGCTGTGGGTGTGACTGGATGCTGTCCAAGCCCCACTCCATCATTCCATGATCCCGGCGTGCAGCAAGGCGCTCATGGAGGTCCCAGACCTCGGAGTCCCCACAGTCCCCTGCCCATAGCAGAGCCTGTCCCCAACGTGGGGATGGAATCCCTGGTCCTACACGTGGTCTAGGGGACAATATCCACCCCCGGAGGCTCCTCTGGGATGGCATCAGGATGGCTGACCCTGTGCCCACGGAGGACTGCAACGCCTTCCCTTCAAAACCCGGATCGGGAAATGAAATGTGAAATATTTAACGAGAAGTTGAAATATTTAACGAAAGAGATTTCGACTGGAAAATTGAGCCTTGGAATATCAGAACAACCCCAGCTGTGGCTGACCCCAAATTTGGCACTGCTGAGCTGTCTGTGAGTCCTCTCCCGGCTCCCAGATCCCCAGGGACGATGGGATGGACACGACATCGCTCCAAGGGAACTGAGGGAATCGGTGCCTGCTGTCCTCGCGTGTCCCCCGCCCGGAATTTGGGGTTTGCAGAGGGCGGGGGAGGTTGGCAGAACAGGCCGGGCGCGTTCCCCCGGTCCCTGCGGTGCCGTGGGTGACACCCGGCAGGTCCTGCCGGGCCGGAGGCGCCGCGGGAGCCGGACGGATGCGGCAGCACCGGCGTCTGGCCTGGGGCTGGGCAGGGGGTTCGGAGCACGGCGGGTCCTGGGGCTGCCGGGATCCCCTCCGGATCCGTCCCCATCCCTCAGCACATCCCTCCTCGAACCTCAGGTTTCAGCAAATTTCGCCAAAACTCAGTGAATCTCACCGAGTCTCACCCAGTCTTGGTGAATCTCGTGGAATCTCACTAAATAGCATTAAATTTCACTGAAACTCACCAAATCTCACCAAATCTCACTGAATCTCACCAAATTTTGGTGAATCTCACCAAACCTCACTGAATCTCACCAAATCTCACCGAATCGCACCAAATCTCACCAAATCTCACCGAATCTCACCGAATCTCACTAAATCTCACCGAATCTCACTAAATCTCACCGAATCTCAGTGTCTCTCACTAGACCTCACCGGATCTCAGCAGGCCCGGTCTGTGCAATGCCCTCCTGGCCTGGCAGTGCTCCGGACCCACGGTCCCAGCAGGATCCCGGGATGTGCCGCGCTCCGTGCGGGCCGGGAGCGGGCAGGAGCCGGGGGTCTGCGGGGTGACTCCGGTGCCACATCCCGATCCCCGTGCCGGGGGTCCGCGGGGTGACTCCGGTGCCACATCCCGATCCCCGTGCCGGGGGTCCGCGGGGTGACTCCGGTGCCACATCCCGATCCCCGTGCCGGGGGTGCTCTGCCGGGCACTGAGGCCTCTCTGGGACAGCCGGGGGACACTGAGGGTGCCAGCCCAGCTCTGTCCCCTGTCCCTGTGAGCCCCGGGGAACCCTTGGCCGAGGTGGTTCCGCCCATCCGGATTTGTCCCGGCCCGTGGCACGGCAGGAGCGTCCCAGACCCAGCGTTGGGGTTTGGCCCCCGCTGCGTGTCCCCACCCAGGGAGCCCCCAGGCCCTGCCACGGGCCCCCTGCCCAGGGTGTGATGAGTTTGCTCGGGCTCAGGGCTCCCTCCTGTGCTGGCTGAGGTGGGAGAGGGAGCCCAGCACCTCCCGAGCGCCCTCCCTGCTCCCACTGCCTGCAAAAAAGGGAGTGATGGAAGAGAATGACATTTAAAAGTAAGTAAGTAAGTAAATAAATAAATAAAATGAATGAGGTAAAAAATTTAAGGAAAATCAGTTAAAATAAAATAATCAGCAGAAAGAAATCAAAGAGTAAATAAAATAATAAATGAATTAAATGTAATAAAAATATAAAATTACACAAAAAATTATATAAAATAGTAATAAATTATTGTAAAATAAAAGGAAAATCAAACAAAAAGCCTAAATTTAAAAAAAAATTAACTAATGGAAATTTTAAAATAAAATAAATAATAGAATGAAATAAAATAGCCAAATAAAATGTAATAAAATAATACAGACATAGAAAATAAAAATTAAAGCCAAAATTAATGAAATAAATAGAGTGAAAGTAAATTTTAAAATAAAATGAAATAAATAAGGCAAGATAAAATAAAGGGAAAACAGGAAGGAAAATGAAATAAAATAATAAAATAAAAACTTAGGAATAAAATTTTAAAAAATAAATAAAAATAAAATAAAATAAAGTAATATAAAGTCAAATAAAATAAATAAAAAATAAATATATTAAATAAATGTAATATATTACATGAATATTAAAAATAAAATAAAATAAAATAAAATAAAGTGAAATAAAATAAAATAAAGTGAAA
>VZTA01024368.1:147849-176252 GCA_013398855.1 Mohoua ochrocephala | reverse complement strand
TCTCGCTCGTCCCAGCTTTAGCCAGAGCAGCCGCTGCTTCCTGCTGTATTTAAGCTGCTTCAGCGCCGGCTCCGTGTCCGGGGAGGGATGGGAAATGAATGTGTAACTTATAAATGCCTTTAAGCCAGAAATGTAAACCATTAACTGCTCATTTGTATACATTATTTTTATATACTGAAGGCCTGTTTAATCTAAAGCAGAACTGGTAATAAAAAGTCTGAGGATAAAGGACTTGTCTGGGAGAAGGGTTTGCATGGGGGGGGCGATGCTGTCATGGAGGGAGGGAGGGAGAAAAGGAAGGAAAGGGGGAGTGAGGGAAGGATGGAGGGAGGGAGGAAGAGAGCGAAGGAGGAAAGAAGGGAGGAAGGGGGAGAAGACGAAGGGAGGGATGGAAAGAGGGAGGGAGTGGCCGTGGCTGCCCCTGGATCCTTGGAAGTGTCCAGGGCCAGGCTGGACGGGGCTTGGAGCAGCCTGGGACAGTGGGAAGTGAGAGGGTGGAATGTAGATGATCTTTGGGGTCCCTTCCAACCCAAACCAGCCTGGAATTCTAGCAACAAACCACCCACCATGTTTTTGAGGACAACGGATCTGAGGTCTGTTCACAGCACAGACACGTGGGTGCAAGACAGCACAGAAAATGTGTTTCAGGATAACTGTCCCCGCTCACCAGCCCGGCCACGGCCCCCCAGCCCGCCGGGCTCGTTTGCAGGAAGGATTCAGCTCCGTGCAGACAAACAGCTCCTGCAGCAGCAGCAGCAGAGGGGCTGCAGCACTGGGAGGTGTGGGGGGATCCCCAGAGCTCTGCCTGCCTCAGCCCTGCACCGCCCAAGGCAAGACTGAGCAGCTCCCAGTGCAGCAAATCCCCTACAGCGGGACAGAGGGAGGACAAGGGACTGCCTGCTTGGAAGGAGAGAGATGCCAGGATGTTCAGCTTAGATCCATCAGAGTTAGTGCTGCCTCTTCAGCCCCAGAAATCACAGAATCCTGGAATATCCTGAGCTGGAAGGGACCCCCAGGATCACCCAGTGCCACCCCTGGCCCTGCCCAGACACCCCAACAACCCCACCCTGGGCATCCCTGGCAGCGCTGCCCAAACGCTCCTGGAGCTCTGGCAGCCTCGGGGCCGGGACCATTCCCTGGGGAGCCTGGGCAGTGCCCAGCACCCTCTCTGACTTCTCCTGCATCCCCGAACCCAAGGGTAATTAATAGATAGCGGAGTTTAATCAGACCAGGCTCCTCTTCCTGGAAAATGTCTTATTCAGCATCACCATCTTGTTCTCTGGGACAACACATCAAACCACCAGCAACGACAACAAAAATGTTCTTTTTTTTTTAAGCTTTATTTTTTTTCCCTGTGAAAATGCAGGTCAAAAACATTTAACTTCAAGAAATCACAGTTTTATAAAGTGTCATTCGTTCCATACAAGCTCCTCGTTCCAGCACCTTCCCCCACCGCCCATCCCAAAGAGATCCTCAGCTCCATCTCACCTCACCAACAGGGATTTTTCCAGACTTCCGGAAGGAGCTGCACGACAAGAGCCATCTGTGTTTATCACTCCTACTTGTCCTCCCCACCCTGAACTGGGGTTCTGTCCTAAACACTTGTTATGAAACCTGACAGTTCCAGCCAAATTTGAACGAGGATAATGCAAATCTTCCCCGACTTTCTGCTGTCAGTATTGCCTTCATCTGGAAGCCGGGTTGTTTGTGCCTGTCACAGCAAAGTGACGAGCCAAGGGAAGAGGAAACTGTCCTGGCAGCAGGAGAGAGCCAGGGAGAGCTCAGGCCGGCTGGCAGCACAGCCTGGAGACCGTCCCTGAGAACCCCAGCTCAGGGGCTGGGGAAGGCACCAGTGGTTTGTGGGGCTGCCGAGGTGTCTGGCCCCAGGCAGGGACTGTGACACCACATCCCACCCCGAGAGCAGTGCCACGGCCAAGGGCTGCGGGCTGGGAACCTGCAGCCTCACCTGGGCACTTGTGGTGGCAGCCAAACAGGACTGAAGGCTTTGGACAAAACAAAGAGGGTGGATCCTGGCTAATGCTGCTGTGAGGGAACTGGAGAGCACAGACAGCTCCATGGGCCTGGGGAACACGGACAGCTCCATGGACTCAGGGAACATGGACAGCTCCATGGACTCAGGGAACACGGACGCCTCCATGGGCCTGGAGAACACGGACATCCATGGACTCAGGGAACATGGACAGCTCCATGGACTCAGGGAACACAGACACCTCCATGGACTCAGGGAACATGGACATCCATGGACTCAGGGAACACGGACAGCTCCATGGGCTCAGGGAACACAGACACCTCCATGGGCCTGGGGAACACGGACATCTCCATGGGCCTGGAGAGCACGGACACCTCCATGGACTCAGGGAACATGGACAGCTCCATGGGCTCTGTGAGGACATCCCGGGCCCAGGAGGGTTCCCTGCCCTCGTGCAGGTGGCCTGAGTTCAGGTTAATGCTGCAGATGCAGAGCCCAGGAGTCCTGCAGACAGTCCTGCTGCTCCCTCCCTGCTGCTCCAGGGCTCAATCCCAATGCCAAGGCATGGAACTGGATACCAGGACATTGGAGCAGAGGAACAGGCCACAGAGGAACAAGGTGCAGCCTTTGGGATGGAACCCACGGTGCTTTGGGATTGACACATCACCCCCAACTCACAGAAACAACCAACAGTTTTCCTCCTGCCCCTCAGAGGAAGCTCAGGAAGGGAGCCAGGCATGCACTGAACTGTGCTTGGGAGCTCCTGGGAGCCCTGGAAGAGGCACTTGGATCCCTCCTGCTCCAGAGCTTAAACTCTTAGCAGTTTATGGCATCTGAAAAAAGAAATCGAGCCAACCTACCCCTTTCCCCACTCCCTCCTGGAAGACATGTGCATAATGTGTTAATTATTTACTAAAAAGACTCTGAATGTGGCATTGCAGATATAATTAAGTGCCTATTTTGGACAACGTATTAAGTGCTTTAGAACAAAAAGTGCTATAAAAACTATACCCAGAGTGGTGACAGGTTTCATTTTTCTTCGTGAGTTCCACTTTTTTGTTACATCACAACTTGAGTTTTCTGATCAGGGATGTCGCTGGTCTGGTGGAGCAAAACCAGCCCACGTTCTGGGAGACCAAAGGGAAAGAGCATCCATTGTTTAAGGAGTGCTGCTCCTCAGAAAGGGAGTTCAGCTTTTCCCAGCTCTTTTCTAAGTGAACTTCCCTTGGGAATGCTGCCAGCATTCCTGCCCCGTTGTGTCTCCCAGACCAGCACGGATCTGGCAGAGCCCACCTTGGCTTTTGGGAGCTGTTTCTCTGCCCAGGCTGGATGCAGAGCCCCTGCTCAGAGGCAGCCACAGAGCTCTGGGAGAGCCAGAGCCACAGGGAGGGACTGTGATTTCCAGGTGTGCCAGGCCTTGCAGCAGCCCTGAACGAGCACACTCAGCTCACACCTCCCTCAGGATCTGTTCTGGGGTGGAGAAGGGCGAATGACACCCGCCCACCTGAATTTGACCTGTGAGGTTTCAGTATGTTCCAAACATTCACAAATCAGTAAAAAAACAGTTCAAAGCTTAAGGCATTCTGGGCCCAGCTGCCCATCCCACTCAGTGAACCCAGTTTGAAGTGAGGGGAGGAGTGGGAAGCCTCGTGAGGCCAGGCTGAGCTCACAGAACTGGGGCACTGGGCTGGATTGGGAGCTGGGAGGGAGATTTTTATAAACTCTGCAATAAAATTCAGCCCCGTCACAGCTGACAGAGCTGCCGTCCCTTCCCCCTCCAAGGATGGGACAGTGCACCTCAAGTCCCACATCAGAGGTGGGAACAGGATGGAGGAACAACCCCTCCACCCTCCCAGCAAGGAACTCCGTACCCTCCTCCTGCCCTGCCTGCCAGGGACACCAGAGAGAGCACCAGCTCCTCCGAGACCCGCAGGCGGGAGCTGCAAGCAAAGCTCTTTCTGGGAACAAAGTTCTTTTCTGATTCAAGAAGGAAGCGACTGCGGGAAGGGTGGGAGGTGAAACCAAGAAGCAGCCAGTGACTGCTGTCAATTCTCCCCATGCAAAAGGCTTGAGGTGGAGATGATGCTCCCCAGAGCCTACAGAAATGGTTTTTCCTCCAGCTGGAAGGAAGTCAGCCAGCTCCCCTCGGCACAACCGACCCCAGCAGCACTGAGGGCACCCAACCTCCTCCTCTGGGCAAGCCCAGCAACGACCGACCTCACCTCGGAGCAGAGCAAGAGTTCTCACCCAATCCCCCTGCTCTCCTGAAAAGCACAACCTCCTTCCTCTGAAAAGCAAGGAATTTCCACCTACCATTCTCAAGCTCTAACACACCCAAAACAAGTCATTCCCACTGTCCTGGGGAATGTCTAAGCTCGGGACATGTCTTGGAAGTGGATCAGAACAGCCAACAGAAGTGAGGCCCGAGGGCAGCGAGCCGTGCTCCTGCTGCAGCACAAACAGCAGCCACTGCACTTGGTGCTCCATGGCAGGGGAGGTCAGAAGCTTTTGCAATTCCTTCTTTGCACGAGGTGCAAACCTCCAAAGCAGGCAGGGCTTCAGGGCCTGTTCTCCAGCTGGCCGTGCTTGACGCGCCAGGCCCAGCTGACGCTGCAGTCGGGGGCCAGGGTGCACTGCAGCTCGATGCCAGAGTCGGGCACCTCCATGTCGTAGTGCACGGGCTGCCCCTCCTTGGTCACCAGGCTGAAGGCAGGCACGGGGATCTGTGGAGCACAACACCCAGACGTGAGCGGCACTGCGAGTCTCCTGCAGAGCATCCCCCCCCTGCATCACACCCAGCTCCCCAACACAAGAGCAGCTCTGCGAGTCTCCTCCAGAGCATCCCCCCCCTGCATCACACCCAGCTCCCCAACACAAGAGCAGCTTGCAGGGAGGGGCTCGTGCTTGGCAGGAACATCCTGAACTCCTCTCATAGGGAAATGCCTCGGAACTGGACTGGGCAGTGCCCACCCTGCTGCCCAAGTGCCTCCCTGAGCTCTGGGCTGTGGCTGGGGGGTCCTGAGCTGCCCACGTGAGCTCCTCTCCGGGTATTTTGCTTTGTGGTCTCCACAGGAACAAAGTCCAGAGAGAACCAACACCACTGGAACATTTTCTGGCCTGGTGCAACATCTTTTAGAGAGGATCCCATTTTACACTCAGATGAGTCACAGTCCCACAGACACTCTGGAGTTTCTTTCAGGAACAGCCAAAGCAGCCCACAGTGAGGTTCACAGGAGTGTGCCAACATCTCCAGCAGAACAAGTTGGAAGCACCCCAGCCAAACACAGCTCCTTTCCCTGAGCTGATGCTGCTGTTCATGATGAAAAAGCCACACAGTGATTCTTTAGGGAGAGGGGGAAGAATTTATCTTCATAATTGAGGAGAAGGATTTTTTAAGCTGCAGCACTGGTGCTTTCTAAGATACAGATCCCTGTGATCACTCTGACAATTGGCACTGGCTTACAATTCAGGTTTGATGCTAGGCTTAGGCTGGATATTAGGGAAAATTTCTTCACTGCAAGAGTGGACAAGCATTGGAACAGGCTGCCCAGGGCAGTGGTGCAATCACCATCCCCGAAAAGGTTCAAAAAATGAGTAGATGTGGCACTTGGAAATATGGTTTAGAGGGCATGGTGGGATTTGGTCAAAGGTTGGACGTTATATCTCGGAGGTCTTTTCCAACCTTAATGATTCTGTGATTCAGAAAACACCCTCTGGGACCACACTCACACCACCAGCACTGAGGTTCCGCTTCTAAAGCTGTCCTAAGGATCCCTGAACCACTCCTGGGTCTCCCTGGCATTCAGGGGTTATGAGGCTGCAGCAGGGAAGAAATTGTTCCTCAGAAGATGCACTGAACTCCCACTCTGTGTCTCACCTGGCTGCTTATCCCCGTGGCAATGTCTCCCACCTTTGTCCTGTGGAAATCCCTGATGTGCAAATTTTCTCCACTTAGCAACTGGATCTGGATTTTCACTCCTGGAATGCACAAGAGATTCTTTAACTTCTGCTGAGCCACAAGGACCTCGCAGTCCACAGCAAAACTGACTGACAAGGCACACATGGAGAAAACCTCATTTTTGTCATTAAGGATTTCATTTATGTAGGTCTTTTGCTGAGCATGGAGCTTGCTGCAGACAGCAATGACTCACAGAGCAGAGCTGCATTTAGCAAGAAAGCAGCTGAAGTGATGGATTAATTTGCACAATATGCCCTCAAAATTCTGGGTAGATGTTTGTGGTTATAAAACATTCCTTGCACATGGAAGCTGCGCGAGGCAGGGCACACAGGCTCTGTGTGCTCAGGAACATCCCTGGATTTTACTGCACAGACCCAGTGCCTTCCACCCAGCTGTGAACGGGGCAGACTGGGCCTCCTCACAACCCATCTTTAGGGGGGGTCTGTGCTGGCACAGCAACTGAAGGATAAAAGGAGCTCCAAAACTCCATATCCAGCCCCTCTAGATGGTGAGAAAATGATTCCTGGCCGTTTATCCCGAGCGTGGAAACGCAGCCCCACCGTTGAAGCAGCTGGGAGTGTCCGTGTGCCGGCTGCGGCTCAGCAGGTTGTTCCAGCTGCAGCTCTGCCCGTCTGCCTGGCTGTTCCAGGAATGGATCCCAGAGCTCATGGTGTCCCTCAAGCTGTGAGAAGCCTTCATGGAGTTCTGCAGGAGTAAGCACAAGTTTGTCTAAGGCTCGGAAAGAAAACGAGCTGGCAGGAGATGAGCGTTAAAATAAGGTCAGGAGGGAAAAGGTGGAAATGCAGAGGGATTTAAGGCTGATTTAAGGTTAGTCAACATTTCTGTGCCATCTGGGAAAGGGAAGGGATAGCAGTGCAGCAGTGTGCAGACATTATCAGATATTCTCAATAGTTAAATCAAGAACGAGCTGAAGAGTTGGGTGAGAAAAGAGGGGTTGTACCGACTGGCAGGAAAATTAAGCATCAGTTAAAATATTTGTCACTTATTGACATCAGAAACACACAGGAAAAACAATTAACTGTGCAAAACCAACTGCAGCCCCTGTGCTGCTGCACTGCTGGGAAGGGTCTGTATTGTCCCAGTCAATGTGACACCAGCACAGTGGACTGTACCAGCCAGAAGTCAAGTTAAATGTATGGGGTAGGTATTAGCAGGGAAAACCAAGCAGAGTCAGATCCCACCCTGCACACCGTGTGTGTCAACAGCTGAGCTGTGCAGAACTCCCTCAGTCCTCCTCAAAAAGCACTGGAAGACTGAGAAGAGAGACAAAAATAGGATACAAAGCTGCTCCCAATCAGAACTGCCTCCTGCAGATGCCAGGCTGCACAAATTTGGGACTCAATGTCTTTGAAAACTGTGATTGAAGGGCTTTTGTCCTTCCCTGGTCCAACAAGGCTTATTCAGTGTTCCTCACTGGTATTCCCCACCTTAGGAACCAGAGAGAGCAAACCATTTTAAATGAAATTGGCATTTTAATAACTAGGACTGTGTATTCATTAGTATCAATGGGTTAAAATAAGTCCCTGGAGAAGAGATCCATAGGCTGGGAATGAATATCCAAGATTTAGGCCTCTGTTTTCCTGTCCTATTCTCCTGGTCTTTCCCTAAACTTCCCACTGGTGGCCATGGCCAGGAAGACCCTGCACAGCTGCTTGGTGCAGCTTCTACTTCCATCACTGCCTCCCCAGCTCCCTTCTCCTGCACAGACAGGGCTGAGGCTGCTGAGATTTTCCAAATCCACACACTTGAAGCTTCTGGGGAGGATACAGCACAGGAGGAAAGGATCCAGGCTGGACAGCGAACCAAAGCACAGCTACAGCCCTCAACACCCCACTGGGCATGAGCAAAGCTCTCTTCACAAGTGCTCCCCAGCAAACTGGGTGTCAAAAAGCAGCAGCAAAGGTGAGAAACTCCAGATTTCTGTTGGTCACAGGTCCCAGCTTTCCAGTGGGGTCAGCCAGCCATGCCCATCCATCCCCACTCACCTTCTCGCTGGCATCTGACACAAAGGGGCTGTCGATGCTCAGGCACGAAAGCATTTGTTCTTGTTCCTCCAGAGAGTAAGGCTGGGAAAGGCTGTCCAGAAACAGTTCTGCAGCAAAAGGAAGAGAAGGGAGACGTTTCCAGTGTGTCCTTCCACGCCTCCCTGCTCTAATCACATCTCTGCAATTAACACCCAAAGCTTCTTCAGCAATATTTAATGAATATTTATATTGGTGCCAGCAAAACCCAACACACAACTCTGCCATGCAGAGGCCACAGCCAGCGCTGTGACACGGGGAAATTGAGCCAAGAAGAGATGGGTTGTGCAACAACATGCAAAATAGCACCCAAAATTTCCCAGCTCTTGCCCATTATGCCTCCTGGGAGATGTCACTCCAGATCCATCCACAGTATCAGGGAAAGGTCAAACTCGTGTACTCAGCTCTCACAAGTATCTGGATGCTTGTACTCCCTTATCTGGATACAAGGACTTACAGATACTGCAAATATTCCTGATAATATCCAGATATGCCATTTATAACCAGCTTTTACAATGCTGCTGAGACTCAAAGCCATTGGAGAAAGAAGCTGCCCACCAGCAACCCCCAAAATTCCTCATTCCTCAGTTTCCTGACACAGCCACAATTCAAACCACTTTCTTCCTATCTTGAAGCTTTCCGTTCACTTAAAAAGACTAGAAAATATGGGAGGAAAAAAAAGTGAAATGTAGAGTTATACTGAGGCAATGGAACTGGACAAATCCTTGATTTCCACACTGAATTTACTGCTGGTTTTCAAACTCTGGATTGCTGTTGGTAACCAGATTCCTTGGCTGGTGGCTGTAGGTTTTCCAATGCCCAGAACAAAACAGTTGCAGGCTGATTTTAACTGTACTGCTTTGCTTGACATGTGCCATCCTTTTATTTTTATCCTGGCTTACCTCAATTTTTTAAAAAAATGATGTTTGAACCTAAAATTCCAGATGAAGTTGGAATTCTGACACTGTTTACACTGTGCAAATAAGCACGAGCCTGAAACAGGCTGTTTTCGAAGAGGTTCCTGCACCTCTCTCAGAAGGTTCCCTCCTGTTCAGGAGGAAGGAAGTTCTGTTCACTACCTTTGTGACACATTTAATTGGTTAAGAACTATTAGTTTTGGTCGTTGAAAGGAAGGTTGAGCAATTTGTGTAACGAGAAAGGAACTATGAGCAAAATGACATCCAAGCTGAAAACCCAAAAATAACTGTCAACAGGCCAAGAGAAAGCAGCTGTATTTTTATCCTGCTCTCAGGCAAAAAAAAAAAAAAAAAAAAGCTGAATTCCTCCCCCAGCCCAGTGCTCACCGATTTCCAGCTGCTGAAGTTCTTGCTCCGAAATGGTCGTGGCTCTTTCCACGTGGCTGCAGCTCTTCAGGGGCAGGGGAGTCGAGGAGAGAGGTGGGGGATCACAGGTCTCGGGTAACTCCTTGCCCTCGTTCCAGCGGGTTCCCTCAGCCTCCTCTGTTTGCTCCAGAGATGGAGGTGGCAGGAGTGGGCTGGCACAGGAAACTTTGACTGACAGTTTTGGGTCAGAACCAGTCTCAGAAACTGGGCTCACTGTGGGGGACAGGGACGTCTGTGCACTGTTTTCTTTGTTCAAAGATAAATGCCTGGGCTCTCTGTATTCACCCTTCCAGGGGCTTCTCACACCTCCCACTACAAAAAACAAAGGACACAAACATTATCAAATAAAGCAATAAAAGAGGTAAACGTTTTCCTTTGCTGTAAGAGTTTTTGAAGTGTACTTGCTGTAAAATGCCCAGCTTCTTCAAAAGCTAAAACCATCAAAAGATAAAGGAGATCACCTCCACACATTCTTGCTGCATTACAGAGCCACTCAGCAGGATTAAGTTGAAATACATTGGTGATGGTGTCAGGGGGAAGACTGAACCACAAGTACGAGTTACAGCCAAGGATGCACCAGAGCTCTGCTCGCAGTCGTGCTGCACACCAGGCTCCCCAGGTGCTTCAGCTGACAGGAGCTCAGGCACAGCACCTGAACAAACCCACAGAGAGCTCAGCTCCTTCAGCAGAGAAGGAAGAAGAGCATGTGACAGCACACAGGAAATTATCATTTATTTGGGTGACAAACACTCGGCTGCAGGCAAAAGCCATCAACCCAAAACATGCATCAATGCTGTGGAAATGATACACTGGACAATAAATCACACTGGTGCTTCCCCAAGGAACTGAACCAGCAACTCTCCCAGTGGGAATAGGAAGGTTTAGCTGCATCAGTTCCATCAGGACATTTGTACCTTCCTCGAGTGCCACGCTGGTCTTAGTTTTGAGCTCTGATGCAGATGCCCTGTGGAGAGGCTCCTTCTCCAACCCCAGCTTAATAATCTCAGCAGTGAGAGGGTTGCAGGAAGGTGGAATTTCCCTCAGAGGAGGCGGCTCTTTAGCGATCTGTGTAACAAACAGGAAGTGAAAGAGGTTAGACCAGAGAGGCTTCATTTGATTTCAGGAAGGTTCTTCCCACCCCGAGAGCATTTCCAACTGAAATGAAAGCATCGAGTGAGACCTGAGCAGTAATTTTATTACAGCTGAATGGCTCAAAAGTCACACCCAAGGCATGAGCAGGGTACAGAGGAACAGCCCAAGCAGAGCAGGCACAGGGAATGCTCAGCTCCCAAAGCAGGGCTGGCACCCTGTCAGATGCCCAGCTGGCTCCCAGCCACCCATCCCAAGGCGAGTGCTCCCTGGCCAGGAATAACAAGCTCTGGCAGCTCACCTGCAGAGAGGCTGGGTCACTCACCTTCAGGCAGAGGGGGTGGTTGTAGTACTGGGTCCAGGGGTGGCAGCCGTTGAGCATGTGCAGCATCATACAGCAGCTGCTCCACACGTCCACCTTGGAGTCACAGCGCTTCCCCATCACCACCTCCGGGGCCATGTGGGTCTCTGTGCCAGGCACGTAGTTCCCTAAAACCATCCAGGAGAGAACTCACTGCGTGCAGGCAAGAGAAGTGCTCCAAGGCCACTGGTGGGAGGCCTAAGGCAGAATCCCTCTCTTTTCAGCTGAAGTGAGAGACCTGTCACCTTCATAGAATGGAATGGTTTGGGTTGGGAGGGACCTTAAACACCACCCAGTGCCACCCCTGCCATGGGCAGGGACACCTTCCACTGTCCCAGGCTGCTCCAAGCCCCGTCCAGCCTGGCCTTGGACACTTCCAGGGATCCAGGGGCAGCCACAGCTGCTCTGGGCACCCTGTGCCAGGGCCTCTTCACCCTCAGAGGGAAGAACTTCTTCCCAATATCCCATCCATCCCTGCCCTCTGGCAGTGGGAAGCCATTCCCCCTTGTCCTGTCAATCCAGGCCCTTGTCCCCAGTCCCTCTCCAGCTCTCTTGGAGCCCCTTTAGGCCCTGGAAGGGGCTTTAAGGTCTCCTCTGAGCCTTCTCTTCTCCAGGCTGAACAATCTGAGCTCACCCAGCTTTTCTCTACAGTGGAGGGGCTCCACCTTAACCCAAAAAGCAGCACTTTTGTGTGCTCTTAGAAGCTGTTCCCTCTCAGACCTATCCCTTATACACAGAACAGGGATTAAACTTCCCTTTCAAGCAAATCTGGGAGGCAAAACATGAGCCCGATGTTAGAAAACAGACCCTTCTCTTTCAACAGTTGCATGAAGAAGCACTGTTAAGTTTAATTGTTAAAAAAAAAAGGAATTTTGCTTTAGTGGAGGTCAGGACTCTTCCCCACTATTTAGTGAGGTTACACAACAAGTCAGAATAGGATTTTAAAGTTCCAGTGTGTTTTCTTGCAGGGACAAAACACTGAATGCAACATGCAGACATAATCTTACAAAGACCCTTCTAGCCTGGGAGATAAGGACCATCACCTCCCAAATTTCGGGTCACTTTGGCTGTCAGTGGGGTGCCTCACAGCAATACCAATAAACCAGACACCCTGAGCAATGCTCAGCCTGGAAAATGCAGTTGCTTGCAAATCAGCCACATGTAAATGTTCACGAGAAGGAATGAGTCAGAAGGGCAATTCCTCAGAAGAGCAGCAGCAAAGCCTCACCTGTGACCAGGCACTTTCCCAGCCCGTCCGGGTGCAGGTGAGCAGAGTGGCCAAAGTCACACAGGAGGGCCCTGCTCCCATCGTCCGACAGCAGCACGTTCTCCGCTGCCAAGGAGAAGGGTTCCATTAATACCTCTGGATTAGGAGATGGGGAAACCAGTCAAAAGCACACAGAACTACCGTTTTTTAAGCCCAAAGGGTTTATTTCTCCTGTAGAGTGTCACTGGCTTAAGCAAGTACAGAGCTGTAATTAGCTCTGCTTCTAAACCGCCAATTACCTGCCCTGGAGATTCTTGTAGCCCGGCGGTGGGGCAGCCTGGGCAAACAGCCTGGCAGACCCACGGGGTGACAGCAAGAGGTGACAAATATGATATTCCCAGCAGTCTAGAACCAAGGGAAACTCTAATTTCAAACACAGATCCAAAAATCCAGTAAGTAGATCCCATAACCTTAGTAAGTAATCCCATACTTTGATCTCCAAGCAGTTTGCCTCTTCTAAGAAAAAGGCAAGAACAAGGTACTTCCAACACTTTCCTACCTTTGACATCTCCATGGAGAATGTTTTGAGCATGAAGATACTCCAGACCCTCTAACACCTGGCCCAGGTAGCTGAGGGCTCTGTCCTCTGGCAGGCAGCCGCTCTGTTTAATGAGCTGCCCTAATGAGCCACCTAGAAAGGAATCCAGGGAGTCCATGTTAGCTTATCTTTAAACTCTCCCCAGCATCATCAGCATCCTGGTTGTTTCCACTGAAAAAAATGAGATTTTCCAGGTCTGACGGTACTTATCTTCCCCACATGGCTCTGTTCCTTTTGTTTATTCCCAGAGTTTTTGCTGCCCACAAAACCAGGCCTTGTTCATAAGGTTTTTTGCTTAGTGTCACTTTAACAGTGTTGCTTTGGAGCAAAAGCAACTGCTTTGTGATCAGAACAGGCATTTCTAGGTGTTACTGACCACCAGCTCATTCTTCACAGCCTGTTTTCCACGGTTCTGGCCAGAAAAAGAGCACCAGGCAATGGAATCATCTAGGTTTGCTTAGACAGAATCCCCTTTTCCAGGGCAATGTGCTCCACGTGGTGCCCTGCCAATCAACGGGAAGCACAGACCAGCCCCAGCTGTGTTTTACTGGGAAAAAAGAGACACCTTGAACTGGAGTGAGGCAGGACTGGGAATTATTCCCCCCACAGCAAGCCCATTGCAGGGATTACACACACCCATCCCAACCCTCTCGGGAATGCACACCAGGAATATTCTGGATGCATCGAGGAACTGACAGCTTCAAATTGGGGCAGGAGGAAGAGGAGATCAATGTGCACGGGACAGTGCCATTGCAGTGGTGCTTCCCTGGTGCTGCCCCCTCCTCACCCTCCATCAGCTTCATGAAGATGGTCACCCAGGGGCCCTCCTTGACGGCGCCGTACAGGGGGACCACGCTGGGGCTGGTCACGGCCGCGCACGTCGTCAGCTCCTCGGCGCGGAAGTGTTCCACCTGCACCTACGGAGACAGGGAGGCACTGAGCAATTCCCAGCATGGAGCCCGACAGAACCGTCCCTCTCTGCTGCCTGGGTGACAGCAGAGGCCCAAGGATGGGTTAATATGGCTTGATGGTCTTGGAGGTCTTTTCCAAACTTGATTCTGTGACCTTCCTAAACAGAACTCGGTGAGTGAAGCGAGAAGTGGGAACACTCGGGATGATGAACCCTCAATGTCTAAGGAAAGTGAAGATTTATCACAAGAGATGCCTTGCAAAAAGCATCTTTTAAAGCTTGCATAAAGCTTGCAATAACTCCAGATTACAGCTGAGGACTGGTACCCTTCAGGAGGAAGGTAATTTCTGTCTCAGTAAAAAGATAATTCTGACAACTGAACATTCTGCTTTTATAATAGAAGGGGAAAAAAAAACCTGGGGATGGTGCAAAACTTGGCAAAAATTCAACTCCTCCAAAGCAGGAGGGAATACAGAATATATCCACAAGCAGTGATCTGCATGATCACCTTTTTAGGTGGTGTTCATCCTGACAATGGTTAAAGAAAAACTTTATTTGCTAAGTTCAGCCAAAATAAATAAAACAAGAATTTGCTGAAGTCCAGAAGGAAAACATGAGTCATGAAGATTCTGGTGGGAAAAAGATGCATCATGTTTCTTCACTGTCAGCAATCCAGCTATAGCTGGTTTTCTTTCATCTCAAGAATTTGGAGAGCAGGTGCTCCCAACACCAAGTCTGGTGAAAGAAGGCGAGGTAGTGCCCTCCTCTCCCAGGCAGGCAGCAGGAACTGGAGACAGTTACTCATGGAAAATTAAATAGATCACAGAGAAGTGTCCAATTTGCATGTCAGAACTCTGCTTTCAGAGTGTGATCGAAAAAGATGCATTTCTGATATAAAGAAGCAGCATTTATCCTTCAGTAATTTGGGGAGGGGGGGAAATGACATATTGGAAGACTTCAGCTTCTCCTACTTTCATGTTTCCCTATTCAGCACAACCACCCTCCTTCCTGAAAATACACCCCACAAGGAACAGCTCTTTCTCCCAAGACTGTGGATTTGCCACATGGATAATACATTTAAATAGCTGCACACTGACAGGAAACAGGCTGCTTGTGTCACCACTAAATTTCACACCTGAACTGGGAGGATGCAGAATAGGAATTAATTTTCTACATGCTTGAGAGATGTCTGTTTCTACAGCTGACAACTGAAATGGTTAAATAAATACACACACGGGCTTATCTTGCCACTTACATCCTTCCACAGGGAGCACAGCAAGCTGAGCCCTGTGTAAATGGGGGAAAACGGACATTTTAAACTGAAAAATGCCAGTTACGGTTCTTTTTGCACATAATATTTTTGTACTCAAGACAAACACTTCCCACACGCTTGTTGAAGCTTTCTAGTGAAGCAATGTGAGAAACATCAGTTCACAGGGGTGATGAGACTATTCAAGTGTAACTTCAAATAAAACAGTTTACATTTTCCTCATCTCCTCGCATTACCCCTCTGTCTGCATCCCTGAGGCCCCCATGGCAGCCTACAAACCAATGCCCTGATCCAGGTTATATTCCACACACTTCCCATGCTGTGCGACAACGGCACATCCTGGAGTACAACAGATTATTCCAGCTTCTGGAAAAACACACATCCTTTGCTGCATCTGGAAAAGCATCACCTCAGAACAATGTGCCAGCACTGCAGCTGACACTGAGGAGATGAAAGCTCTGTTTTCAGAGCCTACTGACTGCCTTGGGTTTTTCCTACTTTATTCCTTTTTCAATAGGGAAATAAATACCTGCCATGTAACCATTTACACCAGACACGGTTTGAGATAAGAATAGTTAGATAACAGACAACCCACAGGGCTGTTGCTCCCCCGCAGTCACTCACAATCATTCAGAAATCTCTACTCTCGCCTCAGCACCCAGGATCCCTTTGAGCACACTTTAAAGCCAAATGAAAGTATTTCTGGCTGCTGAGCTTGACCCCTGGGCACACACAGGCCCTCCATCTGCTTCTCTCTCTGCCAAAAGCCTGAAGTTTTCCCTTGGACACAACAGCAGCACTTCACCGTGACGGTACAAGGTCTTAAAGAGGACCTGGGAAGAGATTTCTCTCCTTGTGCTTTCTCGTGCCAGGACCCCCTTCCCTCCCACAGAATTACCTTCTTGGCAGCACACTGAAACCCTGTCTGCTTGTCCTCTATCTTGTACACTTCCCCAAAAGAGCCAATGCCCAAGGAACCATGGCACTTGGTCCAGTGAACCTCTTCTCGGTACTCGTAATCCACCGGCTTCAGCTTCTGGAAGTCCAAATAGAAAACGAGATGAAGTAAGGAAGGAGACACTTAAACGTTGAGCTGCACAGACAGAGATCAACATTCTCAGAAGCAGCACAAGGACAGATACCACAGCACCTCTCTAGAAATCCCAGCACAAGATTACTTCTGTCACAGGCTGGAGATGAACCCATACAGGATCAACCTACTTGATCTCTGTGGGCTCTGCTGGGTCTAAACGAGTGCATCCCGCTGTTGTAAAGAAAGGCCACCAGGATTTGGATGGCTTTGGAGCTCTGTGTTCCTCCCTTCTCATGCAGGACATAACCACAGAGCTAAATCCTACAACAAACCAAGACTGCCGTGACTAAATGCAGACACGGTGCTAAAGCTGTTCTGCAGTCAGTAGGTGGAGACTGCGTCTTAGGTGTCAGTGTGAACGTGCTCAGGCAGGTAAGGGACACCCTGAACGCCACAGACAATCCTGACAGGGTCACACTGATCCCAGGCAAGTCCTCCAGGAGGACTTTAAGGTGTTGAGAGAGAACTGAATTCAGAAGAAGTGAATCATGTCTCTGGGATTTCAATGCATTTCTGTGCCCAGGCCCTGTCTTGGCGAGGGCCGCTGCAGGAGCTGCTGGTCCCAGCAGAGGCACAGACTGGCCTCCTGCACCTCCTCTCCTACCCAGCCCTGGTTTCTGTCACAGTCCAGCTCATCCAGAGCCAATAAATATTGCAGCCTGGATTGGGCTCTTCCCCAGCAAACAGAGGACATGGCTGAAGACTGACTAAACACAGAACCATTGCTCAGAGACGGGCCTGCGTGTCTGGTGACTGAGCACAGCATGGAGCCAGCAGCCTGAGACAGACAAGGCTTTAATTCCTGCAGAAAACAACTCTGCATCATTATCTGGCAGCTTCAATCAGATCCAGAACCGTTCAGAAATCGCAGTTATAGAAGCAAGCACATGAATGCAGATTATCCTCCTCCCAAAGCCCAGGAGAAACCCTGCCTCCCAGCACCCCAGAGCGTGGCTCAGGTCACCTCGTTCAGCAGCACGCCTTCATTTTCACTCGCTTCATGGAATTGCTCCCTCGGCTCCAGCCCACCTCCTCTCCACGTCTTGGCCAGGCTGGCTAAATTTTGCGGTTCACCAAAACTCACGCTCCCCTTCAAGGCATCTACCAAATATTCTTCCACAGAAAGCTTGTCTGAACTGGTTTGCACGGACTGGTTGATGCATTTGGTGAAATTATATTCTAGGTTTAGGCCAGATAAGCGACTGTCTTGGTAGTTGAGGTCACCGTGGAAGTACGTGTCCAGAGCATTCCGCTTCATGGCATGGAGAGGACTGTCCACGTGTGGGAAATGGGGGGGAAGGATGTTGTAGGGAAAAGGATGGAGAGTCTCGGGCTGGGGAACAGTGTCCCTCTGTTTCCAAACATGATTAAGGCACTGAATAGGGCTGATCAGCTTGTGCAGTTCAGTTTTGTATTGGCTCCTTGGGGAATGGAGTTTGCCCGTGGACAGAACTCTGTCAGGCTTCTCAAAAGACAGTGGATCATAGCCCAAGTCCTTGTTAAACTCAGGAACCCAAAAGCTGTTGCTGTAAAGAGTACTTTGGTGTGATTCATCCTCCTAGAAAACAAAACCAAAGAGCTGAGCAGGAACCTCAGTACAGACACCCAAAACTCACCCGAGAGCTGTTAGGAGTTTGCAGGGACAGTACAAAAGGAACGTTGAAGATTCTCACCTGGACGGGAATTGGGGTGCAGCTCTCCTGTTCTGGAGTTCTTGGACTTCTTCTGCCAGCAGCCACAGGTTGTCCTTTCAGCTTGGATCTTTTCTTGTGCCGTTTCTTCTTGGCCCTGCCCCGGTGCCTCCCTCTCCAGGAGGGTGCCATCCTCCCCTCCGTGGCATGGGCCACATTGTTGGGGATCTGATCGAGACTGTCCGAGCGGCTGCTGGAAACCAGAACACAGCAGGGCTCTGAGATGTGACAGAGGAAGCACGGCTCAGGTGACACCTCCGACCCACAGAAGGAGAATTAGCAACTCTGCCTCCTGAGAGTCAAAGAACAGAGAACTAAAACACAACTTCTCGCCTTCTAATAGGGGTAAGCTCAAGGTTCAGGCACAGCAGCACCTCTGGCATTGTATAAAAGAAATGGTGGGGTGTGGGGGAAGCAAAACATTAAAGTGTCCCAGGGTTTACAAATTCTGGAAGAACAATGAGACTGGAATGGACAGTCACAGAGTGGTTTGGGTTGGAAGGGACCTTAAAGCCCATCCAGTGCCACCCCCTGCCATGGGCAGGGACACCTCCCACTGTCCCAGGCTGCTCCCAGCCCCGTCCAGCCTGGCCTTGGGCACTGCCAGGGATCCAGGGGCAGCCACAGCTGCTCTGGGCACCCTGTGCAAGGGCCTCCCCACCCTCAGAGGGAGAAATTCCATCCCAATATCCCATCTATCCCTGCCCTCTGGCAGTGGGAAGCCATTCCCCCTTGTCCTGTCCCTCCAGCTCCTTTGTCCAAGTTCCTCTCCAGCTCTCTTGTATCTCTCTTTTCTGAACATAGAAAAGTAGAGGGAAAAGCACTGCATGTCTGCAGGCTGCTCTGAGTCTGTGGGTGATTTCTAGAGAACACAGAGATGATGTATAAATGTAGTCTATTTTTAAAAATTATTACAATTAATAAATGCGTTCCTAATATCAACACCTGCTCTACTTTGAAGGAAAAGAGCTTTGCACAGAGAAAAGAGATGTCCAAGTGCACTTGAATAAAACAGCTTCAAAAAGCCAAAATGTGCTGGCTTGGAAAGCTCAGTGCTACAACACGATTTCTAGGAATGCACAGACATACACAACACTCCAGCTGGGGTCTGCACAAAGAGAGGAACTCTCAAGAGGGACATTTGTCTGCAGTTACTCAGGGTCAGAAAGAAATCCTCTCTAAGGTTCCTTTCAACCCAAACATTCTGTGATTCTGTGATTCAATACCAATCATAGCAGTTAGATTTTTAAAATTAAGCTCTAAGAGAAAACAGGATTTTTGATCTTCAAATGAAGCAATTGTTCCATTGACTCAGAACAGTTCTGACACATTCCTCTGCCTTTCCTGATCAGCGATGCAGGGCACAGCCAGCATTGCTTTCTCCATCTTTCCCTGATGTTTTAGTGCTAAAAGATGCCATAAGGAGAGTTCTGGCTGATGGAACAGCACAACAGTGCCCTGAGCCTGAACACACAGCTGGTGTGCATCCCAGAAAACCCCAGAAGCCACATAAATCCCCTCAGAAATGGGGCACTTCGCACTTCTTCAGATGGTTCATGGGACAACATCGTAAAGCCACTGGGCAGTGTCAAACCACACACCCCACAAGGTGTCTGAAGCCCCCAGGAATCAGGCAGCACCTAATTCTGTACCCCAGTCTCCAATTTCGGGGTGCTGGGGCTGCCTGCCAGGGCTCCAGTGCTTAAGAAAGCTCCAGTATGTGCCCCAACAGGAAGATATTGTTCATGGAGAACAAACAGCTCACTCCCAGGTGACTCCAGAGAAGCAATTCCCAGGCCTCCACTCGTCCATCACAAGTGTCACCGTCCCATCTACCACTTCCAGTTTCTCTGTGTTCACAGCTTCTTTTGCTGATGCTTTCACTAAGCAAAGGTTCTCCCATCCCCTTTTATCCTTCCAAGAAATTAAGTTGTTCCCTTTTCTGAGGACTCCTTCTAGCAGCAGCCCAGGTTTCACACAGCTTTTCAGCAGATGGTGTAACAGTTTCAAAAGCATCAGCACAGCTCAGTTAAAAAAGACTGAAAATTTCTCCTTGGATCCTTCTACTTCAAGCCTATGAACCTTAAAAAAATCAGTAATTTCGAAACAAATTTGACCATCCAGAAACAGAGGCAGAAGGCTACAAGGGCAGTAAATCTGCAGGCATTGAATGTAAGACAATGCAAAGTGTTTCAAGTGGTTTG
This sequence comes from Mohoua ochrocephala, assembly GCA_013398855.1. Taxonomy (NCBI): domain Eukaryota; kingdom Metazoa; phylum Chordata; class Aves; order Passeriformes; family Acanthizidae; genus Mohoua; species Mohoua ochrocephala. Next base: position 156,496 of record VZTA01024368.1, on the reverse strand, counting down.
TGCTTAAACTAGTCTTTTTTCCTAACAGGAAGATGTTTTAGGAAAGACACTTTCTTACCAGCCCTCAGACTGAAGAGCTAATTCCAACAGGAGTGCTTTTGGGAAAATATTTTAAGTGCAGAGAGCCAGGGTGATTTGGAACAAGGACAAGTCAGCAGACCCAGCAGTGAAGAGGGGTGTTTGTGTCAAGAGGTCTCTCACCTGTAACGTTTACTGTGGGCAATAAAGGATCTCTCTGATAAAGTGGGGCTGAACTCCTGACTGTTTTCACCTGTGTGAAAGAAAACAGGGTGTCACTTGTCTTAAAGCAGGCAAAGTCTCTCCTAGCAACAACTGGACTTCAGCAGCTCTACCGCTGTGCTAAATGAGCGATGGGGACAATCACTGCACAGTCATGTCACGCCACCCACACTCCATTCTTCCTCCCCCACAATCAGGAGGCTTCCCAGCTATCTCCTGATCCCCCAGCTCTTTCCCAGACGACAGCTTTACTTTGGTTTCCTCCTCTTTATCCCCTCTTTTAAACACCTTTCAGAAGTCAGCCAAGAACAGGTGACCCACAGGACGCAGATCTGGTCGGGGTGCACGGGCCTCGTGCTGCTCTGTTATTTATGCTTTATTCAGTGGATGCTGCCAAATTATTAGGAGATTTCATGAGCTTCCTAAATAGAGTCTGGGATGTGTCATCAGCTCCACCCCACTTGGGATTACAAATAGATGTGGGCTCAGCTCTCCAGGAGCGCCGAGGGAGTGAAATCTCATCCCTCTTTACACATTCCTTTTTCTCAATGAAGCGCAGCCCGCCCTGCTACTCACATTCTGCTTGGGCAATAATAGAAATTGATGCACAGCCTCCTTCTGTTTCTTCTTTTGCTGTTCCTTTGGTGATTACATCATTCAGGATTTTCCACTGACTGTGAAAGATGACCTTCTTTGAATCTTCTACTTTGCAAACGCTGCTCTGCTTTTCACTCGCTGTCTCCTTCAGCCCCTCAGCAGCCGTGAGCTCCTTCTTGTGCTTGACGGCTGGATCGGGAGCTCCTTGGCATGCAATTCCCATCACTGCCATTTCCCAGCTTCAGAGAGGCACTGAGTAAGAATAGAAAAACAAAGCACTTGTCAAAATACTTCACAGACAGAAGCAGCTTCAAGTTCGCGAGAAACAGGATGCTCCTGAAGGTATCAGATTAATAAATAATTTAAACTGAATCAAGGTCCTGCCCAAGTTCTGAGCTGGAGAAGAACCCTGGAATGCCAATCTTCCGTTTCTGACGTGGACCACTGAAGATCTGAATATTCATTATTCTCATGACTGAAAATGTTTCAGAGAAACACTGGTTTCAGAGAAATTTAATTCTTGGTATATTCCCTTAACTTAAACACAAACAGTGAAACCAAAGGGAAGGAGGAACTCCCACATTACTAAACAGGAAGAATATTCATCCCCAAAAAAAGGAAAAAAGGGAAGACATGAAAGTTCATCTCCTAGAGTGCACCTGGGGGGAATTACACCGTGCTGCCACACCACATGAATGGCCATAAACCCAGCTAATTGGCTTTTTCCCTGTGCTCAGTCATCCTCCAAGCCATTCCTCATCCTCCCTCAATGGAGCCAGGCTCGACAGCCAACCCACCCCATCCACAGATCCTCCCTCACTCCCTTCCTTCCTCTACATCAGCAACAGCTTCTGCAATTCCTGCTCAAGCCCATCAGAAGTGGGGCTCTTACAGAGTGCAGGATCCATGGGAGTTGGTGCTGGAGAGAGCACAGCAGTGCTGGAGCAGATCCCTCTGCCTGGCAGCTGGGGAGGGGATCAGCCCAGGCTGTGAGCTGACCAGGAACACACAAATGGAGCTCCCAACAAGCCCCAGCACAGGCCAAACCTTGGCCAACTGGCAGCACAGGGGAAGGTGGAAGGGAGCCAGGGATGGAAAGGGAGAAGCATAAACCAGCATGGAAGCAAAGCACTGAGGGAGAGGATGGGGATGCCCAGGGGTGAAAAATCAGCAACGTGGAGAGTAAGGAGTTCCTTACAGCACGAGCCCCTGGGGAATACAGCTTTGGCTTAGCCCCTGATCCCCTCACCTTGGATTCTGGAGAAGTTAAACCAGTTGTTTCCTTATAAACCAGAATTTGCTCTGTTGCCCCTTAAGTGCAGAGATCCCTTCCCTGTGCCAGTCTTCCCACAGCACAAGTGCAAAACCTTAACATGGACATTTCCACCCTCAAACAAGCCATGGAAGTTCAGCAACCTTGGGCAGCATATACAGGTACTAAGTACCACAAACCCAGGACAGGACAAGGAGGGACATTTTAACAGAGGCCAGGAAAACTGAGCTATCAGCACCACTACAGGAGCACACCTTGAGGTTCATCAGCTTCAACCTGCACAAATCTTCCTCCTTTTTTTTTTTTTTTCCCTTTTCCTTTTTCCTTTCCCTTTCCTTTTTTCTTTCCTTTTTCCCCCCCACCTTGAGCAGCTCCCTGGGGCAACAGGACATTTACTCCAACAGGCTCCCGGCAACAGAGATGAATCAGGAGAATGACAAAATGAGTGGGTGCTCCATGCCTGAAGGACCACCAAGGAAAAAGGGAGGCATTTGGGAGCCAAGTGCATGAACCTTGGTGCTGTGAGTCACCTAACAACCTGGCAGGTATACAAGGAAAGTCAACAATGACCACATTCAGCGGCCAAACAGAGAACAGCTGCTGTGCAAAAGAAGTGCTGATGACAGTATCCCACTCATTACGGCCGTCCCGCTCCCTCTCCTCTACAGAAATTATGTCAATTCTCAGTGCTGTAAAATAATCCCTTGGAGCAGCAGGAGCAGAGCCTGCCAGATGACTAACCCAGCCACCAGTGACCAAACTGACAAGTTCAGAGCTATTTTTATCCTCACTCTCTCCTGACTTGTATTAACTCTGTCTCTCCTTGCCCTCCCCTCACCTTCAAGGTCCTTCGGCGCAAACCAATCCCCATCGCCAAAAACTACAGAATTCTGCAAGTCCCTCCTTGGCTGAGTCAAAGGAGAGCAGAGAGAGGGGAGAAACAAAACTGCAAGTCCTCGTCGCCCTCTGAAATGGCAAAGAATAACAAGGAAACATAACTGAGATTAAAGTCAACAAAGCTCTGCCTCACTCGCAGACTCAAAGAGACCGAGGCAGCAATTGCGAGCAACGGCCTCGACCCGGGCAGAGCTCAGGCAGTTTAATGTGTGACTCAGGTCTGTGGGGCTGTGCAGGACCAGAACCTGCAAGCCCAGCCTGGTTTAACTGTTCCTGCACAATGTTCAGTCCTTGGAAAAGTCAAACGCCAACTATTTGTACAGCAAAGCGCGGTGGGTAGACGTTGTGATTAAAAATAAGCAGTCGGAACTTTTAAATGGTTTTTGAAGTGTAACTTCTGCCTGGAGAAAAGGAGGCTCAGGGGGGACTTTTATTGCCCTCTACAGCTCCCTGACAGGAGGCTGAAGCCAATTGAGGGTCGGGCTCTGCTCCTGGGGAACAAGAGACAGGACAAGAGGAAATGGCCTCAAGTTGTGTCAAGGGAGGTTCAAGTTGGATGTTGGGAAAATTTCTTCCCTGAAAGGCTGGTCAGGCATTGGAATGGGCTGCCCAGGGCAGTGGTGGAGTCCCCATCCTTGGAGGCGTTCAAAAACCAAGCAGACATGGCAATTCATGATAGGGCTTGGTGGGCACGGTGGGATTTGGTTGAAGGTTGGACTGAATGACCTCGGAGGTCCTTTCCAACCTCAGTGATTGTGTGATTCAGAACTGAACAGGCCTGACTCATCTCTGTGCACGTGGAGGGGGCAAAGAGAGGTGCAAAGAGCTCCCGAGTGCCATCAATTCGGACACAGGCACTCGGTCTCTGCCCAGAGCCCACACACAGCCCTTCTCAGGGAGCTCCAGACAAAGGGGAGCCTGGGGAGCAGCAAATGGGTACCTGAGGATGCACAGGAAGCCCACTAAGAGCAGGATTTACCCACGTGAGACACTCTGGAGCTGCGGTTCCCCTGCCTGTTGACGGGCTCCAGGATGAGCACAGCTTCCTGTACAGACACAAGGCACAGACGAGCAACACGAGGAGCTTCACGTTCCTGAGCTGGAGGGTGGCTGTGTCCCACCCAGAACTGCTTCTCTGGTTTTCAAAACCTCCTCTCCCTCAGCCAGGTCACTTAGATACCGCTGTAATTCTTGATTTCCATATCCCTGACTTTCTTCCTTCTGTAGACATGTGATGGGCTCGTTATTTTCAAGGCAGAAAGGGGAAGTCAGGTGATGATGCAGGAGATAAGAGTGGATACTGCACTCCTAACCCACAACGGGCTTTTGATACCAGCCTAAAGCCTGTTTGCTCCTTATCTTCACTAAGGGTTTACTCACCTTGGGTTAACTAATGTTAGTTCCCACTGCTGTAAAACAGAAAGTGTGTTTTTACAGAATGAAAGCCAAACAGTCTCAGTTGTGCTGCGAGGGCACTGCTCCGATGGCAACTCCTCCCTCACACAATGTGTGGGAGAAAGTAAAATACTGGATAAGGTCACCTGAGACCTGGAGGGAGTCAGAATTAGCGAGATACTCGAACATTGTTAATGGAAGAGATAACCACGTGCTTTCTGCTCTTTTAAAACCTCCTCCCTCCTTCTCTAAACGAGTCCCTCTTCAGCTCTTCCAGCTCAACTGGAAGATGTTTGGAGCAGGGACCTTAAAAGAGCATTTCTGTGTTTCATGAAATCGTTGTGGGGGAAACTCAGAGCTGGACAAGAGCCATGTAAACACCTTCCCAGCACTGAACCACCCCACAGCACACCATCATATGGGATCTGCTGGGTGGGCCTGGCTCCAGTCCCCCTGGACAATGGCTTTGGGAGAATTTCAGCGAATGCTTTGTGGACCAGCCCACAGATTTGGTCAAAAAAGACTCGAGAAAGAGCTTTAAAAGATACATAAGACTTCCTAAGGCAACTTCACAGAATGGAGATTTCTTCTCCTCATCCGAGTGTACCCATTCAGCAGCAGTTTCACACTGACATTTAGTTTGAAAGGAAAGAAGAAGAAAAAAAATTATGTTGTCTCAGTGAGGTTCCCCACTTCCTTATGGAGAGGAGTTCTGTGCACAGAGCACCAACTCAGGTTGCCTTTGCAGCTGCTGCTGGTTTGATCAAGCACAAGGAGCATTTTTAGCCATGTTGCTTTGCTGACCGCCACAACAAAGCAGCAGCTGGGAAGAGCCAGGAATTTCTGCATCACTGGAGCAGGGAATGTCAACTGAGAAGAACACCACACACCTTTTGGGGACCTTCCAGTCCTAACAGTTGTCAGTGAGTATGGCAGAAAGTGCCAAGTCTGCAGCTACAAGAACCTACAGAGAGCATTAGCTGCAAAATCCTCGTGTAAAGCCATCAAACCTTGTCAAGAAACAGGTTCCTTCAAAGGGAAAAAAAAATAGATGGTACTTGTTACATGGATGGATCACATTAAAAATCTGGTTTGGTTGGGGCCCAAGGCATGTATGCATGTATATATATTTTTTTTATATATATATATATCTACACATACACACATACTTCAGATAGACATATATATTTATGGAAGTGTCCAAGGCCAGGTTGGACAGGGCCTGGAGCACCCTGGGACAGTGGGAGGTGTCCCTGCCCATGGCAGGGATGGGACTGGATGGGCTTTCAGGTCCCTTCCAACCCAAACCATTCCACGATTGTTTGTACAACCCCTTCAGACCCCGGGCACCACTTCCCTCCATCCCTGCCTCTCTCTGCCTGGATGCCACCCATGGGCTCCCCTGCCTGCCCACGTTTCAGATGGAACTGAAATTAAGACGGTTCCGTTTTTTGGCCGAGGCAGTTTAAGGCCCGTTACTGCAGCCCAGGCCTGGGGTGGAGATTTAAACTGCTCAGGGCTGTCAGCAGGACAAGTTTCAGTTTGTGTCAGAAGGGACTTAAAAAAACCAGTTGTAGCACTCAACAGCCCCCCGACCTCAAAACACACTTAATGCTGCTTTAAGTGAACACGTCTAAGAGGGAAAAAAAAAAGAGACTTCCCTTGTGTATCGAAGAGCTCCAAAGTGAAAATAAATAGAATGCCTGACTGATTAAAATCCTGGTGAGTCAGAGCAGCAGTTGCTATTCCAGGGAGCTCTCAGCCTTCACCTCCCCTTCGATAACCACTGTGACCCGTCCGGCCATTCCAGGGGCTCCTGCACAATCCCCTCTCGTGTATATGCACAGATTCACCTGAGGAGCACCAGGGAAAGCTAAAAACCTTCTCCCCAAACTCCCTGTCGGAAGCAGTTCCCTATCAGCCCTGTGTAGGAGCACGCTGTGTTACAAACGATAGCCAGTATGTAAACACGTCCTTTAAAGTGGTTTGATAGTAAATACTCCCAAATCCTGTCTCAGCCACTGGTGTTGCTTACTGTAAACATCAGGATAATGAGCCTCAACTGTTTTTTTCAGTTGCCAGACATTAAGATATTGCAATAGTTTGGTTACAAAATCTGCAGGGAAACATTTGACTGGCTTTAACCATCAGCAGATTTCTAAAAGCACGCAAACACACCTTTATCCTCATTTCCTTGAGGACAGCCCGAGCACAGCTCACCCCTGAACAATTCTTTTCATGTTGCTGAACAAAGATATGAACACCACCATTCGCCCAGAGTTTACAAACACCACCACGAGCCCATTCACTCGGAGAATGGCGAGTTTTCCCCAACCCCTTTGTAAACAAGGAGAACAGAAATAATCAGAACAAACTTCGGCCTGATAAGGATTCGCTTCCCAGCTGTTCTCACACAGCTCTCAGGCCACTGCCTAACAACATCCTGCCTTTGACAGCCCACTTGTGAAGTTATTTCCTAAACTACAACAAAATGATACAATAAAGCCCCGAAAGGGACGACTTCCACCAACCACCACAGGCACACCTGAAAATCATTTCTGCCCGAGCAGGTGGAGCCAGGCTGTCACCAGCTGTTCCTTTACACTGCTTTGCAGCATCACATTTCAATCATATTTATAAGGTCCATGTAAATCTATGGGGAAGCAGAAAGGCTGGGATGCCAGGCAAAACCAACCCAAAGGTTTAGTTAAATTTAGTATAGATAGAAGCAGTTCTAGATGATCTTAATTTATGATTGGTCCTGCAAATTCAGTTGTGATGATTTCATACTATAAAGTCAAAATACGAACCGATTGGGATGATTTCTAACTGTCCAGCCTGAGCAGACTCTCATGAGACAAACTCCCACAGTTCTGTGGAACAGAACTGCCCTCAGGCAAGGCAAGGTCTGTGTTCCTCAGGGCCCTGATGTCACTAAACTGTGATCAGCAAAGCCCAGTCTCCTACAGACTCAATTCCCCCGTGTCTGTCCCTCCCTGCATCCTGATCTCCCTCTCCCAGCATCTCCAGACCCTTTCCTAACTCAGGGCTCTTTTACTCCCAGCCAGCTGCTCATCTCAGGAATCTGTCCTCCAGGCCTCGATCCCCCTGTCTCCACCAACACATCTGACACTTGCCAGCAAAGTTCAAAAGCCACAGAAGGAAAGCTGAAGAGCTACGGTCACTTCGCCTCCATCCTCTTGGCAATCATAACAATAATTCAGCACCTCATCACTGCAACCACAGCTCAGCTCTACCCCCTCCCATTTGACACGGAAAGAAGACTCAGGACAGACTCATTAACTTCAAGTTCATTAACTCCAGTGATGTTGGATCAGGTCCCACAAACCCTTTAGGTTCTCAGTTATGTTTGTTTGTTATGCTCCTTCACAGCGCTCTACAAGATTCAGTCTCTTAATACAGTTAAAATTTAATAGTTAATAGCAAGTGACTCATTCCCAGGGAATCCGGTGGCCGTGCCAATAACAGATTTCAACTGAGGTAAAATGCAATAAAGCAGCTCACAGCAGACACACTCAATTCGACTATTCTTATCACTAATGTCACGGCACAGAAACGCAAGTTATTACTCATAAAAGGGTTCAGAAAGCCGGTCGAGAAAGAAATTCAGACTTTGTTTATAGGTGCTGGTTTCAGACTCCTGTGCCGTACATGTGCGGAGCACTCAACACATGTTTCTAATGTAACCAGTTAAAGCTGACAGGAAGCATCTGAGATCAACCACAGCAGCAACTTATTAATCAGCAAAGAAACACTTTAACCTTTTGCCAGAAAAAAAAAAAAAAAAATTAGGCATTTAGTTGTGCCAAAGAGACGCTCACAGCGAAAAGGACCTAGCGGCTCAGGTGAATTAAGGTCCGGCTCGGTTATGTTGTGATGAGCTGAGTCCATCCCTGCCTCATTCTCCCCTCTCCAGGGCCAGGGATCGGCGAAGTCCCTGCACCGGCAGCCCGGGGAACCGGGGAGCTCGGGGAACTGAGGAGCCTGGGGCACCAGGAGATCAGAGAACCGGGCAGCCCAGGGCACCGGCAGCTCGGGGCACCGGGAGCCGCACACTCGAGAAGGTGCCGGGCAGCGCGGTGACATCCACGCTCCGACCACACACACGCAGCGCTGCGGCGGGAGCGGCTGCGGCGGGGCCCGGAGAGCCCATCGGCCGCTCGGAGCCCCCCGGCCGGGCCGGGGCTCCTCACACGCTGCTCCCGCCGGCAGCCGCGGAAGCCC
>VZTA01024368.1:119196-147355 GCA_013398855.1 Mohoua ochrocephala | reverse complement strand
CAGCTCCTCCGGGCGCCGTCGCACCGCGCGTGCGCGCTCCGCCGCGGGGGGCGGGGCCGGGAGCGGCAGCCGGTCCCCTGACGATTGCCCGCCATGTTGGCCGCGGCTGTGGCCGGTACCGGCTCCCTCGCTCCCTTCGGGCCGAGGGCGACGGGCGTCTTGAGGCCACCTCGGAGCCGCCTCGGAGGTACCTCGGTGCCGCAGTAGCGCGTTTTGCGTGTCAGCAGCTGCTTCAGGCACTCGCCCATTACACTGCCGTTGCCTCCGGAAGCTGAGACTTTCCACTGATTTTATTTTTTTTTTCCTTGTCTAAGGCTCCGTCGCCCTTTCCCGGTGGAATGGCAAGGGAAAGGCCGCAGGAGTGTGTCTCCCCGTGCCGGCAGGGTGGGCTGAGCCCCGTCCCGGCGATGCGGAGTGGGAGGTGTCTGTCCTGCTGTGGGGAGATTTTCGAGTAGTATAAGTTTATGATAACTTAACTCTGATCTCCCCAGTAAGCGACATTTTATTATTCGGGTTATACTTTGCCCAAGTACGGTTATGTTTTGCTTTGACACTAAAGGAAGGGGTGGGTGTGGGTGACTCGGTCCTTGACTCAGTGAGGTGGGGGAGCCATGGGAAATAGATCACTTCAGAGGCGGTTTCAGAGCTCTCAAGAAAGGATTCTGATGGACTTACAGAACCATCGAAACATGGAATGAATATGGTTGGAAGGGACCCTAAAGCCCACCCAGGGCCACCCCTGCCATGGGCAGGGACACCTCCCACTGTCCCAGGCTGCTCCCAGCCCCGTCCAGCCTGGCCTTGGGCACTGCCAGGGATGGGGCAGCCACAGCTGCTCTGGGCACCCTGTGCCAGGGCCTCCCCACCCTCACAGCAAAGAATTTCTTCCAGAGCTCATTCCTTCTGGATTTGGAGTCCTCGTGTGACACACGAGCAGGGAATGATTCGCGGCTCTGGCAGAGTCTGTGTGTGAGAACCACGGGGACGGTGCTCGGAGCAGCCTTGGAACGGGCAGTAGCAAGGTCCCACATCCCTCACCTTCAGCCTACACTGGCTCTGCACAGGGGCCTCTTGCTCAGACTCCCCACATACTTTGGAGAGAAATTTTAGCTCCCAGCAGCTCTTTAGTAGGAGGATTCTGCTGTGTCTGTTGATCATTGAGTGTTGGTTGCAGTCAATGACCTTAGAGGTTGTTTCCAACCTGAATGATTGTGTGGTTCTACACTGTGTTGCAGAATAATTCCCTGTTGAACTCTGGGTGTGAACCCTGAGTTAAAAGAACCTGTCACTGTCATACCTGGTGTGTTGTAGTCGACAGGATTTTCTGCAGGTGGCTCCAGAACTTGTGGAATTGGTTAAAGTGTACATAGAAAATGTTGAGAGTGGGTTCAGGTCAGCCCTCCAAGGAGAGAGCTGGTGGTGGAAGGTGGTTTTCAGTCCTTCCTGGAGCAGCTCTGAGTTGGGTGTATGGAGAGAGTTGAGTTTTGGGTTCATGTTCTCTGTGCTCTCGTGTTTGGGCAGAAGGTGTTACAGTCACAGAGCCTGGGATCCACCCAGCCTCCAACATCCCCCAGTAAAGAATCATCCTTATAGAATCAGAGACTGGTTTGGGTGGGAAGGGACCTGAAAGTTCCTCTGCCATGGCAAGGACACCTTCCACTGTCCCAGGCTGCTCCAAGCCCTGTCCAGCCTGGCCTTGGATGCTTCCAGGGATCCAGGGGCAGCCACAGCTTCTCTGGGCAGTCTGTGCCAAGGCCTCAGCTCCCTCCCAGGGGAGCATTTGTTCCTAATTCGAACTGAAAGAAACCTTGAAGTGAGGCAGGAGTTGTGATAATAGCGGGTCACAACATTTGACATTAATTTGCCTTTAAAAATCTGAGGTTATTTTTGCCAGAGTGGTTGAGGTGGTTGTGATGTTGCATTTAGGGGTATTTATGACGTTGATATTTTTATCACAGTGGAAAGAAGAGCAAACAAAGCTTTTGACAAAATATAAAAGACCTTAATACTCATGTTGTGGGTTTGAACAAGCCACACTTTCCATCGGAGTTCTGTTCTGTAGTTGTTGGGGAAGAGGGAGGACAGGAGGTGGACAGGACTGAGAAAAGCACATGTGGAGCTTGTCACAAGCCCAGGTTCAACACCGAAGTCCAGAAGACTCTGCTTTTCTTTTGTGGTTAAATTGTGCAAAATGAATCAGTGGTCTCAGTCTTAGTGGCAGAGAAGTTTGTCACTCCTGGAGCTGTAAAAAATGTCTCGAAGGCACGAACGAAGCGTGAGTGGTGTAACAATGACGCTGCAGTCGGCGAGCCGTGGTCGTGGCACAGGCACAGCTCAGAAATGGGAAGAGCCCTTTGGCTGGGAGCAGCAGGAGCCCGTGCTGGTCACTCAGAGCTCCCACACCTCTGCAGCCCCAGCAGTGCTCGGAGCAGGGCGAGAGCTCCGCGTGTCCACGCACCGGAGCAGAAGTGCCGGCCGGGCCTGGCTCTGCTCTGCCCCTCTGTCCGGCTTCCAGGGGCTCCTCCGGCCGGGCCCGGCTCTGCCCTGCCCCTCTGTCCAGCTTCCAGGGGCTCCTCCGGCTCTGCTCTGCCCCTCTGTCCGGCTTCCAGGGGCTCCTCCGGCCGGCCCGGCTCTGCTCTGCCCCTCTGTCTGGCTCCCAGGGGCTCCTCCGGCTCTGCTCTGCCCCTCTGTCCGGCTTCCAGGGGCTCCTCCGGCCGGCCTGGCTCTGCTCTGCCCCTCTGTCCGGCTTCCAGGGGCTCCTCCTCGGGTTTCTGTTGAGGCAATCAAAGCCACAGGCGGTTCTGAGCACCGGCACACATGGAGGGAATGCAAATACAGCTGTGCTCCTGTTTATGGAAACAGCACAGGGCGGATCTGTGACTTGGTTTGGAGAGTTAGCACAAATAGCTGCATTAATAATTGCTGCAAAATATGCAGAGTCCTCCTTTCGGGTGCCCCAGTAGTGTGAAGACCTACTGTGATTGCAGTTACAGTTCAGGGAGCACCCACGGCCTCACAGAAACCTTTTGTTCCTGCCTGGATTGATTGTGGGGATCCACTCTGGGACCACTGGTCAGGAAAAGCTCTTAGCTGGGAGTTCTTGATCTGTTACCCCACGTTTGGTGCTCGTTGCGTGTGTGGGAGCCAAGAGCAGTGTGTTACAATACAGGGACTCGAGCCAGGCAGGGCTTTGGCAGCTTCAGTCTGGATCCAGAGATGGAGACAGCTCATTCCACCTTGGCTGATCTCCAGCATCATCCCAGTGACATGTCACCATTTTAACAGAGGAGAATTCTGACCACTTTGCCCCCCTGCCACTCCAGTCCATGCTCCCTTGTCCTAATCCCTCTCCTAGAAGCTGAGGTCCAGCCCTCACGGGTGCTGCTGAGCTCGGAGCACGGGAGGGGTGGGGGCCACCATGCCTTACGTGCTGGCATTCCCAGAGTCTGTTCATGGGTCAAGGTCTCCCCTCCTTCAGGCTGTGTTGGAGTTTGGTGTCTGGCCATGGCAGCTACACTGGAGAACCTGTGTGGAGTAACTTGGGGGTTTGGGGTGCTCAGCCAGGAGCTGCTGCCCTGTCTGAGGGTGACCCTCACGGGGAACATTTGGTACCTTGTCCATGGGAAGAGCTCCTCCACCAGGTACCGTGCTGGCGATGACAGGGCAGCGCTCCGTCCCGCAGTGAGGACACGGGACTGACGTGCCAGATGCACAAACCCTCCCTGTGAGGGACCCTGGAGCTCTCAGATCCGAGATGGCCGCACTCAGACCCCGCTGCTTTCGTTGTGACATTTGGAGCCACCTCGAGCCGGAGCGACAAACGGGCTCTGGGCTGTTCCGCTCTTCAGAACTTCATCCTGAAGCAACTGCTTGAAAACTTCACCATTCAAAAGTTTCACTTCCCAAATAGTGCTGTGCTATAAATACCCTGCGCAGTGGGATATGACATTTACTCCCACACATGAGACACAGCAGTCTTTGTAACTTACAAACTCCTTAACCCTTGAGTAAACACAAGGTAAGGAGCCTGCAGGACGGGCTCGTGTTGCAGCCTGTGAGCTGCTGTGGGCTGCTGGAGAGGAAACGGGAGGGGAATTGCACACAGAATTACTGCAGTTGGAGTGGAAAAACTCACTTCTTCCAGCTGTTTGGACATCACAGAGCTAAAGATGTTGCTTTAGGAATATTAGTGCTTTATTCCACTCTTATCAACTAATCTTGGAGCACTTTCCTGTCCGAAGAAGTACTTAAGTTAGTTTGCTCTAATTTCCAATTCTGCAACTGATTTATGATCCTTGACAAATTTCTTACTTCCTTGGTTTCATTTCCGTGTAAAACAAATAACTGCTTTTCTCTTGTTCTTTACCTGTTGTGTGTATGTATCATGGAGTCATGGAATGGTCTGGGATGGGAACCCAAAATGGGATGGAAAGAGCATCCAGTTCCACTCCCTGCCATGGGCAGGGACACCTTCCACTGTCCCAGGTTGCTCCAGTCCAGCCTGGCCTTGGACACTGCCAGGGATCCAGGGGCAGCCACAGATTCTCCAGGCAAACTGTGCCAGGGCCTCCCCACAGGGAACAATTTCTTCCTTGTCATAGAATCAGAGAGTGGTTTGGTTTGGAAGGTACCTTAAAGATCATATATATGAGATAGATAGATAGATATAATAAAGATTTATATGCTAGAAATTCAGCCAGTAGGCTCTCTCTCTGTAGGGTGCACTGACTGAAGTGCTCGGGTGCTGATATTTCATAAATATACTATATAAATATAGAAATATCCTCTCTCTTTCTCTCTCTCTCTGTATATTTATGTCTCATCGGGCATAGGTTTGTAATGTTTGTATCTTTCTTATTGAGAAAGAGCTGAAGTCACCTGGATGGGTAGATTGTAAAATGAGTGGGTCATCTTATCTCATCCCCTTGCATAACTTCACCTCGAGCAAGGTGTGTGTCAGGGCAAGTCAGGAGCACGATCATCAGCAGCCCAGTGCTGCTGCCGCTCCTCCGTGGGTGATGGAGCCCAGGGTTTTAAAAGTGTGTGATGTTGGCATGTGAGTGTTTGTCTGGTGCTTGAAAGACTTTGCAGAAAGGGTTGACATGAAGCTGTGTCTGAGAGATTCAGGTTGGAGATCAGGAGAAGCTTCTTCCCCCAGAGGGTGCTGGCACTGCCCAGGCTCCCCAGGGAATGGTCCCGGCCCCGAGGCTGCCAGAGCTCCAGGAGCGTTTGGACAGCGCTGCCAGGGATGCCCAGGGTGGGGTTGTTGGGGTGTCTGGGCAGGGCCAGGGGTGGCACTGGGTGATGCTTGGGGGTCCCTTCCAGCTCGGGATATTCCATGATTCTATAAGATAATGTCTTGGGATATTCATGGCTCTATAAGAGAAATGAATCCTAGCATTGGAAATGGGCCGGTTTCATCTCCTTGGGTGGGGGATATGAAAACAAACAAATTCAGGCCTTTGTAGAATGGATTTGGTTCTGATTCTAATCTCAGTTACATGACACAGATGTGATCCCTCCCAAGTGCTTGTGCCAGGGAAAATGCCTCAATGGCTTCCCAAAGTTTTTCATCAACTCTTTTGAATGCCAAGCAGTTCCAATTAATCAGAGATTGGCCCTGCAGGGAATACGCTGCTGCACAGCTTCCTCTTGCCTTTGCCAAAACGCCATCCAGCCCCTTGTGTTTGTGAGCAAGTTCTGCTTTTGGCTCCCAGCGCGGGGCTATCACCAGGAAACACATGGCAGGGCTCTCCAGCTGCGTGTCCTGTCGGGAGGAGCCGCGGCGGGCACGGGGAGCGGGGCCGGGGCTCCGCGTGGGTGCTCGTTTATGGGCAGGAGGATCGAGTAAACATCGATTTTCCCTCTCTGCTGCGAGCTCAGCTGGGGATTTCAGTGCTCCTCCAACCGGCTTGTGTGGAACTGAGTCTCGATCAGATTCTGCTGCAGAGGCACCGGCGCTGCCCTTATCAGAGAGGAAATGAGCACTGGGAAGATAAAGCTGAGATTATTAAGAGTAGCCTCTGATTTTGGGTCATGGGTGCTCAGTTTGAGGAAATTTGAGTGTTTTTTTTCTTGTAGATCACAGGATTTCTCTGGTTGTGATGATTCCTTAAAGCTTTCCAAACTCAGCTCCCTAAAAATCACTTTTCTGGGAGTCACAGGTTGCACCAGAAGCAGCTGTCGCTCACCTCATAAATTTAAGAATACGTTAGAGAATAAGCCCCAAGTCTTTGTCAGAATATTACAACAGGCATGTGGTGGTTTTCTTTTTAGACCCCAGCTCTGAGAATTAAGCAGTAAATGAAAAATTCAAATACTGCTTTTGAAAAGGAATTGTTTATATGTAGTTTGTAGAGATCAGGCTGGTGAATTGTGGGAAGTCAAGAAGTTGACATTTCTATTTGATTGAATACTCTCTCCTTTAACTGGTGACTCTTAATCCAGAATGATTCCTTCCTCCCAGGAAGTTGGTTCTAATTCAACTCTTTGTAGCCATTTGTCAAAAATATGTCCCAGCTACAACCTTTACTCGTTAGCACCTGGATCTGCACATCCATCCTTTTGGGAGGGAGGAGTGTGCTGGATTTTGTGACCAGCATCTCAAGGGACTTTGTCTTTACCGATGTGTCGAGATCGGGGATGGGAAATCAGTGGAGATGCCTGTGCACAGTGTTTGTGTAGTTTTCATACTCGGTGGAGTATTTCAGCAGGAGGAGGGGCCAGCGTTGACATTCCCTGCAGGTTTTGCTCTGTGTACAAAGAGGACTTTGTCCCTAGATAGCTGCTCTGCTCACGTCCCACTGGGGTTTCACTATGAGCAGATAAAAAGTTTGCTGGTAATGTCACATGCAGCCGAGCTGAGAAGTGCGAGGCATGGCCCAAAAGCCACCCTGGCTTGCTGGGATTCCAGGCTGAGGTGTGCAGATAATTCCAAAATAATCCATGGCTTGTTGCAAGCAAGACGCCTGGAAAAAGGAATTTGGCTTTCTGTTTCAGCTGAGCGAGCTGGTGGCTGAGCTCCCACTGCAGGGTTATGGCAGCACTTCACAAAATCACAGAATCATTAGTGTTAGAAAAGACCTTTAGGAACCCAGCACCACCACCATGGTCACCACTAAACCATGGCATGAATGCCACATCCACACGTTTTTCGAACACTCCCGGGATGGTGACTCCACCACTGTCCTGGGCAGGCTGTGCCAAGGCTGGACAACCCTTTCTGGGAAGAGCTTTTCCTTAAAATCTGACCTAAACCTCCCCTGGCACAACCTGAGGCCGTTCCTCTTGTGCTGTCACTTGTTACCTGGGAGAGGAGACTGATCATTACCTGGCTCCCAGCCTTGCAGGGCTCCTCGTGCTGGGCAGCACTGGGTTTATCCCATGCATGTGGTTTGCTCCTTCCACAGCAGAGCACAGGCAGTCACTGGGCCCGCTGGGTTTAATTACAAGAATTAATCCAGTTAGCAGTTTTTAAAGACCGCAGGATATGGGCACAAACTGAGTGGCTTACTTGGGTTTCAAAGTTTCCTCTGCCCCAAATTGCAGTAGTCTATAAATCAAAGAATCATGGAATGGTTTGTGTTGGAAGGGACCTTAGAAACCATCTCGTTCCACCCCCCTGCCATGGGCAGAGACACCTCCCACTAGGCCAGGTTGCTCCAAGCCCCATCCAACCTGGTCTTGGACACTGCCAGAGAACTGTAATATGTGAATAAATGATCATTTATGTGAATAAATGACCATATATATGTCCAAATAGGACCATTTATATGAATTCTCTCCTTCCTCAGTCCAGAGGGAGGGCAGGAAGGTGAACAACATCACATCTGTGCTCCTGCATCTTGGACAAGACTTTGTCATCATACTGGGACTGATTCCTGCTGGACAGTGAAGCCAAATCTGGAACACCTCTCCTATGAGAGCAGACTGAGAGAGTTGTGGTTCAGCCTGAAGAGGAGAAAGCTCCAGGGAGACCTCAGAGCCACTTCCAGGGCCTAAAGGGCCTCCAAGAGAGCTGGAGAGGGACTTTGGCCAAGGACCTGGATTGACAGGACAAGGGAGAGTGGCTTCCCACTGCCAGAGGGCAGGGTTAGGTGGGATACTGGGATGAAATTCTTGGCTGTGAGGGTTGTGAGGCCCTGGCCCAGGTTGCCCAGAGCAGCTGTGGCTGAGGGAGGCAGCTTTGGGCACTGTGGGGTGAGCTGGGTGTCGGACCTGGCTGTGTCTGCAGGGGGCTGCCCTGGGCCGGACTTCAGGCACTGTGACCAGAGCCCACCGTCCCTGTCACTGCTGTTCCTTTGCTGGTCAGGCTGAGCTTGGCCCTCATCCCCTGCTTGCACTGTGGTGAAGCAGCAGGGCTGGCTCTGGGACAAGGGGCTGGGAATCCCTCTGCTCCCAGCACTGCAGATGGGGGCTTTGGAAGAAATCTCAGCTGGACAAACAGCGTGGGACTGAGCCCACGCCGCTCCAGGCATTTCAGCTCTGCAGTCGCTGTCGGGTGCCAAAATGTGGGATCTTGTTGCGAAACATCCCGAGTTCCGTGTGTGCCAGGTGTGCGGGATCCCCTGCCTGTGCACAGTCTCTCACATTGTCGGGAACACCTGCCCCAGCTTCCTGGAACTCCTGCTCGGCTTCCTGCTGGGCTGGGATGCTCCGAGCCCTCCCGCAGAGCGGGCAGCAGGACACGCTCCCCGCGCGGGGCACGGCCCCAGCGGAGCGGAACGAGAGCCGAGGAAATCCCGAGAGCGCCGGCACAGGGAGCCCTGCGGGGGCTCAGCTGTCGGCGGCTGCTGTTGCGCAGTCTCCCTTCTGGAATGTCCCCCTTCATCCCAGCGTCTGGCCTCCACTTGAACCGTCTGAAATCCCGAGCAGTCGAGAAGCTCTCTGCTCTTACAGGCATTCAGATGGTCTCAGTTGAAGCCCAGCAGCTGCTGCCTGTGTGAGGCTCTCCTCCGCCGGTTCTGCCCGGCGCTCATCCCCTGCCTCGCGAGGAGGTTGGCACAGCTCCATGTTCCCCTGTCCCTCCCTCCTCCGAGCCCCCCCGGGGCTGCAGAAGGGACGTGGAGCTGCCACACTCGGTATCCTCCGAGCAGATTTCTGCATCCCGTTCCCAGGTTCCTGCCCCACTCGGGGCTGTCACCCTTCCTGAACACCTCTGCTGCCACCTGGGACCTCACAAGCACTGTTCACAGTTCTAATGCCAGTTACTGATTTTCTCTGATTGGAAATACGAGAAAATGTTGGAAATATTCACAATTTTTTTCCTGTTTCTCATCTGTGGTGGGAAGGGCTAATGAGAAACAGAAAAACAGAAAATAAAGGCTTTTCCCTTCCTCCCAACTGCACTAGAGACATTCCAGCTCCAGAGCTTCAGTCAGTGTTGACTCTGAGTATCCTGTCTCTCTCCTGATGTCCCCAGCCTCCCACACAGCTCCTTAGTCCAGTGACACCTCCCTTGGTGCTCCTTCCGTGCTCTCTCCCCCAGCTCTGCTGATCTCCTGCTGTTAAAGTCTTACATCCATCCATCCCTCCATCCATCCCTCCCTCCATCCATCCATCCCTCCATCCATCCCTCCATCCTCCATCCATCCCTCCATCCCTCCACCATCCATCCATCCATCCCTCCCTCCATCCCTCCATCCATCCCTCCATCCTCCATCCATCCCTCCATCCCTCCACCATCCATCCATCCATCCCTCCCTCCATCCCTCCATCCATCCCTCCATCCTCCATCCATCCCTCCATCCCTCCACCATCCATCCATCCATCCCTCCCTCCATCCCTCCATCCATCCCTCCATCCTCCATCCATCCCTCCATCCCTCCACCATCCATCCATCCATCCCTCCCTCCATCCCTCCATCCATCCCTCCATCCTCCATCCATCCCTCCATCCCTCCACCATCCATCCATCCATCCCTCCCTCCATCCCTCCATCCATCCCTCCATCCTNTCCATCCATCCTCCATCCATCCTCCATCCATCCCTCCATCCATCCATCCTCCATCCATCCCTCCATCCATCCATCCTCCATCCATCCTCCATCCATCCCTCCATCTATCCCTCCATCCACCCATCCACCCATCCATCCACCTGTCCCTCCCTCCCTTTATTTCCCAGTGCCCCCCCTGCCCATAGACAGAAAGCCCTCACAAAGCTCAGAGCTTTAACTCCCTCTTTGTGATTCATTTTTAGCTTCCCAGGAGAAGGATGAGCTCGGTGGAGGGAGCCCAGCTTGGCATAGTCCCCATTCCTGCTGTCATGTGTGAAGAGAGATGGAGAGAAACACATCCAGGGGCCCAGAGCTGGGCATGGAGCAAGGGCAGCATGTCCAAAGTCATCCCATCTGCAGGAGCCTACGTGAAGCCATTCCTTCTCCCAGAACCTAAAAAGGAGAACGATTTCCTTCACCAGGTTTGACAGCATTATGTGGGGTCACTGGGGAAGTATCCACAGACAGATCCATCAGGGCCAAAGGCAGGAGAACCACAATTAATATATAGGTTGCAGAACCCAACACTTGGAGTATCTTTGCTTTCCTAACACCAAAAATGTCCCTTTATCAAACAGCCTGAGAGCTCACAAGCAGCCTTATCTGGGCTGAGAAATGCAGGGCCTGTGAGGCACCTTCAGCTGCTGTGACAGTAAATCCTGGTTAGAGCAGTTCAGCAGAACCCTGGTCAGCCAGAGCCCAGCATGGAGCAGGGACATGGCACAAAGTCAGCTTTACACAGACCCCTAAAGCAGCAGTGCTCCAGCAATAGCAGCGGGCTCAGCCTTGGCTTTGGAAGTTTATTAAGATAAATCAAGTGTCAGAGACTGGAATTTCTAATGAAATTAAACTAGACTGTAAAAAATGTGTAAAAATGGAAACGGGCTAAAAATTCCATCAGACATTTGGTATTAATCCAACAGAAAAATACACGTGATGCTTTAAAGGGAATTATGTAATAATCTGGTCAAAATAACAAAGCCTTTAAAGCATCCTGTGGGATGGGGATTCCGTCTGAAGGTGGGATCCGTAGGGAGATAAAGAGGAAATTCAGCTAAATGGCAAAGGCAACATGGAGCCACCTCCCTGTGACTGCTCCTCTGGGACTGCCTGCCTAGACCTGGGCTCCCACAGCCCCACAGCTGAGCTCCCACAGCCCCACAGCTGAGCTCCCACAGCCCCACAGCTGGGCTTCCACAACACTGGGTCAGGTTGTCCAGAGCAGCTGTGGCTGCTCCATCCCTGGAAGTGTCCAAGGCCAGGTTGGACGGGGCTTGGAGCACCCTGGGATAGTGGAAGGTGTCCCTGCCCATGGCAGGGGGTGGCACTGGGTGGTGTTTAAGGTCCCTTCCCACCCAATCCATTCCATGATTCTATTCTAAGATTCTCATGTAGTTGAAGTTGTCCCTGCTCTTTTCAGGGGGTTGGATCCTGACTGTGGTGGGCTGGCCCTGGCTGGACACTGGGTGCCCCCAAAGCCACTTTGTTGCTCCCCTCAGCTGGACAGGAGAGAGAAAATAGAGCTAAAGGCCCGTGGGTGGAGATAAGGACAGGGAGGTGTCACTCAGCAAGGACCATCATGGACAAAACAGACTCAGCTTGGGGAAATGAGTTTAATTTGTTACAAATCAAATCAGAAATAAACCCAAATCATAAAGCACCTTCCCCCCACCACTCCCTTCTTCTCGGGCTCAGCTTCACTCCTCTATTCTCCATCTCCTCCCATCCAGCAGTGCAGGGGGATGGGGAGTGGGGGTTACAGTCAGGCCATCACACGTTGCTTCTGCTGCTCCTTCCTCCTCCTCAGGGCCAAGATTCCTCACACTCCTCCCCTGCTCCAGTGTGAGTCCCTCCCACAGGAGACAATCCTACAGGAAATTCTCCAGCAGGTTCTTTCCCATAGGCTGCAGTTCTTCACAACCTGCTCCAGTGAAGGTCCCTTTCCACAGGGTCAGTCCTTCAGGCACTGCTCCAATGTGGGTCCCCCCGAAGGTCACAAGTCCTGGCAGGAAAGCTGCTCCAGCATGGGCTCTGCTCTCCACAGGGCCACAGGTCCCTGCTAGGACCCTGCTCCAGCATGGGCTCTCCTCTCCACAGGGCCACAGGTCCCGGCCAGGACCCTGCTCCTGCATGGGCTTCACACAGGGCCTCTCTTGGGCATCCCCCTGCTCCGGCCTGGGCTCCTGCAGGGGCTGCAGGTGCATCTCTGCACCCCCGTGCCCTCCATGGGCTGCAGGGGCCCTGCTGCCTCACTGTGTCTTCCCCATGGAATCTCAGGGAAATCTTGGCTCTGGCACCTGGAGCAACTCCTGCCCCTCCTTCCCCTCTGGCTTGCGGGTCTGCAGAGCCGTTCCTCTCACGTGTTCCCACTCCCCTCTGGCTGCTGTTCTGCAGGTGGATGTATTTCCCTGCTTCTGAGCTCTGTTTTCCCAGAGGCGCTGCCACCATCATTATTGGGCTCAGCCTTGGTCGCAAGGAGCCCTCTGGCATTGGCTCTGCCGGACATGGGGGAGGCTTCCAGCAGCTCCTCACAGAAGCCACCCCTGTAGCCCCTCACTGCCAAAATCTGTCCATGCAAATCCCACGCCATGACCTGCAAAGGTCCCTTCCGACCCAAATCTTTCCGTGATTCCCTGGCACAGCCCAGGCACATTTCTGCCAGGTGGGTGTGATGTCTCAGGCTTTGGAACCTTTTGATTCCTGCACTTGCTCTCTGGAGATCACGTGTGACGTTCTGCCGTTGATGTTGGTAGCACAGGTGAGAGCTGCTGGTGGGAACAGTGTGTGCACCACAGAGGTGATTCCGTGACCTGTCAGACTTCCAGGGGAAGCTCAGGGCTGGTTGTGCCTGTGAAGAATCGCAGAATCACAGAATGGTTTGGCTTGGAAAGGGCCATAAAGATCACCCAGTTCCACCCCCGTAACAGGTTAAAGCTGCAGCATTCCAGCCCACAGTTCCAGTCCAGCCCAGCTGGGCTTTACCCAGAGCACAGTTGTAGATTTCCCACAGCACACTCAGGTGAAGTCGCACCTTTCCCTCCGTTCCCAGCTTTGCAAAGCCGAGGTGTTTGTGTTCACAGGACACGCTGCTCACTCGAGGAACCCAGTAGCAAGAGCAACAAAGCAGTAATGGGCTGGAAAAACACACCAAGGACCCCCGTGGTGAATCTGCTGGGTCTCCAGACAAACAAATTCACACTCTGCAGAGGACACAGCGTTGGCTCCAAGGCTAAACCAGCCTGTTCCCAACAGCTTCTGCTGTCCTAAACCCATGTCCTTCTGGTTAGACACTCCTCCCCTCCCCGGGGAGTTCTTGGTCAGAAAAATGTTTCCATCTGTCATCGGGAGATTGCCTGAATTGTTGGTAACTTAATAAATGGAGGAAGGAGTCAGCTCAGACTGTTACAAATCTGAACTCTTCAAATATGGAGCCAGGCTGGGAGAGCTCGGACTGCTCAGCCTGGAGAAGAGAAGGCTCCAGGGAGACCTCAGAGCCCCTGCCAGTGCCTAAAGAGTCTCCAGGAGAGCTGGAGAGGGACTTGGGACAAGGGCCTGGATTGACAGGGCAAGGGGGAATGGCTTCCCACTGTCAGGGTAGATGGGATATTGGGATGAAATGAGTGGGGAGGCCCTGGCCCAGGGTGCCCAGAGCAGCTGTGGCTGCCCCATTCCCTGGAAGTGCTCAAGGGAGGAGTGGAAGGTGTCGCTGCCCGTGGCAGGGTCTGGGAACAAGATGATCTTCAAGGTCTGTTCCAGCCGAACCATCCTATGATTCTAGATTGAGTTTAACTCAGAAAAGGTTAAGGAGTGACTGGATCGTGTTCTCCAGCGGAGATTCTGGTGTTAGAGGACATTTATTTTAACAACAGAAACACCAGTGCCAGCAGGCAGGAGGAGGGAGGAGGCAAATCCAGGCTGGCACAAAGAACAGGAAAGGCTCATCGAATCCACTTTAACTCCATCAGTGAACCAAAATGAAGTGTCTGTCCCAGCTTGACCATCTCCCACAGTAATTCCTGCATGAAAATAAATGGCTCCTGCCACAACGTGGAATTGCAGCACAGGATAAGCTCCTGGCTGTGTCCCCTCCCCGCCCGTGTCGTGTTACACTGACACTGGTTTGACTCAGAGACAAACTCTCCGCTTTGGCTCATGTAACACCCGGCACAAAAAGAGCTCATTCATCAACGGGATGCCAAGATGCTCTTGCAACATCATGGGGAAAAGCTGCTGCTTTGCCAAGTTTAGATGGGGACCTGATTCTCTTCTCTGTACACCAGGCTCAGACATGTCTTAACAGATGAAAGAATTGTTATAGATAAGAGCAGCAACTCTCCTGTTAGATAGAAGCAGCTCCTACCCTGTGAGGTTAAGGAATAGGTTCTTCTTTTTTAATGTAAATGTACATTTTTAAAAGTCACTTCTAAAAAAATAAGAAATCAATGTCTTTCTTAAGAAAAACAGGTCTGAGGAGAATCTGAAGCATTTTTCACCCCGTCCTGCTCACAGGACACTTATTCTCCCCCACTTCCAGAGGCATTCTCAGACAACTGGATAAGGAGCCTGGACAGGGCTGTGTCACCTGGAGCCACATGTGCTGTCCCATATTCCTTCAGCAGGATGCAGAGTTTCACTGCCTGTCTCACCACAGCTGCACAGGCTGTTTTCAAAAATTCCAAGATCACTTTTGCCAGTGATACCATTTTTAGGACTGGGCCCTCTGCTCCTGGGCACCAGGAACAACATCTCTGTCACCAGCTCTGTATTTGTTCGGTTAAGAGTGAAGGGTATCAAACACGTGCAGACAGCTGCAGCCACTGGGATGGAGCCTCTCCCCACCTTCCTGCAGCATCGCCCACCAGGATGTGTTCGATTCATGAGCTGGTCTGGGACCCGACCCTTGAATCACCTGTGCTGCGACCATTCCAGCCTGCACGTGGCACAGGGACTTGTCCAAGGGATACCTTGAGTTTTCCTCAAAGAACTGTAGAGAGTTCACCTTCCAGGGAAAGGAATGGAGCTGAGGAAGGGTCTGGAGCCCCAGGAGTGGCTGAGGGAGCTGGGAAAGGGGCTCAGCCTGGAGCAAAGGAGGCTCGGGGGGACCTTGTGGCTCTGCACAAGTCCCTGACAGGAGGGGGCAGCCGGGGGGGGTCGGGCTCTGCTGGCAGGGAGCAGGGACAGGACAAGAGGAAACAGCCTCAAGCTGTGCCAGGGAAGGGTCAGGTTGGATGTTGGGGAAAATTCAATCATGGAAAGGTTGTCCAGCCCTGCTACAGACTGCCCAGGGCAGTGGCAGAGTCACCATGCCTGGAGCGACTTAAAAGGTGTGTAAATGTGGCATTTTAGGACAGGGGTTAGTGGTGGCCTTGGCAGTGCTGGGGGAACAGTTGGACTCAGAGGGCTTTTCCAGCTGAAATGTTTCTGTGATCCTGTGATCCTTAAGGAAGCTTTGGGCAGTATGGTGCTGGAAAATCCGCCGAGCTTCTGAGCTTGTGTCCGCTCCAGCTCCCAAGCACAGGTCAGCTGGAGCTGGCAGGGCTAATTCAGCTGCTGCACATTCATTTTGTGGCTGCATATTGAGTTTCTGGACACTCCAATGGATCTGGCTCTGGGCCAGAGAGAGGTGAAGGATGGCAGGTGGCTGTCCTGGGCATGCTTCCCTGTGCCACTTCACATCTCAGGCAGGTGAGGACAAACCCATCCAACACCCTGGGGAGCTGTGGGCAGGGATGGATGGGGGGCCGTGCCCCAGTTCATGTTCTTTGATATTAAAATGCTCATTAATGAGGCAGCTTGAATCAGATCCATTAATGGGGTAGATCAAAGATCATCTGACAAAGCACCTTGGCACCAACTGGCATCAGAGCAAGGACTCCCCAGCAGAACCTTCTGGAGCTGAAGCCGCTCTCTGTGGCTGTTGTCCCTGGACTGGTGCTGCCCCCATGGCAGCTCCTGGTTTGGGGACAAGTGCACAGGGGGGACTCAAAGGTCCCCCAGTGTCACTGCACCCCCCAGCCCCTCTCAGCCGTCTCTGCAGGAATTGCTGATGCTGGAAATGGGCACTTGGATCTTTGCACCCAGCAGTGCCTGGGGGAGGCCGGGCTGGTCCCGGTCGCTCGTGCCCCTGCCTCACATCTGTGCGTGCCTGACAAACCAGCAAACCCCACCAGCACCAGGTCTCTTCCAAAAACAATTACCTCATGTTGAAGCCATCGAGCATGTGATTTCCCAGCGCCGACACTGAGAGCCTCCCTCCTCCAGAGGGAGAGGAGCTGTGCGGGAGCCAGCCGGGATTCAGCAGGAAAGGCTTTATCCTCTCTCCAAGGACATGGTGTCCAAGCAGGACTCTGCCCAGGAGATGGGACTGCCAAGGCACCGTGTAGGAAGCAGGCTGCACTGTTCAGAGAAGGAAAGCCCTTAAAACTTCAGATCTGCCTGGATTTTGAGCACATTTCCTGGGAAATTGGCTTGTTTCTCTCAGAGCCATAAAAGTATGGGTGGAAATTTTCAAAGAGGGAGTTTGAATCGGGGCAGAGGGGCTGCACCTGCCTGGTTTGGCACGTTGAGGTGAGGGGATGTGAGGAAATCTCCCCTTGGTGAGCTCCAAACTCCGTACAGTACCTGGCACCTGGCTCCGATGGGGACAAACAGTGTGGCTGAGCTCCATAGCAGCAGGATCAGGCTTTGTTCTGCTGCCAGGTTCTCGCCAGCACCTCATTCCTTGTCCCATTTTCCCGCAGCCTCGTGATTCGGGGAGGGAGGGGGGGAGCAGCTCTGCTTGGGCATTGAGCGCCTGGCCCGGCTCAGATCCCACGTGGATGTCTCACAAGGATCCCCTTTGAGCCCGGCACAGCCAGGAGGCTCCAGGAACGAGGACAGAGGCCACGAGCGCTGTAGAATAATTAATCCAAGAGAGGGAACCTACTGGGAACCGCTGTCCGAGACAAATCCCAGTCTCGGGAGACTCAGGTGTGCTTCTCCAGCCGGGACAGGCAAGTTTGTGACTCGCAGAGCCTGGCTGGAAGCAGAGTTTCCCTGAAACCCTCAAGCCTCTCTTTCCTGAAAGCTCCTCTCTGCAGATTAGCAGATGTCTTTGTTGGAGCCCTGGGCCCCTGCCAAGGATTACTGTAAACACTTGGCGAGGTGCAGCCTCTTGGCACCCGCGCCGTGTGGGGGGAGCGCAGGTCACCCCGCGAGTGGCACTTGGGTGTTCACGCTCACAGGGAAGCTGTTAACTGCAAACAGCCCGGGCAGGGCCAGCACAGCTTCAGCTGGCATCCCCGAAACAACACCTATGTTTTGGTTTTCCCACCTTTCTTACCAAGGAGGAGTGAAGGGGTTAACTGGGAGATGCTGCTCCCAGACCTGGGAATTCCGAGTACACGAAGAAGACAAAGTCTGCTGGTGCCACGTGTCAGAAATGTGAAAGACCACGACAGAAACTGATGTGACACTGATCAAGGGCCAGTCCAGGTCTGAGTGGCACTGAGCACTGGGAGCTGCTCCCCCTGTATGGGATCAGGGGAGTGAGGTGAGAGAAGACCTAACGGATGCCTCAGCTGTCATGGGATCCCAGAGTGGTCTGGGTGGGACGGGGCCTTAAAGCCCATCCAGTGCCACCCCCTGCCATGGCAGGGACACCTTCCACTGTCCCAGGGTGTTCCAAGCCCCATCCAACCTGGCCTTGGGCACTGCCAGGGCTGGGGCAGTCACAGCTTCTCTGGGCAGCCTGTGCCAGGGCCTCCCCACCCTCCCAGGGAGGAATTCCTTCCCAATATCCCATCCATCCCTGCCCTCTGGCAGTGGGAAGCCATTCCCCCTTGTCCTGTCCCTCCAGGCCTTTGTCCCAAGTCCCTCTCCAGCTCTCTTTAGCAATTGGAAGGGGCTCTAAGATATTCCTGGATCTTCCTCTTCTCCAGGCTGGACACCCCCAGCTCTCCCAGCCTGTTACTGGGAAAGGATTCGGTTGCAACCACCCAGGGACTAAGTGAGAGCTCCAGAGGATGAAGAAAACATTGGGCGATGCAGGACAGCTCTGGAATAACTCATATTTGAAGAAAAACCTCTTATAACGAAGGTCTGGAGCCCCAGTTCTGACTGTCAGTACTGAGCCTGCCAAGGCCTTAATGAGCGGCTCCAACAATTAATTACCTCCCCTGTAAAGAATGTGCTCTTTCCCAGTTCCACACATCTCTGTTGGCCAACAGCTCTGGTGTGCGTTCTTCCTTTTCCCTGCCAGACGGAAGAACCCTCCTGTGTCAAACTTCTGCTCCTCCATGGGAGCTGCCAGGGATCCAGTCTTTCCTGAGCCGTGGGTGGCACCACAGGTGTGGGATCCCAGTTCTGCTCCACATTTCCCAACCTGCTGACGTGAGCTCCCGGGCTGGCTGTGGTCCCTCATGCCATTTCTAGAGCCTGATTGTCCCATTCTAAGTCAAATTCATACAGTAACTCTGATCCTATCCTATACATAGGATATTAAACTGTGTGCAGTTCTGGGTCCCAGCATTTGAGAAGGATGGGAAAGCCCTGGAATGTGTCCAGAGAAGGAGAACCAAGCTGGTGATGGGCTGGAAGACATGGAGAGAAGGGGGCTGAGTGGTGACCTCGTGGTTCTGTGCAGCTTCCCAAGGAGAGGACATGGAGAGGGAGATACTGAGCTCTTCTCCTTGGGATCCAGGGACAGGATGCCTGGGAATGGCTCAGAGCTGCACAAGGAGAGGGTTAGACTGGACATTGGGAAGCATCTTTACCAAGAGGGTGGTCAGACACTGGGATGGGCTTCCTGGAGAGGTGGTTAATGCCCCAAACCTGCCAGTGTTGAAGAGGCGTTTGGACAGTGCCCTTAACAATGTGCTGTAACTTCTGGTCATCCCTGAAGTGGTCAGGCAGTTGGAGTAGATGGTCACTGTAGGTCCCTTCCAATTGTCCTCTCCTGTCCTCTCCTGTCCTGTCCTATCCTATCCTATCCTATCCTATCCTATCCTATCCTGTCCCGTCCCGTCCCGTCCCGTCCCGTCCTGTCCTATCCTATCCTGTCCTATCCTGTCCTGTCCTGTCCTGTCCTGTCCTACCTTCTTTTCTGAGCTACACAAACATTTATGTGACCCTCAAACACTTTCTCTCCATTCACATCCAGCTCCCAAAGTGGCAGCGGTGGCACTGGTCTCATGTAGAGCCGCTGGCTGTCTCCCAGCATGGATCCAAACAGGCCCTGGCATCCCCATCCCCATTGCCCCGTCCTGCCCTGGGCTGCAGCCCCCTCGCTGGGGCCGGGCTGGAGGGGATCCCAGGGCAGGACCCCAGCCCCATTCCCTGCTGGAGCAGCTCCATCTCGTGCCATCCTTAGCCAGGTGGGACAGCATGAACCCAGCCCTGCCCTGGTGCTAGTGTCAGGCTGGGGTGGCCAAGCCGAGGGCCTGGGTCAGGCCAGGGCACATTCAGCAGCTCATCCCCTCAGAAGGTCCCACTGTCCATGATTTCTGTCCCCGCAGGCATCAGGGGCGTCAGAGCGAGCTGCTGCCAAGGAAGGGGCTGCACAAGCTTCTCCTGATTCTTTTAGTGAGGATGGAGGCCACCAGCCGTGCAGGATGCTCTCCTGGCCTCCCTGAGCATGGAAGAATGTAGGGAGGGGAGACCAGAGCACTGGGAAGCAGTGGGGGGGTCTTGAGCCTTTTCTGGTCATTGCTGCCTGGTGGTACCAGGAGAAAGGGGTCAGGAGGAGGAAATAACCTCGGGAGAAACTTCCTATGTGTTTATATTGGGAACTAATGACTTCCTGAGCTCTTTGGGTGGCCTTGCCCTGATCAGAGCAAGCCTGCAGGACAAGGGCAGTGAACAGGGATGGGGACACCAGGAAGCAGTCACTGGTGGCATGGCAGTGCAGTGTCAGCTGCCCATCCTGTCGGTCCTGCCATCACAGCTCGGCAGATCCAGCCCTGTGACCCCAAACAGACTCGGGAGCCGTGGGGAGGCTGCAGGAGCTGCTGGCTGAGCCGTGGCAGGAGTCACCCACCGAGCACTCGGATGTGCCTGGCTTTGTTTGGAGCCCAGCGAGTCAGTACCTGCTTCTTGACTCCTTCTGCTTTAAACATTTACCCCCGGCTCTTCCTCCAGAGCTTCCTGCTGGGAATCTCTCTTCATTAATGATCCGGAGACGGGACCCAGCGTTTCCACTGACACAAACCCGGGCGAGCCGCTGATGGAGCGGAGGGTTGTGCTGCCATCCAGAGGGACCCGAGGAAATGAGCTGGCAGGAACTTCATGCAGTTCAACGTCTCTTTTATTTTCCTCTGGCCCTTGGGTTCCTCTAGCTCAAACTCACCGTCCTCGTGCCTTTTCTGTGCCACGCTGTCCTTACTTTACCCTTGTTCAGCAAGCTCTGGCTGCCTCGTGCACACAAAGAGCTGGGGAGGCTGAGCCCAGCTCCCTCTCAAACAACTGCCCTCCATCACTTCACTTTAAATCCACAAAACTCTTCCCTGCCTGGGCCCATCACGTATTTGCTGATCATGAATTCTGGTAGCCAGAAGTAAAGTCAGACAAGTCCTGGGCTCCAGGGTCCAGGCAAAACTCTTTCATGCCAAGCTCGTTGGAAACCACTCAAGTGGACACCCAGGACCTCTCCTTGGCTGTTCTATTTCTTTAGAATCTCTGCTGAGCTATGCCCACAGAATCCCAAAATGGTGTGAGCTGGAAGAGACCTTAAAGATCACCAGTTCCACCCCCTGCCCTGGGCAGGGACACCTTCCACTAGGCCAGATCAGTCAAAGGCCCGTCCAACCTGGCCTGGGACACTTCCAGGGCTGGGGCAGCCACAGCTGCTCTGGACACCCTGCCAGGGCCTCACCACCCTTGATTTTGGGATTTTTTTGGCTCTTCCACAGCCACTGACAGGTTTCCCAGGAACTGGAGCACAGACGAACTGAAGGTTGTTGCTCACAGCCTCTGGTGCACTTGGCCACGTTCAGCTCATGTCTGGGACTGTTCTCCCACAGCCAGGAGAGCCCCAGGCCCTGGATGCTGGCTGAGGTGACTGGGAAGAAGCTTTTTAACGTTTGCAACACATTTTTCAATGACTGATCAGGAAGGTTCATGCCCTCAGGAGTCCTTTTGCTCGGATGGCACGGCGTTGGATGACGAATGGGTGGATGTCATACTGAGTTCTGCTGGTACCACACAGCTGAGCTCAGGGTGCCAGTTTGTGTTAGATCCAGGGATTGTGAAGATTTTGAGATAAAGGAAATGCCTATGTAGATTTTTGATATTCTTCTGGCATTGGGAGCCCAGGTGTCTGTGAGGGATCTTCCCAGGCATTTCACTGCATCTTAGGTAGCTGGAAACCTGCCCCTTCAATCAGCATTCCCACTTGGAATGGCACCATTGCAGCTGGCCTAACTTGGGATGGGATGGGATAGAACAGAATAAAATAGAAGAGAAATAGAGAAGAGTAAAATTAGAATGGAATGGAATGTAATGGAATGGAATGGAATGGAATAGGATAGGATAGGATAGGATAGGATAGGATAGGATAGAATAGAATAGAATAGAATAGAATAGAATAGAATAGAATAGAATAGAATAGAATAGAATAGAATAGAATAGAATAACTTCCAGGGGGAGAAAAGCAATACAGGGAGACTGTAATTATTCTTCAAAGACTTTTTTCTGATAGATAAATTAGGAGCTGCTTTTTTTAATGGTCAGGATAAGCAACATCATCTCCAAGGGCCATGGTGTGGTCTGGCAGCTCCTTCCTTGGCCCAGGGGAGGGCAGGGAACGTGGGGGCCGCTGCAGGTGAAGGTGCTCTGTGGTATTGCTTGAGGCATCTGCAGGAAGCAAGAGAGCTGATGGCCAAAGAAGACCCAATAAATCACCTATTTGATGGAAACCACCAAGGTCAGGATCCTTTAGGTCACATCAGTTGGGACGAGGAACTCTCATGGAGCTGGATATTTATGTGATGTGCTACTCTTGGTTTCTGAAGCCTGGACAAAGGTGGTTGGTCCTTCCAGAACTGCTTTGCTGCCTTTGCTTCCCATCCTGTGCTTTTGCAGTGCTCTCACAATGCCAGGTGAGTTTGGAATCCATCCCTCAGTAGATCCCACAGCAGATCCCACCTCCAAGGACTGGGAGGGGAACTTGCTCCTTCCTTCCTACAGCACATCCTGAAACACCTCCCTTGTTTTGCTCGCAGTGAGGATCAGAGGAAATCTAGAAAACGTGATCTCCGAGGGAAGAGTGAAAGAATTGGGCTGTTTGGTGCCGAGGAGCAGAGCCTGGGACAGCTGGGGATGAGCTGACCTCCAGCCTCCCCTTTGCAGCTGCGCTTCCTGCCCTGCTGGGATAACCCTCCTCCAATAAATAAAGGGCTGCCATGGAAAAGAAGGGAAGGAACCGCTCTGCGTGTGCCTGGAGAGGAGGAGGAATCCCAGGGTGAAGCTGCGGTGAGAGCTTTGGTCAGACATTGGGGACTGGCTGGGTGTAAACACAGCACTGGGCCAGGACGGCTCGTCTGTGCCGGGGTTCCGCCAGTGGGAGCTTTAGGAGGGAAGAGCACAAATTAAACAAACATCCATCATGAGGGGTTTAAGTTGCACTTCCCCCGTGTTGGATCGGGGTGAGCAGCAATTGCTCCAGGCAGCCCTCCAGCTCTGCTTCCCTGCTGCTGTTCCAAACAGCCTCGTGGCTCCAGGCAGGTGAAAACTGCCCCGGAGCTGGATCCTCCTCGCCGAGAGTGGATGTTTGGAGGAGGGGTTTGCTCCCCTCCCCGTGACATTCCAGCTGCCTGGATGCGGGAGGAGCAGTGCTGGGCTGCCTCAGGCCCACGGCAGGCAGGGAAGGATGAAGAACCGTGCTGGGGACAGCGAGGAGGGACCATGGAGCTGGGTGAGTGTTGTCAAAGATCTTCGCAGCAGTAAAACTTCCTTTTTGTTTCTTTAGGGCATTTTAATGGAAACCACTTGGATGTCACGTACTGGGGTAACAGGGTAACAACTCCCCAACGCTGTGCTGTGAAGCCTGGGTACAGGAACCTGGGATTTCAGTGGTCAGCCTGCGCTTCCATCCCTTGTCATAGGATCCCAGAATGGTGAGGGGACCTGAAGGATGATCCAGTTCCACCCCCTGCCATGGGCAGGGACACTTCCCACTAGTTTAGGATGCTCTAAGGTATCAGGGATGGGGCAGCCACAGTTTTCTGGGCAACCTGGGCCAGGGCCTCCCTGCCCTGAGAGGGAAGGATTTATCCCAGGATCCCCTCTAACGCTGCCCTCTGGCAGTGGGAAGCCATTCCCCCTTGTCCTGTCAATCCAGGCCCTTGTCCAAAGTCCCTCTCCAGCTCTCTTAGAGTCCCTTTAGGCACTGGAGGGGTTTCTAAGGTCTGCCTGGAGCCTTTTTCTCCTGAACAGTCTGTTTTGTGCTGGTTCGGGCTGGCCGTGGCTCAGCGCCACAGCTCCAGGAGAGCAGGGATGGATTTTTATCCAGGAAGCTGCAGAATTGGCTGCAGTCAGGGCTGGTGAACATCTCAAGATGTTTCCCTTCTGTTCAACTGAGTCTGGTGGTTTTGGCTGGATTCCCAGCCCTTGTCAGCCTGGGGAATCACAGACCTGGATGTAAATAGAAGTGGCTCATAGCGAAGCTTTGCCATGGGGCAGCTCCTTCCTGGAGAGGAAACCAAGCTGTTGCCTGCTGCTGAGGGACACGGCAGCCCCACAGCCCCTCTCCTGCTGCCTCTGGCTCCTCCACCCTCTGCTCCCAGCAAGACAAACATCCTCAAGAGGATTCTCAGGAACAGCTTTGGGAAAGACTTCCCCTTATGAGAAGCAAATGCCTTGAGGACTTGGCTTCATCGGGGTTCTTTCGCAGGGTGTCTGGCTGTGCACACGCTGACCTGAGGGGGATGTTGGTGTTCTTCCACTATAAATGGTCATGGATTCGTGCAACAGTCACGTTACACTCTTGGGAAGTCTCATTTCTGTCTTCATAAAACTTCCTGGAAAACTCCATAAAAGAAAACACTGCCTCCACTCTAATTACAAAATGCCTGGGAAGTAAACATTAAGTTTGTTTACAGTTTGACATCCTCCTCCTCGGCTCGAGACCTTAACATCAATGTGTGTGTGTTGGGCTGGACATTTTGATGTGTTGTCTAATTTTCTTTATTACTTCCCTTTTTTGTAAAAATAGAGAAGAGGGAAGGGCACAGTTACCCCCTCATAAATGGTTACTGCTGGGGCAGCCCACGAAGCCATTTACCAGCAGGGGAATTGTGGAAAGGAGGAAGGGGCCCTGCCTCATGGAATAGGAGAAATACCACAGGAAGCTCAGAAAGAAGAAATGAAGAATCAGTAGAAATGACCAAAAGCAAAACTCATGTTTTTACAGAGAGACCCAGCAGTTAAAGCATCAGAGAACAACCTGATAAAATCTCAGAATGGGTTGGGTTGGGAGGGACTTCAAAGCCCATCCAGGGCCACCCCTGCCATGGCAGGGACACCTCCCACTGTCCCAGGCCCTGTCCAACCTGGCCTTGGACACTGCCAGGGATCCAGGGGCAGCCACAGCTGCTCTGGGCAGGCTGAGCACCCCCAGCTCTCCCAGCCTGTCCCAGAGCAGAGGAGCTCCAGCCCTCAGAGCATTTTTCAGAGAAATCTGCGTTTATCTGTTTTGTCCTCATTTCCCCCCTTCTATCCCCGGCAGAAGCTACCTCCCAAGAGAAGTCTGTGCAAGCCTCGGGTGTGATGCAGAGCTGTGATTTTGAGGTGTCCAGGCCCAGCTGGGTGGCCCAGGGGCCAATGTCCTGCCTGAACTCGGGCACACCCTGGCACAGAGCTGCCATCGTGTGCCCAGCCCTGTGCTGGGCAGGGCTGCAGGGCCATGCTCACCCCCACAGGCACCTGAACCTGGGCTGGGGGGATTTCAGCAATCATGGGGGGGATGCTGGAGCCCCCACGACCCCTCCTCTGGGCACCACAGCAATGGGGACAGGGTGCCCTGGCTGAGCCAGGCTCTGATTTCTATTGCCCGAACATCAGCCACGTCCCTTCTGCTGTCCCCAGTAACCTTTTGGCCCTGCCATGGCTCTGTGCCACACGTGGAGCTGGCCCAGGGCCAGCACACCCCTCCCACACAGGTGTGCTCTGGGTCCCAGAGCAAGCCCAGCCCCAACCCTGCCCCGCTGTTCTTTGGGATCAAGTAGAACTCAATCCAATACCTAAAAGCAAACCCTCTGAGGATTTGGCCACCTGGCAGGGGTCCTGCCTGGGCACAGAGATGTGCCCCCCAGCCCATTTTCAGTTCATCACTGGCAGCACCCCAGGGAGAGGACACGAGCTCATCCCTCCTCACACTTGGGACAAAAAGCAGCAGCTTTCAATGGGCTTTTCCCCCATTTTGCTGGAGCACAAAGCAGCTCCAACTCCTTGTTTTCCCAAAGCTTTTAGGATCATGTACTACAAAGTCTCCAGCCAGAGCTGTAAATCCCTCAGCTGTGTCCTGCAGATGAGAGATTTGGTTTGGGTTCAGATCTGGATTTTGGCAAGGCCAACACCACCCTGAGCACAGGCAGCAGGAATGGCGCGAGTCCACCCCTGAGAACAGCAAACTGTGAGAGCCCTGCTCCTCCTTCAGGGCTCCAAAAGGACAGAAGCCTTTGTTGGTTGATTCTGGAGCCACAGCCTGAGAAAAGCACCATGTTTGTGTTTAACCCTTCCACTTCCTCAGCCTGTCTGGGCTTCTGTCTTCTCTTACCAACCGAGCTAAAAAAGACAACAGAAGAAATGAACAACAAAAAAATCATCCTGAAAAGCCCTTTCAGGCCCATCTACTTGTGGGTTCATCCTCCTGCTTATGCCAAAGCTGCCCTTTGGGGTGACAGAGGAAAGCAGTTTTGAAGGGTATCCACAAGGTGTGTGCAGCCTCAACAGGCACTTGGCCCTGTGGGAATAAATCACTACTTTCAGTTTTTTAATCCAGGATTTGCATCCAGGTGTTTCCCCCAGATTGGAGGAGGAGGTTGAAATCACGAGCAGAGAGTGCAAAAGAAACAATAAATACAGACTTTTCTGGGGGTCTGGCACAGGGGCCCCTGCCCATCCCTGGGTGTGCCAGGGGCTGCCCCTTCATAAGAGATTCCTGCTGCCACAGGGGCATGGAGCACATTTCCCTCTTCCCCCAAACTGGACTCCAGAAAATCTTTTGAGAAGTCACTTGATCCATCTTGTTCCTCACATCCCTATTTAGTAACATTTAGATTGCAAAAGCCCTCTGAGATCATCGAGTCCAACTGTTCCCCGTGGCACTGCCGAGGCCACCGCCGACCCACATCCCCAAGTGCCACATCCACAGGGCTTCCAGGTCCCTCCAAGGATGGGGGCTCCCCCACTGCCCTCAGAGCAGGGTATTTCTTACACGAGAACTCTCCATTCCAGAATCAGTAGGACTGTAAGAACAAAATCAAGGGGAGAGGCAGGGGTTGTGTGGGGAAGGAAGGACAAGATAAACAGGAGAAAAGACCCAATAAAGATACTGAAGAACAGATCCCAGAGAGCTGGGGATGCAGCCGGCTGCCCAACAGCGCCCCAGGGCAGCCTGGGCTGATAGAGACAAGAGGCTTTCCTGGCCCAGCAGGGCCCTTTGGACCTCTGGGGACCATTTAGCTGCTGGCAGGGCTGCCCTGTGAGCATCTCTTGAGGTAGGTGTGTGTGAACACCCCCCTCCTGGGGCACACAGGTACCCAGAAGTGCTGTTCTCAGTGCTGGCAGTGCCAGCCCAGGGAGGAGAGTCTGTTAAACAATGCCAAAAATTACTTTATTTACCAAAACCACATTAAAATACTACAAAGACTGTCCCATCCTGCCTCAGCTCATGGCTCAGGATCCTGGAGGAGGCTTGTAGAGCTCACGCAGCAGCACCAGCTTCGTGGCCAGCAGGACCTCACGGTGGCCAAGGTGGCTCCTCCTGCCATAGCGGGACAGCCGGGAGGCCTCCAGGGCCACGTCCCCAAGGAGCTGGGGACTGCCCAGCCAGGCCAGCACGGAAGGCACCAGGCAGGAATCGCCAGTGGAACGCGTCTGTGGGGAGAGCAACCAACAGCATCAGCACAGCCGGCACTGCCCAGCCCCAGCCACTGCGGCCTCAGTTCGGGAGCATGGAATCATTCAGGCTGGAAAAGCCCATAAAGATCAAATCCAGCCATTCCCCCGGCACCGCTGAGGCCTCCATTAACCCACAACATCCACGCATCCTTTAAACCCCTCCAGGGATGGTGCCACCCCTGCCCAAGGCAGCCCCCTCAGCCTCCCCCCAGCCTGGGATGCGCGGCTGAGCTCGGGAAGGAGGAGGCTGCGCCCCAGCTCGGCCGGGACTTACCCGGTTTAGGAGCTTGTAGATGCGGGCGGAATAAGCCACTTTCTTCTTCTGCCTGTAGAGACGGAGGCAGCGGAGGCTCTGCCAGGCACATCCATCAGCTGCCTTTGGCCTTGGGGACTCAGGGAGGGCAGAGGGGCCGGAGGGACCATGGAGGATGGGGGGTCCTGGCTCCATCGCTGCTGCCCACGCTCAGTGCTGGGGTCGCGCTCGCTTCCTGTGGCCACAAAACCTCTGCCGAGGGAGAACCCAGCAGGGGCTGAGCGCACCCACTGCCACCTCACCCCATCCTTCCCAGGGCACTAATTAGCATCAGGCAAATGAGGTGCTTACAGTAACACCAAAGCCGTTCGGCACACCGCATAAATAAGGCCAGAAGACACCCTCTCCACAAAGTTAAACACACCAGAAAAGCAAAGCACAAATAGGGCACTTTAGGGGAGTTCTCTTCCCAGCTCACCTCTGAGAGCTCCTCCAGTCTCGTCCTCCCCCAGGAGCAGAGAAGGAGCCGGGATCTGCTGCCTATNNGGGGGGATCATTGCTTTCAGCTGGGAGGGGAGGGGAGGGGGCCCACTCAGCTGTGGGGAGGGGGATGGAGATGGAGACACGGACAGGGATGGCCACACCACCTCCCACCTGCACCCTGTCTCCTACACTCAAACCAGCCATTCTTGTCCAAAATTCTTTTAGGTGAGGCTGCATCAGCTCCCAGGTCCCCCTCTAGCCCCCTTGCCCTAATTATCATTAATGTAATTAGCCTGCAGTGCTGGATCTGGGGGGACTTTTTGTGTGGTTTAT
>VZTA01024368.1:90889-118418 GCA_013398855.1 Mohoua ochrocephala | reverse complement strand
AACCCCTCCCTGAGCCTCCCCCGCCTCTGCCGCTCCCTGACTGAGCAAACCCGCACGAAAGTGTGGATTTTTCTATGAAACGGAAGAGCCGGGTGAGTCTGAGGGTGCTCAGGGTGCACCAAGCCCTGGGGGCTGCAGGGGCTCTCAGTCCTCCATCCGGAAAACCTCCCTCCGGATTCACCTGCCTCAGTGCCCACCTCCCTCACGGCATCATGGAATGGTTTAGGAGCGAAGGGACCTTACGGACTTTACTTTAAAACAGTTTGTTGTTGATCTTAGCATATATCACAGAAACACAGGGTGGTTTGGGTTGGGAAGGGACCTTAAAGCCACCCTGTGACACATAAGTTTCTTTCTTATTACAAAGATAGTCCCAGACTGCTCCAAGCCCCAATGTCCAGCCTAGCCTTGGGCACTGCCAGGGATCCAGGGGCAGCCCCAGCTGCTCTGGGCACCCTGTGCCTCTCCCCTCTGCCAGGTTTCTCGCCTGTGCCGACATTCTGCAAAGTTGCTTTGGAAAAAAAAAAAAAAGGAGCAATAAAAGTCACCAAGTCCAAGGTTGCTCCGTCCCGTGGGGGCATTGCAGCCGCTCGCTTGCTGTGTTAACATTTCGAGATCTTTATGGTTTTTATTTCCCTTGTAGGCGTGGTGGGTGCTGGGAAGATCCACCTTTTCCTGCCTGCTCACTCTCAAGCACAACTAAATCCTGGGCAGCACTGATAGAGCACGGCCGGGGGACCCCAAGTCTGCGGCTGCTTTTCACTTTCCATTATAAAACATTCATGGGAGCTCCTCCTGATAAACTCGTATGCCCCTGCTTGTGCAAGGATTTGATAATTGCCAAAGGGAAGCCTTTGGGATAAAAATGTGACTTGTTGGCTGTGTCCCACCCCCGTTCTGCTCAGGCTTTCCTGCCTGTTCCTCTCCTGCCACTTGTGTTCTGGAGAGTGTTGGGATCAGTCACATCAGGCCTTGTCAGGCCCCTGGGGTTGTTGGGTGCACCTGAGAGTGGCTCTGGCAATGGATGGGAGGTGGGCTAAGCTCCCCCAGCAAGCTTGAAACTGTTGAGGAAGGAGAAAATTAAGTTTTTTTGACAATTGTGATGCCTCCTCTGGATGAGATCTGTAGATTTTGAGATCTGCTTCAGCCACTGAGTGCTCGGGAATTTTTGTGCTACACAGCTCCAGGGTGTACCTGTGCCCTGAGGTGCTGCAGGGTTAGGGCTCAGATCCTGGGGGATGTAATAACAACCAGCATATTTCATGCTGTTTTCCTCTTATATTTTGCATTTCTGTTTGGGCAGAGAGGGCATTTGTGTTTGAATATAAGAAAATCATAATGAGAGCAGTTGAGCTTTGAACATGATGTCAGATTTAAATGAATTTTGCAGTGCCTCTAAAAGTTTAAATTTGTTTCTCATTTGTACACTCCATGACATTGTAATTGTGTTAGAAAGGGCTTGCACGCAGTATCTTTGTAATTAGGAGGAAACTTATGTGTCACAGTTTGTTCTTGGGGTTTTATTCTTTGGTTAATGTGTACTAGAAATCTAAATGAAGGATTGGAAATGGATTGATAGCTTAAAAATCAGTGTGGCATGTTGGGTGCCTTTAGGTAACCACTGAGAGGTGCCTTGCAGGGACAGACTTCTCTAATTTTGTATGAAAGGATGAGAAGGACAAGCCAGCAGTCCTGGATCCTTACAATAAATGTGTAACTTGGTTTATTTTTTTCTCTGTGCTGTTGCCGATGGTGCCTGAGGGTGTTGTCAGGACATCCCTGCTGTGTCTGATACACCTTGGAGGCCCCGTTTAATTAACTGCAGTGCCTTGGTCACTGGCACTCAAACCTACCCGAGCCCAGGCTGATCCTCTGACAATGGTTCAGACTTGAGTTCTTCTCACCCGGCCATGAGCTCTGCCTGAGCTTCAAGGTCACCTGGTGGCTGTGCTGTGGGCAGAACAAGCTTTTATCAGAAGCTAATTGATACTGTTAATTTTTCTAACCTTGGTGCTGCCATCCCCTGCCTCTAGGGCTGCCTGCACTGGGACATTTGGGAAGGCTGGTGTGAATTTCCCAGAAGTGTGGCCTTTCAGTGAAGCTGCTGAGCTCTGCCGAGTGCTGGGCTCTGTGTGACAGCCCTGGGCTGCCGCCCCGGCCCCGCTGCTGGTGTTCCACAGCACTCGGGCAGCACTTGCTGCTCACGTTTGACTGCTCTGGAGAGGGCAACTGGCTCTTGGTGCTGGCACGTAGGAACCTGTGTGAGACCCAACTCACAGCCCGTTCAGGGGTCGGTTATGTCACTCGTGAGACGGCAGAGCCCCCTTTGTGCCGGTCGTGTGCTGAGCACAGGGAAGGAGTTGCTGTTCCCCCGTCACTGAGTCCCCGTGGTGGGTTTGTTCGCTTTACACTTGGATGGGCTCCACCCTATTCCATAAATCCAGCTTTCTGCCAGAGCTATTTCTGTTCGGGGTCACTGGCTGACCCAAGACGGGCTGTGCTGGATTTAGTTCCCAAGTGAGCCCAGATGTGGGTGGAATTGAAATCATACCAGTTTCGGTGCATGCAAGGATATTTCCCCAAGGATGTCTCTAGTGGGAAAATGAGGAATGGTGAAGCTGCACTTTTCATTAGTGTAGTGCTTGAATTTAGTGGTGTTGACATGGGCTGGAGTGTGCCTGGGTAGGTGGGTGGATGCAATGTGAATTTACTGCCTCATCTCCCAGACCCTGTGCTCATGCCCGGTCATTTGTAGGTTTGAGTGGTGTGATTCAGCAGGGATAGCACAGCATCAGTATCTCCTCAGGGCTGTGTCTTACGGCTACTTAGTGAATGTTTCATTGGACACTCGGCAGTCACTGCGTGTTGCTCTTTATTGTAAATAAAAGTCATCCTGTCCTTGAATTCCTTAGTCCTGAGCGTGCTTCGTCCCAGGGTCTGGTTGTGATTCTTAGTCATCAGAATAATTTAAAAAAAAAGAGAAGCAGGACTATGGGAACAGGCTGTGTGGACTCAGTAGCTTTGTTTCTGTATAGTAATCTCCAAAACTGTAACAGACAATCGTTTCTGGAATGCTCATAAATCAGAATTATTAAACCAGCCGTATTTGAGAGGTTTGTGTGTCAGCAATTGCCCATCATCCCTTCAGTGAGTGCCCGCTCGTCTCTGCGCTGCTGCAGGAGTAATCGGCAACTCCAATCACAGGACGTCAGAGTAACTGAAAGACTCCTTAAAATAGGGAATCTTTTTGTGTCCAGCCACTGGCAGGCAGGTATTTATCTGTATTCAAGTGTTACTTGCTGTAAGTGATGGGAGAACATTCTGGACTTGGTAGAACTCTTTATTTCACTGGGTTTGAGTTAATATGACCATGAGTATTTCGTGGCAGGTGGCGTGAGATGGTGCCTTGTGGAAAGGGAGTGTTGGTCTGGCCAGAGCTGCTCGGCTTTTGCAGAAATTGTGGTGTAGATGAAGCTACTGAGTAAGAGAAGCAGGAAACTGCATCACCTCATTTTGTTCATGCCATAGTGAAAATTTCAAGTAGTAAAAGTTACCATTTTTAATTTACTTCCTCATAAGGAAGAGGGCAAAAAGCTTATTTTTCACAAGTATGAAATACTCTGGTTTATCACGTGATTTCTTGTATTACACTGCAAAAACCACTCACTGTTCTGTACAACCTGCATTTGTCTTGACAAACAAATCAAACCCCAGAGCATTAAAAATGGGACCTGTGGAATGCAAAGAGGGAGCTGGAGTTCTTGAATTATCTGTTGTGCAGCCTTAGTGATGCCTTTGGGAGTAACTTCAGAGCAGTTACTCCTCCCAGGGTCTCAGGTGTGTCCCAGGACACTCAGATGTGACCCATCTGCTCTGTGCCGGGCTATAGGATCACGTGGGGGCCCAACTGTGGGCAAACCCACCCCTGAACCACTGGGAGTAGGAAACCACACGGAAATGCAGGGGACAGCAGACAATTGCACAGGGCAGCATCAGGGCAGCGTTTGGGGTACTCTGCTGTGAGCTGTGTGCTCGTGGTGTTTGCGTTCCCACATCTGCATCGTGAGCAGGTGCCACCTGACTCCTCCTCTGCTGATTTCTAGCGAGTTGTTCATTCTTCACGAGCATCCTGCAAATCCCCCTTGGGAGCACAATGGATCTGTGTCACCGTTATTAAAGAATTCAAGGATGTGTGAAAGGAACACAGTGAGAGCACCCGGTGATGTGTAATGATTGTAAAATGAATTTGGGGTTGTTTTCCTCTTTTAACTACTTCCAGCATGAGACCAGCTGTGGGAGGCTGTACTTGCTGCTCAGAGGGTTCCTGGTCATCCCAGCCCACCTGAGCCTGAGGATGTGGTGCAAAGAACTGTGGGTTAATAGTCCTTGCAGTTGTCTCCCTGTACACGTGGTGACTTCTCGCCTCCTGAAGCAGCACTTCATAAAAACACAGTTCTGTGTTCACTTAAAACCACACAAAAGTGGTTTTTCTACTGTTTCTCAACTATCTCACAAAGCCCAGCATTTGCAGATTAAGGCAACAGTTCTAGATCCGCATTTATTGCCAGTACGTTTGAAACACAGATAATATTTGCTATGATTATTAATAGTTTTGGCATCAAGAATCTATACTGAAAATCTGGTTCTCCTGAAAAAATCTGGTTCTCCTGAGAATGTGCTGAAAGTATTTGGTGCTAGGGAAATGTTTGCTGTGCGGGCAGGGCTGAGGTGTGGGCTGGAGTCCTAGGAAAAGGTTGAAGCAAACTGAAACGGGGAATTGGGCTTTAAATGCTGCAGAGGGATGTCTCAAAGGGATTTCTTGAGGTAGTTCTGTGCAGG
This sequence comes from Mohoua ochrocephala, assembly GCA_013398855.1. Lineage (NCBI taxonomy): Eukaryota > Metazoa > Chordata > Aves > Passeriformes > Acanthizidae > Mohoua > Mohoua ochrocephala. The sequence goes on along the minus strand of VZTA01024368.1, from coordinate 113,579 downwards.
TTGTACCTTTTGGGCCTCTGTCAAAAAAACCCCCGTTGTTTTTCTGGATGATGTGGCAAGTTGAGGCCATACTTTAGAATCATAAAATGACAGAATAGTTTGGGTTGGAAGGGACCCTAAAGTTCATCCAGTTCCACCCCCATGTCCCTTCCACTGGAGCAGGTTGCTCCAAGCCCCTGGCCTTGGGCACTTCCAGGGAAGAGCTGTAAGTTCTGAAAGGCCGGACTCCTGTTCTGCCCTTTAGTGTCCCCATTCAGTGTCTGCACACTGGGTTGTTTTCCTTTCCTTTTTCAGCTCTGGAAAAGCAAGCACAAGTTCTGGGGTTGAGCAAATGCTTTAATTTGTCCCCATCTCCAGGAAATCAGTGTCCCTGTACTCTGTTAGGAACAGTTCTTAGCAGGGATGTGGGTCCCATCTGATTCTTGCTCTGTACACGCCCTTTCTGCTCTGCCCTCGATGAACCTCAGTTGCAGTTTTGGAGTGGAGGGTGCTGTCTGTATTACATTGATATTTTTACACTGACTTCCTTATCTTTTGGGCACCATCTTAAACATTCATATTTGGGGTTGAAGTTGCAGAGGGAGAGGTTTGGCTTCCCGTGAGGTAATAAACTGTATTTAATCCCAGCAGAGGAAATATTATGTGAATGCTTGGTTTCATTTGTGCTTTTGCTAATGAAATATTCATGCTTCATAAACAAGCTTTTCATGCCTTTAAGCCATTTTAATTTCCTCATTCTAAATAGTTATGAATATTTGAATTGTTCATGTGGTGTTGGATTAAAGAGCTGCTGGGAAGAGGCTGCTTTCTCCCTGGAGAGGGGCACCTGCCTCCGGGTGCTGCAGGCCACTCCTTGCTCTGCTCAGGCCAGCAGCAGTTGAGTCTCATCGGCCCTTCTTGGCTTCCACAGAGTTGCTCAGCCTGCAGAAGCTGTCTCGTGTCACAGTTTGGAATGAATGGAATGAAAATTCCCCTTAGTCCATCAAAATTTGACTTACGAGCTTGGCCAGGGGCCAGCCCGATCTTCAGAGATGGAAAAGGCCATCGATCTCACTTAAAAAGCAAATCTCAACCAGACGAGTAGCAAAGGGAGGATCCAGGCCAGCTTCCTGACTCCCCGGGGACTGTTCAGCCCATGGACACCTGGAGCTGCTGCAGGTGGGCTCTGGGATTCCTGACTGGAATTCCCATGAACCAGACTTTGAATGAGGTGATGTCCAGCATGGAGTTTGTTTGGCCTCCATGTGTGCTGAGTTTATCTGGTTTCACTGGCCCTTCCTTAGCACATCTGCCCTCCCTGCCTGATGAAAGCCTTCTTAGAGGGAAGTTTTACAGGAGTCTTTTTATAGCAGCTGGGTGGGGGAGTGTTTAATAATTTTAGCACCTGGGTGTTGAATAATATACAAGCTCAGATTTATGAATGAGATCAGTACTTTCAGAAGTACTGCCTTGTACTTCTAAACTCTGAGCTGCTGATGCTGTGCCCCAGAGCTGGTCCTGCCTCCAGCTGCCTCTGGTCCTTGTCAGAGCACAGCTAACAACATTTCACTGTGGGTAGGTAGCAGCAAGTTGGGGAGGCACATCCATGGCACGTGGCATCAGGTGTGAAACAAAACCCTGACAGAATCGGTGAAGTAACCAGAACTACTGGGAATTAGCTCAATAGGAAATGCTCTTTCTTGCACTTTTTAAAGCATTTTTTCCTGCTGTTTACACAAAGTATATCTACAAAAATCAGCTGGTAATTCAGGAATTTCTCAGCAGTCTTTTGGCTTTCATCCTTACTCTGCAATTATTTTGTAGATTCTGATGAAGTGCTGTGGCTCCTGAAGCTCCTCAGAGTTGCAGTGCATCTGTTTGGGATGCTGTCAAGTAGAATCCTGTTCTGGTTTTTGACTACCGCACGTTTGAGGTGGCTTGTGTAACCTGCATCATCTTAACTGAAGTAATGTATCATCACCTGCTAAAGGTTGACTCTAAGATCTGCTAAGCTCTTACAGTAAATATTAGCTAATACTTCCAAATACTTCCAATGAGTCTCGTGGCCTCCTTTAGTCAAGAGTCCTTTGCATTGACTTCTGTTCAAAAATCTGCCTCTCCAGGTGGCCTTACTGCTCTAACACTCACCGAGCCCTTGCATTTCTTTGACTCTTTGCATTTCTTCTGGCTGAGCAGGCTTTGACACTACCTGAACTTAGTGATATTTACCCAAATTCCTTTAAAGATGCAGATCTCGTGAGGTGTTTGGAGTTACACCATCTCTCTCTGCATCCCTGGGTCATGATTGCATCTCTTTATGGAATGAAGGCATTCTGAGAGGGGGAGAAGAAAACAGATGTCTGCACACAGTTTTGCCTGTAAGTGTGAAATAGGGGAGCTGTGTCCCCCTTGGTGGCAAACGCTCATTTCCAGTTCTCTGAAGCAAAACTACAATTTGTGAAGATTTCTGTTCCTTTAAGGGCTTTTTGGGTGAGATGTGATGAGATCTCAGCTCCCGATGCTGCTGTCACGTGCTGATGTTCCAGTATTAGACCAGGAGGAAAAGTGTTCAGTGTTTTCAAGTGCTAAAAGAGCAGCCTGGCTGTGAGGCTGTTCTGTCTTTGGGAGTGAAAAAGGGGCATTAGATAGACTTAACTTGTTTGAAAATACTTCTTTTTTTTCTTCAAATCGAAGCCATTAAACTGTTCCTGAGATAACCTCTGTCTTTGGCTAGGAATGAGGTTTTTCTGGTCTCTGAGTTCTCTGTGGCAGCAACACACGGAGCTGTTACTTGGGGTGATGGTTTAGATGGACAACAGACACTGTCCTGTCAGGGCCCTGTCCTGTCAGGGCCCGGCTGAGGTGGGAGGAGGGGGATATCTTGGAAAGACCTTTTAAATAAAATAGTTAATGATAAGCCAGAGGACCCAACCCTGTCATCACTGATGGTCTGGCAGTGCTCAGGTTCTCAGGCTCAGCAGCAGAACTGTGACTGGGGCATAACAAGCCTGCTCTTGCTCTAACTCTTGGTGGTGGTGGTATTTTCCATTCTGCGCCCAATCATTTCTGAGCATTTTTCTGTGCAGACTTTAAATTTTCTCCCTGAACAGTGCTGGAATATTTGTTCATCAGTTCTGTCCTGTTCTGCTGAAGCGTTTTGCTGCCCATGTTTCCTGGCTGCTGGGATGCTGCTGACCTTCCCTTATGGGTTTAAAAGTTGGCAGTGACCTGCCCTGTGTCTGCCACTTGCCCAGTGTGACCTGCCAGTCTTGTGTGACACTTCAGAGAACAGTTTGTGTGTGACTGTTGGGCTGGTGTGATCCAGAGCTTTATTTCCAGGAAAATGTACCATTGGATGAAATTATGGCATTAAACCAGCTCCACGTCCCTGGGCAGCCACTTACCTGCCACGGTGTCATTCCTCATCCTTGGATGTTTCTTGCTCTACTCTGGGGTGTCAGGCATTGACTTCCCTCCAAGAAGTGTTGTCCCACCTGACCTTCCCTTCTCCTCCTGCTGACTTCCCATATTCCTGTAACTGCAGTACCCTCCTGGTCACCCTTGGTGACTCCTCTCTCCTCTTCCAGTATCTTCTGTGTGCAGCTGGACACCTCTGCCCAGCTTTCCCCCTTGCTGCTGATGTCCCTTCAGCTCTCCCAGTGTCCTCTGATCTTGGGCTGATCCCTCCAGCCTTGCCCAGTCTGTCAGCCAGAGTTCCCTGGAGCTGGGGCGAGTGAGCTCCTCTGGACAGCAGTTCATTTGTTCCACCTGCACTGCTGGACTCGGTCCTTTCTAGGCCTTTGCATCCCAAGTCAGGTGTTGTTATTCCCCTGTGGTGTGTCGGGCCCAAGCCTGAGCCATACACAGAGCCCAGTCTTGCCCAGAGTCACCTCACACTGATTTTTGTGCTCATTCCTTCTCTTGTGCCTCGACAAACCCCCTTTCCCACAGAGCTTGTTCAGAGTTATCTACAAAGATTGCTTTTGCTCTCAGTTCTATCTCCTTCACCCATCTCCTTGCCTCCCTCCTGTTCCACCTCAGAACACAGCTTATCTCCTCTCCTCCCTGTGTTTATCAGTTTCTCCCGCAGGACTGATCTGTACCCTGTCTGGCTGAGAACTTTCTGACCAGCATTTCTGTGCTTTTCCCTCAGTTGCTCCTTTTGGCATGCAAGAAACACCATCTAACTTTCAGCAAAGGCTCTGCCTCCTCCTTCCCTGTGTAATTTATGGAGCCAACACAAAGTGTGCCATGGTGGAAGGTTTGGAGTGCTGCAGTCGCTGATTATCGTGTTCATCTGCTCAAGTAGTTTCCTGGCTCCATGCTGGATCCCAGCCCGCTGGAGTTCATGTTCTCTTGGGTCTGGACAGAGCCTGCCCCGATGTTATCCTGCCTGAGGTTGTTCAGGTGGAAAATTGTCTGATTAAAGTATCTTGATATGTTCCTGTTTAAGGTTGATGTAACTTAATTTGGGAAGCCTGAAGGCTCATTACATCTTCCTGGGAAACGAAACCTGGAGATTTGTAGCAGGACTCTGCAGCATGTGGGGCGTGATGTGCTGCTGGGGCTGGATGTGCTCTTTGGGGTGATGGGTTTAACTCCATCTCCAAACACAATGTTTAGGTTGGGGTTTTTGCCCTTGCCCCTGCATTGTTATTCACATCTCAAGCTGTGTTTCACTGGAAGTTCTGACAGCCTTGGAATAAATCTCTTTGTTCTGGGGCCCCTAACAAGAAGGTTTCAGTCCCATTCTGATGAGAGCAGGTGTGCATGGCTCCTCCTCAAGTGAACTATGCTTTGAGGCACCAGCTGAAACTTTCAGGAAAGATTCCCTTTCAATATCCGCCCCCCATTACAGCATCAGTGCCTTCATCATTGCCCTGGGGTTTATTTATGGTGCTCAGGACAAACTTCCCAGTAGGGAAACTAAAGGGAACTCCAGCACTTCACTGCATCGTCCTGCCCAGGGAGTCCAACAGCCGGGCAGGAACGAGAACCCATCTTTAACAGCTACTGGATGGCAGCAAAGGCTGTCTCACCATGAATAGCAAGGAAAAACAAACTGAAACAAAAAATCCCCTTTCCCACTGTAGGAACAGCACGGCTTTCTTTGGGGAGAGCTCCTCCATGGCATTTGGAGGGGTAAAAACCGTAGTGGCTGTGAAAGCCTTCACACCACAGCCACCAAGGGTACAATGAAGCTTTCATTCTCCACATCACATCCCCGAGATGTTTACACTAAAACTTCTGCTGTTATTCAGATTGCTACATTGCAGCTAAATAGGTTATTTTGTTTACAAGAATGAATAATAAAGTAAATTTCACCTTCAGAGGAAAACTCTAGCTATGGTTCTTTGAAGGCCTCCCCTCCCCTGCACTGTTTATAAAGCAACTGGATATGGAGTTTATAAACTTCCAAGGCTGGAAACAGTGCCTTCCCCTCCTCCTCAGTACCAGCTTCTTTGTGTGTTGTTGCTTCTTGATCCCGGCTGTAAAGACCAGGGGAAAAGAGCTGTAAATACAATTTAGGCCCCCAGAAAAATCCCAAAACGCCAGACCCGGAGCACCGGAGTCTTCAAGTGAACTTGCTTAGAAAAATTGTTGCCCCTGCACCCTGCAGAGAATGTCCTCTCTTATTTGCTTCTCAGAGTATCAGAAGGACACCGTGCTGCTTTTCCTTGTGCTTGCAGGGACAGAAGAACCCCCGTATTCTTTTAGAGCTGGATGTAAACACCTCCTTGGAACAGTAGCTGTTAAACTTTGTTGAAAAGTGCTTAGCAATGACAAAAAAAATGTTATTTCCGAAAGGCTCTCTGTAGCACTGAGGGGTTTTTTTTTGCAAATGAAAGTCCAAATTTACCACAAAAATGTCCCTGTAACCTCTTATAATTCAAAACATATTCCTTGCTTTTCAAAAGCACAGGCAAATTACCAGGGAGCCTTTCTAAAATAAGCCCGAGGTTGGATGTTTGACTTTGCGGACAGTGCTGCTCGATCATCAGCGTTTCCTTGTTTGAGTTTGCCTGTGTCGCAGTCAGAAAGGAACTTTGCTTTGTGTGGTTCCTGACCTGTTCCAGGTGAGGGGAACACGAGCAACGCCTGTGCTGCAGCACTGGGATAGAAACAGGAGTATCCTTTTCCCTCATTTTCCTGATAAATGTAGCATTTGTGTCTCCAGCAAAACAAACAATGGAAATCTTGCCTTTGTTCTTGTTTTTTGGGCCGTGCTTCATCCTGGCTTTCAAGGATGCAGACATTCCTGAGCTAGACATCTCCAGTGTCTGGCAGCTGGTTCTCTGACTCCGTGTTAGTTACGGAACTTAAACCCCTCTGAGGAAACGCCAGGGAAAAGCAGATCCGTGTGAAGTGTAAAGCTTTTAAACCCGGTATGAAACCCTAAGAGCTGGGCTTGGTAGGAACCCGAAGGAAAGCTGAACAATTTTGAAATTATTGGGAATATTTGGCTTCATTTTTCCAATCAGTCGATAGAAAACGTGTTTTCCATTAAGGACTTACATTTCTGGAGACTTAAGGGGGGGGCTGCTCATTGTCAAAACGAGTCTTGTTTTTCACCAAATATCTTGGCTGCCTGGTTTGACTTTTGGTGCTGTCCCTGCGTCCCTGCAGGCAGTGGGGGGGAGCTGGTGCCAGGCTGGCACATGGAATGCTGGAATCATGGGTGCTGTGGGGTTTGGATGCCGAGGGCTCGAGCCCTGAGGAGCAGTGCCAGGCTCCAGCTGGCTGGCAGGAATGGGAAAGCCAGGAAAGAGAGATGGGGGACACCCATCTCCTAAAAGATGCCCTGTGTATCATCCCCTGCCGTGCAGGAAACGAGCAGCAAATAAACCTCAAGCTTTCATAAACCTAAAGAATGCCTGATTGTTTCTGTCCTGCTTTTCCTCTGGGTCTCTGGATCTTGGATGCTCTCATGGAGGAGCCAAGGTGGCACCTGGGATGAGCCATTGGAGCAGGAAGATCTTCGCTGTTCCCAGGGCTGCTCTGAGGGGATAATGTGAGTTTGGGGCTCTGCTCTCACACCACGGGCTGTGATTAACGTGTTGCTACTGAATTTAGGGAGAAAACTCGTGTCAATCTTGGTGTTCTCCCAGGAGTTTTGTCCATAACTGACTGGAACTGGCTGCTCAGCTGCTTTGCTGAGAGACTGTTTATTAAAGTTAGCGAGCAGACCCAGTGCAGATGGACAGATCACTTGTTTTAGTGGACAAACAAAAATGTGTTGTGTTGCAAACTTTGTGGCTGAATCATGGAAACTGTAGAATTGGGTCATAATATTTCAAAATGTTAAACTCCATCTGATACATTTTAACCTTCTGCCTTTCCCATATTGTCCTTGTATGAAGGAAAAAAGAGCAGAAGTACAGTAAACTTGGTGAATTTTGAAGACATTCTGTGGCACCTCGACCAAACGAAAGGAATCATTTGCTAGGGTTACATTTATTAATGTGCACTTAAACCACAATAAATCACAAGAGGGATAAGTGAATAGGTTCTTACAGAAAGCCTGGCTTGGTTAGTGTCAGGTTTATGTTGTATGAGAGATGTGAGAAGCTCAAACAGTTACGGAGTAGGATCAGTATTTGCTGGGTTTTTTTTTTATCAAGACACTTTTGCTGCCTTTTTGAAGGCTCCTCTTTATCTGTACCTGGTTATGTGACATAAATCTTGTGCTGGCAGTAATTCCCACACCACCTTCCCATCCTTGGTGCAGTGCCAAAGGATGTTTCACCTCAAGTGCCAAATTCTTTCCTGTCTTGATGAGCAGGGTAAGCCCCATAACCAATCTGGGAAAGCTTTCAGGGGAAAATATCCCCACCCCCTTCCTTTCATATGTAGATGTACTGGCTCGCCTTGTTTAAGGCAAACGAGCAGCCTCTGTTTATCCTAATGAGGTACTTGATGTGGAAACTGATAGCACTAATGACCAGATCCCAAATAATTTGCTGTGCAGGAAAACTGCCCGATTGTGCCCACCCATCTGGTCATCCCTGGCTGTCACAGGGAGAGTGGGAGCCTTGGATTCGTTCCCTGAGTAATGGAGTGCAATGGATATTTTGCAAACGAAAAGTTTCTATCACTGAAGACAGTGATTTCTTTGTGTTTTGACCTGGGTTTTGATACTCTTTGTATCCTCCAGTGCTACGAGTGCCAAATAGTCCCAAATAGTCCCTTTTTTTCATCGTGGGGAGAAAGTAACTTGAAAAAACATCCCATCCCATATTGGCTACAAACCATCCATTTATCTGTGAGGACAGGGGAGGAGCAGTGTGAGGGAGCAGCACTGGCAAGTTCAAGCATCCCCTGGTTTTGTTCTGCTCTCTGATGTTTAAACCTTTCAGATATTCTGTGGTTGTTTCCAGCTTCACAGTGATGAAAGCTAAAAACCTTTCAATAAGGGTGAGGATGGTTGTATTCTTTTTACTCTAAGAGGGTGTATTTTAAGAAAAAACAATAGTTTTCATGATACACATGGAATAAATCACAAGTGGTGACATTTATTTCCCAGACTTGTTCTTCCCTCCCTGCTCGGTGCTGCTGCCACTGCCACTGTCCCCTTGGGTTGTCTGGGATTAACTTCTGCCATGGAGTTTTCACACCAAGGATTTTGACTTTGAAATTGCATCTTTCATTCAGAGGGGAGAAGTGGAGTAGTTTTCAGTCTCACAGAAATTTTGAATGAACACAGAGAAAGTAAATGGCAGCAGATGGATTTTTATGGAGTGGAGAATGTCAGAATTGCCTTTCACAGGAACTGAGGGGTTTCAGGGGGGTGTCCCTGCCCTTAGCTGCTTTCAGGTGCTGGTGTTAATGCCTGGGAACTGATTTGGCTGGAAAAAGGATCTTTTGCTTCTCTGCTCAGGATCCCCAAGTGGCTTCCAGGGTGGGAACTGGTGGCACAAGGTGATGCTGGGGTCCTGCTGGCTCGGGGTGCCAGACCTTCCTCAGCATTCGGTTCCCACTGACCCCCTCCCTTCTCCTGCCTGTCCCATTAGAGAGCTTAGAGAAGGTCTCAGTGGAAACCCTCTTTTCTGAGTTTTATCATAGAATGTTAAGGGGTTGGAAGGGATCATTTAGTCCCATGATGGGCAGGGACACCTCCCACCAGACCAGGTTGCTCAAGGCCTCATCCAGCCTGGCCTTGAACATTTCCAGAACTGGGGCATCCGCAACCTCCCTGGGCAACCTGTTCCAGCGTCTCACTATCCTCACAACAAAAAATTTCTTCCTAATATCTAACCTGAATTTCTCTTTTTTTTTTTCAATTTGCACCCATCCCACCTTGTCCTGTCACTGCAGTTCATGACATAGAGTCCCTCTCCGGTTTCCCTGTAGTCCCTTCAGACGCTGGAAGGTGCTGCGATGTCTCCACACAACCTTCCCTTCCCCAGGCTGTGTTAATGTTAATTTGTGTTAAAGTTTCCTTTCCAGCATGGTTCTCTTGGTGTCAGAGGGCTGAAGGGCCCTGCTCTCAGCCAGCACCTGCTCCCCTGGGAGCCACGGAAACCCTCCAGCCTTACCCCCGTGCGAGTCCTCGCTGTGCTCTTCCATTCTGTAATTATGCACAGGATTAATCACTTTCTGCTGCTTCTGGATGCATTGCAGTGTTTGCCACTCATTTGCTCCGGGGGTTTCACATTTGCAGAGTGTAACTGGCCACTCTTCACGTGCCTTGGATTTTTCTTGTTAGATTTGCCTTGAATTGCATCATAGAGAAGTTGAAATAACAATAAAAACCCACTTCCTATTAAGTGGATACCATCTTGTCTTGCTGTGACTTGCTTTCTTACCGAGTGTGCTGTGGGATCTCATGAAAGCTCATTTGTTAGCTCACACTTGTGAAGATACTTTTAGGAGCTTTGTTCTTCTAATTCCAACTATAACCATCCTGTGATCTTAATCAACGTTTGCTTTAAAATTTTCCAGCTGGAAATTACCTCCCTGGCAAATTTGGCAACGTGAAGGTGGCTTTTTTTTTGGTTATGGACTTAGTTCCTTCTTTTCTGTGTACAGATATGACTGTGGTAGGGGAGCACTTTGGGATTTCCTCCAAAGATGACTCACGTTTGCCAGATCCACCTGTAGCAAAAACAGGCCAGGCCATTACAGTGTGTATTATTTAGGCTACTGAATATTTTATCCATTGGCCAGTGAACTTTCCCTGGTAGCCTCTATGGGCTAGTTTGCTTTTCTTCCCCCCTTTGTCCACCAAAGAGCAACAAAACCCCGGCATGAGGGTGCAGGGTGTCTCCGTTCAGGGTTTTGCTGCTCCCCTGCCCTCCCATCTGCCTTGATTTTGCAACTGGGAGTGGAAATTGCCCAAGGTCGTCTTTGAGAAAGCAGCACTGTTCTTGCTGCCAGTCCTCTGCCTCTTGGCTGGTTTCTGTAGACCTCGGAGTCCTGCTCGCAGCAGCCTGTGGGAGTGCTGGTGGTTAATGAGTGTTAATTTCCTAGATAGTGCCAGTTATCTCTATTTCAGTGAGAGTTTCGCCTTGCAAAACCTCAGCTGCAGCAAGGAGCCGGTTGTGGGTGGTGAACTGGTGGTAGTTGCATTTCACAGGAGCTGTGGAGCTGATGGGATGGGCCTGAAAGAACTGGGGGAAACGCTCTCAGTGTGGAACCTGTGCGGTGTGGATTCCCCAGAGAGCGAGAACTGGTCTGGTCGGGGACAGATGATTGTCCCCCTGCTGCCACTTAGCACCGCCACCTCCTCTGAGAGCAGCATCTCCTGAAGCATCCGCGGGGAGAGGGGGGCAAAGTTCCTCGTGCCTTGCCCAAAGCAAGATGTTCCTGCAGAAACTTCACCACCTGTAGCAGCATCTGCAGCTGGGCCTGGGGTGGCAGCTGTCAAATACTGCTGTGATGAACTTCACACAACTGGAACAGAAGTTGAAAAGATTTGTAGCTGCAATTTTTTTTTCCTGCTCAAGACACTCTTTCCCATTCTTTTCTGTTCTCCAGCATTTTGTTGCTGACATCTTTGTCCACTGGGCTCTGGTCCTTTTTAAACAGTTTGTTTGTTGCCAGGAGCAGTTGCTTTGCCATGTCTGTATCACAGGTGTTTACAGAATTCCTTCTGAAATAAAGGAAAGGTTAAGTGGAAGGCAGTTGTCTCCACTTATGGATTCTATGGGTGAAGTTAAACACTCGGATCTAAATAAAAGTGTGAGCTATGCATTTCCCAGGATGAAATTATCCTGGTTACGGTGCTGCTTTTGCTTTTTTTCCCCTCCCTAATTTACAGAGTTACTTGCTAATATGAACAGATATTACTTCCTAAAAGGAGATTGTTATCAATGCTTTAGTGCCCCCTCAGGGCTGCAGCAACAGGGTGACCTAACCGGGTTCATTCCTCCCAGTTTAAATTCCTTCTGTCGAAACAGGAGTAACTCCTTGCGTAGGGAAACGTTTCCAGCAGGATCCCACCTGCTCGGCGGCGGCCCGGCTCCCCTGGGTTGCGGTGGTGGTGTCCCGGGAGGGAGGTGCCCTGCAGCCCTGGGATTGGGATCCACCCCGCCCTGGAAGCTCCGCTCCTGCCGCTGCCCTTCCCTGGCGCTGGCAGGGCCGGCCCCGTTGTGTAACGTCCTGCAGGAGAACCGGCTCCGGGACACTGCTCCGCGGCAGTGATTAATCGGGGAAACATCTAACAACCTTAAATGGCAGCAAATTTATTTTGGCAGGTGGAGACCGAGAAAATCCCTGCTGCCACGGAGGGAGTGTTGCTCTGAAGTGTTTGGATCACAGTTTGTTTGCCCTAACACTTTCTCCAGTCTCAAACTTTTACCACTGCACTAAAATCTCCTTTTTACGCATCTTTGTGCCATGGTTCCCACCCAGGTCAGAACGTGGGGTGACATTTTTTCAGACCCTCACTGAACAGCCGAAGTGCCATTGCTCCTTGCCCCAGAGAATGCAGCGCAGGTACCTGTGGATGGGGTGAAGTGTCCCTGTGCAGGGACATGGGGACAGCCACAGCCCTGTGCTCGAGTTTGTCTTTCCAAGCCTTATGAGCTGGCACTGCAGATAATCCCGGATGTCCTCTGGGAGACTGGGCAGGATGAAGTCATGTACCAGCCTGCCAGACCGAGTATTTCAAATATTCTTGTTACAGTCTTTCTGAAGGTGAATAAGTAACTGGGTTCATCTGAGAGAGTTCTGTAGGAGTGCCCTGGATTAAGACTGGGTTTTAGTGAGACAGTAACCCACCTTTAAAAGATCCTTGATAAGCCAGTGATAAGGGAGAATTGATTACTCTGAAAATTTTAATAACACTCAATCTGTGAATTATTTTTTATTCAAAAGCTCCAATTTCTCAGCACTTTTGCTATATATTTTGAATTGGAATTTAATTTTGACTTGAGGAATAGTTTGCTGGAATTTTTCTTCTCTAATCTCCTTGTTGGCCAACATGAGTTTTGTTGGTGTACCCATAAATTTCATGGAAGTTTGTTTATTTTACTGAGGCTCTGTTCAGGGCAGAAAGTACATACCTAAACCTAAATTTTATATGCTCTAGAAAACTTTCAGCCTCTCTCTCAGGTTGCAGTGGTTAAGTAGGACTAAAAATGGCTGTTTCTATCATGCTGTTTTTGCTCGAGATGTCTGTGGCTTGCACTGGCTGTGGTTATGGGGGTGTTCTTAATTCTTACATTAATTCTCTCATTACCAGCAGAAGTGGTACCGTGTGTTGTTTGCTTCCAACCCCGTGCTAAAACAAAGGCATCAGCAGGCAGGGAGCTGCACACCACCAAAATCCCTGAGTTGGTGTTTGCCTTTAAAAAACCCAATAGCACAGATTCGAGACAGTCAATCTCTGCACACAGACGAGCTGTGAGTCTGGCAGGATGTAATTCCATTTTCCTGAGTAGTTTGATTTCCTTTTGGCCTGTCTGTGCTTCAGCTCATCACTGCTCTTGTGCTGAATTGATGTTGACTCTAAGGTAGTTTTCTGAGTAATTCAAGCAAAGGATATTTGTGAAAAGATTGTGATTTGCTTTTATCTATAGCAAATGCAGGCTATCAAGAGAACTTAGAAATGGTAAACTTCTAGGCCCATCTGTACATAATTTTCCAAGTCACATTTTATGGCTGCACGTGGTGGCTGCAGCTCCTAGTGCAGAGAACCAGCTGGCAGATGCCGTTCCCTTGGTTTTTAGTAGGGTATGAAGGCACAGCACTAATCTGACACAGCTCAGAGACTGCCATGGCTTAAGAGTTCATTCAGTTTACTTAAAATCTTAAGGCAAGTCTAATTTAAGGCATGTTGATTTCCTCAGAAAGCTTTTGTTAGTTTGGCTAGTGGCCACATTATGTAAGACATAATTATTTGGCCTCAAAGTAGTGACTTCAGCAAGGAGCCAGTGTAAAGCTGGATGTGGACTGTGTTGTGGCAGCACCATTCCGAGTGACCCGGGTGAGGTGTGGCCATAAAGGCTCTGGCTCCTTGGTGCCTGTATCCTATTCCCTGCCAGGTGCCTGTGTCTGTCCTCAGTGCCAGCAGGCAGGGCAATCAGAAAACAATCAGGAAAACCTTCTCTTTCCATGTTTTCTGAAGGGCTTTGTGGCTGCAGCTGGTAACTCCCATGCAACTCTTCTTCTCATGGACAAGCTCCAAGAGGTGCCACAGCCAGGGCTGACTCCAGAGCCGTGGTGCAGCCCCTGGGGAATGTCTTAGGTGGCTTTGCCACGCTTTTTGTCTGGGTCCCACCAGAGGTGTGTTCAGAGAATCAAGAGCTCTGCTTCTGCTGGCACAGTAGCCACAGCTGAGGTGTTTTTAAATCTGTTTTCCTGATATTGAAAAGAATTGTTAGGAACCTCCTTAAATTCCCTTTAAACAGCTACTTCATTTTCTTTGTTTTTTTTTTCTTTGCCCTAGATGGAGTCGAGGCAGTCTGGAGTAATGGGTGTGGAATCGACAGGCCACGTTCTGTCGCACACAGCTTTCCTTTGAGATGACCTTTAAGCCTTGTATTAGTTGCATTTCCATTTAGGGAATCCTTGAGCTATTGGATATTATTGTGGGGGGGAAGGCTGAGATAGAATCAGAATTTTCAGTGTTTGTTTTCTGATAGTAAATTGCCTTCTTGCGTGTCCTCCAAGAGTTCACACAACCAATACTCCAAACTGGGCTGCTCTCAGAGGTGGCAGCAGCAGCAGCAGCAGCTCTTGGGCTGAGGAGCTGCGTGGGGCAGAGCAGGGACACCCTGAGCACAGTGACAGGGGACACAGGACTGGCGTCCTGCTCATGCCCCGCTCATGCCCCGCTCAGCTGCAGCAGGGGACAAGAGGAAAGGTCTGGCACTGAAAATGTTCCCTGAAGCACGCTGGAGATCCAGGGCTTCTCAATATTCTGGACACGTTTTAAGTTTAGGAGAAGCCGTGCCTTAGTGCAGCACCAAGGAAGGCTCTGGAGGAGGCAGGTCCTTGTTGGGTCATTCTGTCCGTCTCCCTCAAACGTGGAATTCTGGGACAGCAGAGCTTGGCAGGAGCTTGATTTTATCAGGAGCTTTGGCCTGTGCTGGTCAGCGTGTCTCTGAGTTTCATTTTAGCATCTAATCCTGTTTTGGAAACTCACTTCCTTTTCCTCCTCTTGTGCCATTTTATGATTTAGATGCACTGCTCACATGATGTTTCACTACGGTGCTGAGCATAAACTGTGGTTTCCTCTGAGTTCTCCAGCGTTCACATCCAGAGCAGTGAGCAGGGATGGTCCTGGGGTTCAGGTGCTGCTCTCTCTGCAGCTCCCCTCACCCAACCCCTCCTGCTCCTGCACCTTCCTCCCTGGCTCTCCTGGCAGGAGCAGTCCTGGGGGATGCTCTGGCACAAGGATCCCAAGAACAGTCCTGCATTCCAGTTCAGAACCCGTGTGAACATTTGGAGCTTCTCAGTCCTAAGACAAAGCAGGAAATGTTACCAGCAGTGCAGGAATTAACTTACTTGAAAGTGTTTTTCGTGTCTAAAGCTTTTATGACTCTGGGAGGTGGCATCAATCTCATCTTGGGAAAGCTCAGATTAGTATTATGTGGTCAAAATACTTGTCATGTATTTACTACTGATTTTACCAGGTACTGAGAGGATGAACCAAGCCAGTGACTGCTGACAGACCACCTTGGCCAAAGTTTCTGAGGGGTTGATTTTCAAAGTTACATCCCTTTACTGAAGGTACCAGCCTGACACAGACTTGTTTTGCTGTGGAGGAAGGTGCAGGTCTTTCTGCTGGACGGTTTTGTGGTCACAAGTCATTGAACCTGGTTCATAGCTATTTTTATTGTCTTCATTTCCTTCAGATCTGTACAGAATGCTGGTGCTTTTAACGTCCTCGTTTTTGTTGTGATTCTGCGAGTGCCAGCTGTGGGGGAGGCACTGCTGTAATTGCAGCTCTGCCTGGGAGTGCCAGCACCTTGTGTCCTGCTGCCGTTGTCAGAACTCTCTGTTTGAAACAGGCCCTTGTTTGGATGCCTCCCTGAATGTCTGTCAATAACTGAAATAATACCTTGATCCCAGAGCAAGTGGTGCTGCCAGGAATGCCTCTCGCCGGCCTGGCTGGCCCCGTGTCACAGCTAATAAATAACCTGTCCTGGTGCTCCCAAACTGTCCTTCCTGTGCCTTCAGAGGGTGGGTGGTTCCCTCTGCTGGGGTGGGTGCAAACCATGGCTTCGTGATGGGAACACCAGCACAGACAGCTGCCCAAATTCTGGCTGACCGTGGCTAAAATCGCTGGACTTCTCCCTTCCTTGCTGTCAGCTGTAGTGTGAAGACAGCTGTCTCTAACCATTCTCCCTTTTTTTTTTCCCCCTAATTAAGCTTGGGTACAATGTTACAATGTGAGGGAGAGGCAGGAACATGAGGGGGCCACGAACCAATTCCAGGGTTCAAGAAGCAGCAATAAAAGTGCTATTATGAATGAGCAATGGCTTGTAAAGGGCTCCAAGCTGCTAATGTAGGTTACTGGGTTGATACCATTGCTTTAATAACGGTTCTTTAGTCTGGTTAGATGTTTTGACAGTCCTTTCAGCTTGACTGTGAGGGATTGGTCCCTTGTGAATTTTGGATTATTTCTCCAGGTCACTTTTCTAGTTGCAGAACCTGTGTAATAACACTGAGCTGTGCAGAGCACGCTGCTGTTCCTGATCAAACTGGGACGATCACAGCCGCAGTAATTGCCGTGGTGTTGATGTAATTATCACCCAACGAGCTGTAATTTGGAAATGCCCCGCTGCTTGGCCAATGTGGTTTTGTAGTTTGGAAGCTTTTAAAATACTGATCCCTTTGTTTTGTTATATACTGCTTATATCTGATCAGCCTGTGATGAAAACCTCCCACGTGCCCTTTGCCTTGTAATTACACATTTACAAACAGTCAATGCTGTGGGGACAGTGCGGCAGGAGGCTGTGCTTAAACAAGCAGTCCCACACTGGAGCGCAGTTTCTGCACGTGCCATATGGTGTGTGCTGTGTGCTGGTTGTGTGTCAGCAGCTGGTCAGTGTTTTATGAAGTG
Source organism: Mohoua ochrocephala (assembly GCA_013398855.1). Taxonomy (NCBI): domain Eukaryota; kingdom Metazoa; phylum Chordata; class Aves; order Passeriformes; family Acanthizidae; genus Mohoua; species Mohoua ochrocephala. Next base: position 97,087 of record VZTA01024368.1, on the reverse strand, counting down.
GTGTCCCAGCACCAGGGGGGTTTTCCCTACGGAGGCTGCTGGGAACAGAAGGAAGGACTGTGTGATACCTTTGGAGACACAAATGTTACACAGCCGGAGCAGTCTCACCTTGCTGCTCATCCCAGAGCAGCTCAGGTACCTGTTCTCCCAGGTCTCTTTGGAAACAGGGTTCAAACAGGTGATCAGGAAGGACTTCATGAGCAAAACAATCTGAACTCTCCCAGTTAAGCCAGGGATACAAACGAGTCCTGCCCTCATTTGGAAGTGGCGATCAGTATGTGAGGGGGCAATAACTGATCAAAAAGGATCCCAAATTTCTTCAAGTCCCCCTGGTTCATGGGGGTGGTGGTTTATGTTGTGTGTGTAGTTACACTGTTTGAAACGGAAATGGTGCTTTACCTTCTCAGTAACACCTGGGTGTCAGCACCCTCTTCTTTCCTGACTTACTGAGGAAGATGAGGGGCTTAAAACAAGATAGTCCAGCAGCAGCGAGTTAATGTTTAGTTGTAGTAATATCTGGTTCATTTCCTGAACATTTAATCCTCGGCTGCCCTGGAGTGGGTGATCCGGTTGCAGATTAACCACAGCGCTGATAAAGGTGCACGTGAGCCCCATTCAGAGGCAGCTGGGTTCTGGCAGGGCGCAGCAGCCCAGGTGTGGAGCTGGGAGAACCTGCCCGTGCTGCTTCCAGGTGGGGAGCTGCTTCCTCAGCCTGTGGAGCTCCAGCTCGTGAGGCTGCAGAGCTGAGGGGGCTCTGCACAGAGAGGGTTTGGCCTTTGGCCACCATGTTCTCTGAGCAGGAGTCGCAGGGATCTGTCAGGAGGTGATCCCCACTTCTGCAGTGTGGGCACCATGCAGGAGTTACTGGTGTTAAAATCTCTTTATCCAGTCACTGGAAACGTGGTCAGTTGATAGATCAAGCCCAAAACTTCAGCTGCCCAAACGCAGGCGTCCAAGGGAAGGTTTGTGGCTGGTGAGCCCAGGGGCAGGGCTGGCAGCTGGGAATGCAGGGACTTGCCAGAGGTTTGGTAAACCAGCTTTGGCCTGCAGGGCTGCTCCCATGGAAGAGACGTAACCCAGCCTACACAGGTGCCCTGTGGGAGCAGAGTGGGGCTGCTGGAGAGCTCTGGGACTGTGAACAGAGCTCTCCAACAGATCCCTGTTCCAGGACTGCTGCGGGTGCTGGGCAGTGGCTGCTGAACCCTCTGCTAGGCCAGGGGCTGGTGAGGACACGGGGCTTGTGGAGGGAACAGGAACCTCCTGCAGCGAGCACAAAGCTGAGGTGGCTTTTGTAAAAACAAGGTTCACAGCATCAGCGGTGCCCGGCGGGGGGAGGTGGGGCCCCTGCCGAAGATGCTGGATCCCAGTGGATGCGACCCAATTATCCAGAACGCTGAGCCATTCATTTCCAGCTGAGTAATGGGCTGTGAATGGCAGGGTCACGGATCAGTGCAGAGGGTGATGAGAGGACACCTCACGCACCATGTGACACCAGGCACCAGCTCAGGGGGCTTCGTGAGGTGCCTGGATGCTGTGGGAGGAGATGCAGTCAAAAAAGACAAGGAAATGTTGGTATGACTTCATAAAATACAAGCAGGTTTTGTTATAATAACTATAAACAGGTTTGTGTCTCTGTATTTAATACAGGATAAATGAAACTAAATGGAGAGGGTTAATGTGGTGTACAGTTACAAGTGGTTTGTGGAGGACAGTAAATCAAGTTTGAATTAACAAACGAAGTGGAAGCAAACCCAAACCTGAGCTGATGGAATTACGCTGTGTCTGTTACCTCCTCTCCCCCAGCCTTCCTTCTCTCCCCACTTCTGCTCACTCCCCAGTCCCCACCAAAAAAAGGGAAAGAGAAAGGATTTAAGCCCTAACACTGGTAAAGCAGCCCTGGGTGGGAGAGGGGAGACGGTGAGCTCTCCTGGCTGGCTGGGTGCGCGGCTGGGTTGTTTGTTTGGACAGACTGACCCTGTGTCTTGGGGCCTCCACTCAGTGCTTGCTCAGGCACACGCAGGATTCCTTCATCCTCGGCTAGGGAGGATCTGTTGTTCTCTTCTCCAGAAGTGGATGAGCCACAGCCCAGATCAGATATTTCCAGAGTCCTCTTCGAGTGGTGTTAAACTGTTTTGGATCCCTGGTCTGTCTTGCTTGAGGTTACATCAACAGATCTGGACTAAGGGAAGGATTTTTCTTGTATCAGGTTACTGGACAGTTTAGGAGGGTTTTTGCATGGCCCGTTTCCTGGAACCATTGGCATTTCCACCGCTGAACTGCGATTATTTTAGGACTGAGACAGACATTTCACTCCTCAAGCAAATACCTTCAAAAGACAACTCCCGCTTGCGTGAGCGAGGAGGAGGAGGGATAATTAGCTGGGTTTTACCTCCTCTGACCTGGGACTTTGAAAGAAGTGTAGATAAGGTGATAGTAACTGTCCTTAACAGCATAATGACCTGTGCAGCTTATCAAAGCTGCTGATTTTCTGTGTGTGGGACCATTTCCTTAACTGTCGGTGCCACTCTGTACCCAGCTAAAGCACAAAGAATGGTGTTTAAGATGAGTGTAGATACGGAGTGTCAAATTCCTTTGTTCTCCTGCTCAAAGGACAGAGATGCGAACAGGAAATAACTGAGCTTTATTTCTTTTCCTGTAAGTCTCTCTTGAATATATTTAAGAGGAAAAGAGTCATTTCGTAAATACATTCCACTCTCCTTTTGACAAAACCAGGATTTGTAGTAATTTTATTGGCACTGCATGAAAGTGCCGTGACTGAAACACTTGAACCTTGTCTTTATCTGCAAGTCCATCAGGCCATGTCATTGTATCCAAAGCTGGAGATGCATTTTCTGACTGGATTGTCTAAGTGACCATTTAATTCCTCAGATTCAGTCAGAAGAGTGTGGGCAATATTTGCCAGGAGGAGCCTTATGTGAATGTAAACCTTTAAAGTTAATTTTACATACGTATATCAAAAATAAAGAATCGTGGAATCACAGCATGGTTTGGGCTGGAAGGGATCTTAAAGCCCATCCAGTGCCACCCCTGCCGTGGGCAGGGACACCTCCCACTGTCCCAGGCTGCTCCCAGCCCCGTCCAGCCTGGCCTTGGACACTGCCAGGGATCCAGGGGCAGCCACAGCTGCTCTGGGCACCCTGTGCCAGGGCCTCCCCACCCTCCCAGGGGGGAATTTCCTCCTGATATCCCACCTAACCCTGCCCTCTTCTTCACCTTAAAGCCATGGCTACATTAAAGAAAAAGAACATGAAAATACTGTAATCCTTGAGGATTGGGATGTGTGAGAGAGCCATTGCATTACATTTTATACAGTATCTAAAATGTAAGTAGTAAGAGCTGTGTCTATTGTGGGTTCAAATTTTTGTATTCAAAGCAGAATTTCTTAAGTTCACCAAAGGCTGCTTTGGCGTGAGGGTGGCAGCTTTGCTGCTCATGGATAACCACGGATAAGATGATGTCGTGATGTGTGTGCTGATAGATGATAGTTGGCAGTTGTATTCCACTATGGATTGCCACCTAAACGTGTGGGTTGTCAGGGCTTTCCCAATGACACAGCAAAATATTCTGAGAAATTCAAAGCACTCCATTGTTTCCAGAAGTCCTTGGAAAACTGGCAGCAGAGCCATTCCCCTCATTTGCTGTTGCCTGCTGGAGGCTGAGCACTGAGTGTGTGAGGAGCTGATAGTGACCATTCCTATGTTTGGAATTACTGGCAATTCAGGAAGGTCTTGATTATTCCAACTACACGAGTGTGGATGAGATATCCATTCATCTTCTGTGCAGCAGGGATGAGTGTGAGAAGGGTTACACAAACCACTTAACTTAAAAAAAATAGGAAAATAATGTAGAAAATATGTTTTCCATCTAAGAGATGATTTCCTCTATGTTTGTAAGAGGTGTAAAGAGATTGACAGTTTGTGACTGCCTAACTTGTTGATTCCAAGTGTTTCTTTGTGTTTCATGCTGTTCTATGATGGCTCAGTAGCTGATTGCCCAAGGGAGGGAGGGATGGAGGTAGCTGTGTTTGGAGGAGGATGTGTCAGCTCTGAACTGTTAATTAAGCTTATTTCTTTAAAAAAAAAAAAATCTAAGTAAAGCTGATAGCAAAATTAATTGGGAAACCTGTGCTGCTCTTCCTGGAAGTCACAGTTCTGTCCAGCTGTCACCTGAAGCTGCCCGTGCATGTCAGGGCTTGGCAGGGCCCGTTTGAGGGGAGCTGGGGAGGGCCCAGCGCCCCTGCCCTGAGCGGGGCCAGCTCCTCTGGGACCGATGTGAGCAGGGATGTGACCACCCTGCAAAGGAGCAGCAGTTTCACTCCGTGCTGCTGCTCTCAGTGTGTAATTGGGTCTGCCGAAGCTGAGGGTCACTTCACCATCACTCCAGGCTAAATTAGTGCTTTCAGTAAATAATCAGTGGCTGAAAACGTCATTATTAAGCTTTTTGATAAACTGTGGCACTGCTCTGACTTTTGGAGATTGTCATTAACTAATGCTCATTACCTGACAACTGATACTTCACAGAAGTAGAGGCCTGCCTGAATCCTCGGGCTGATTTGTCCTTCAGAAGATCCTGTTTTAAATAATTTCACTGGGCTCTGAATTCCACTGGTTTAGGTTTAAAAATTCGGTGGTGTGGTCAAAGCCAGCTTGGCTTGTGGCAGATAAATTGAAGATACTTTTCAGATTATCTGCATGTTAATTTTGATTTGTGTGGTATTTGTGCTGTCTCCCATTATTATTACTTGAATAGACTTTCAGCTTCGGAGTGGGAGCTGTCTTTGACAGAGAAAAATATGTCAACTGTAAGGGAAGTAAACGAACCCAATCTTTCCGGTGATAATTTGAAACGATAAACAAAGCAGCATGTAAATCAAGTAATCTGTTTTACTAATCAAACCTTTTAAGTCCTTTTCCATATTGCTAATGTTCCCCTGGGTTATCTGTGTACAGTTGCCATTTAGGAATTCACTCCTTTTGCAGTGGATGATGAATGCATAAATAGCGGCTCTCCTGCTGCTCAGCTGCTTTTCCATTCAAAGAATGTAAAGTGAGGTACTTCAGGCGACTGTGCAAATTCATTTGCTTATCTTGCCAGTTCTACCCTGCACTTCCATCCCCACAAGAGTGTTTGAAGCATTCCCTGTGTTGTTCCTTCAGTTTTTCCCTTTTTGAAGTTGACTTTCAGTGAGAGGGAGAAAGATCCCGATACGGAATCTGCCGAGTCGGTCACACTTACCAATTTAAGTGAACCAACTGCACTTGGTTGTAGTTGGGAACCGCTTTATTTCTCACCCAAACTTTCTGGGAATTATTAGTTGCTCTTTAATTGGAGGAACAAACTTCGCGTATTTACTGGGCCTTTTCACACTGACATGATCTTGTCCCTTACAGAGCCTGAGGGTTTGTCTTCCAGGGCACCTCCTGCTCCATTCTTGGTGAAGGGAGAGACTGGGAGATGGAGAAGAGGGATTTCAGTGCAATTCTGTTCAGATCACCATTAGGGACATGAAGCTTTTCCAGTAGAAAGCACAGAATACTTGAAAGAAAGCCCCAGAACAAACCTGAGCCACATCTATATCCAAACTGGGAAGCTCTTCCTGGCTGGCCATGCTTTCAAGGGAGCACAAGGAAAAGTCCTTTCAGCCTGAGCAGTTCATGGACATATTGTTGAAACGTATTTGCTTTGTGATTTGCTAACTTAATTTTCCCCTCCACTGCTTGTAGTTCTTTGTCCACATGCTCTGGCTGAGGCCGTTGGTGTCTGAAAGGCGGTGGCAATCTGAGGGTGGCCGAGGTCACAGCTGTCCCTCATTGTCCCCACAGCAGACGTGGCAGAAGGGAATCTTTGACTGAGGGGCAGGATGGGCAGCTGGAGGTGGAACATCCTCATCTGCTGCTTGGAGACTCAGTGGTTTGTCCACCAGAGCCCTTGGCTGGCACTGGAAGGGCTGGGACAGCTCGTGGGCCAAACCACGGAGCTGAGTCACCTCCATGTGCTGTAAAACCCGGGGTGCCTGGAGAGGCCCGGTGTCACAGCCCAGTGTCACAGCCCAGCGTCACAGCCTGGTGTCACAGCCCGGTGTCACAGCCCAGTGTCACAGCCTGGTGTCACAGCCCAGTGTCACAGCCCGGTGTCACAGCCCGGTGTCACAGCCCGGTATCACAGCCCGGTGTCACA
>VZTA01024368.1:0-89929 GCA_013398855.1 Mohoua ochrocephala | reverse complement strand
TCACAGCCCAGTGTCACAGCCCAGTGTCAAAGCCCGGTGTCACAGCCCAGTGTCAAAGCCCATGTCACAGCCCGGTGTCACAGCCCAGTGTCACAGCCCCAGTGTCACAGCCCATGTCACAGCCCAGTGTCAGTGCCCAGTGTCACAGCCTGGTGTCACAGCCCACTGTCACAGCCCGACAACACCCAGGCCTGTGTAAGGACTTTCACTGTTTGGTTTGGGGTGACATGGTGCAGGTCACTGCAACAACTCCAGAGGAAGCCCTAATGATGCAGAGTCATTATGTGCATATTTTGCATTGTTATTTTTGCCTGGTTTGCGTGGCCTGTATTTGTATAAATAAGACACCTCATTTTGTTTTAGATGTAACGTTACCAGAGCACGGAGCCAGTCTGTTGGAGTGCTGGCAGATGGGGTTCTGTATCTTAATGCTGCAAGATAATTCTTGGGTTTTCTGAGCCCTGTCCCAAACAATGCTGCATTCAGGGGCTCCAGTAGCATCCACAGATCAGCAGTGGCCACGAGCTTAACAAATCAGAATATTCCTTCCCAGCAGAACAATGAAGCAGCTGAACATCAGCAGCTCCCAGCCAGCTGACTGCTAAAGGAGTCTCCAGGCATTTCCAAAGAAAACCTGTGGAATACTGGGACTGTACCTCAGCACTTGGGCCTGTGGAGTGAGTAGAGGTGCAGTCGTCACAAGGTTCTGTTAATTGTGCAGTGCTCCAAGGGCTCAAGGGACAGCAGGAGGAGAGGGGGCTGAATCTGTCCAGGGCTTCATGCAGTGCCCTCCCCACCACCCGAATCCATTCCTCCTTCACCTGCCCACCATGGCTTGTCCCTCCCTTTCTCCACAGCTGGGTCCTTCCCACACCTGAAGACTTGTCAGGGTTTCCCCTTCATCCCCTCTAAACCAGACAGTGTCGACTCCTTCCCCAGTTCAGACAGAGCATGGACAGAGCTGAGAAAGTGTCACACCAGGTATGTGTTAGAATATGGCTTAGAAAATAAGGTCACAGATCATCAGTGCAGGGTGCTGCAGCTTTGGGTGATGTTACTTGTGAGTGGTTGTTGTTTCCTGAGTTACAGGAGAGTTGGGAGCAAGGAACAGGGGCTCAGTCATGGGCTTTGTTTTCCTGCACGTTTCCGGATCTTTCTGCTGGGTTGAAGGATTTTACAGCCCTTCCAGCATCCCTCACAAGAAGGTTATTTAGAAGCATCAGCTTGCCTGGACACCACTGGGACAAAGCCACGGCTGCAGAATTCACACCCCACTGAACCAGGGCGAGGGAATCAGGCAGGATCTTCCTCGTGGTGCAAATCTGTCCAGCCAGCAGGCAGTGCCCTGGTGTTTGCCTTTTGGGCGGGTGTTTTTGCAGTTTGGTCCCCTGAAATGCCTGAAGGTAGCAAATCCTTTAACACAGCGGTGTATAGTCCAACGTGGAGAGCTGAATTCCCAAAACTGAGGGCCGAGATAATGGTGATGTGGCAGGTTACAGTTAATGTGGACACGGGCTTTGGAAAGAGGTGGTGAATGAAGGTGAAATGTCCTTTTTAAGTACCTGAGTGCTGTAACATCAGAGTGGAAGGAAAATAATGGATCATGAAGTCAGTTGTTGGTCAGTGCAGGAAGCCAAATCTTCTAAATACATCCATAAAATAAACTCAGCCATATCCAGCAGGGCTCCCTGGTTCTTGCAGCTCCCACCGAACTGCTCTGCAGCTTTCCCTCTCCAAGCCTGCGTTGGCCAGGGTCCTCCATTCCCGTTTTCCCTTTGTATGGGCCTGGGTTGTGTTCTGTGTAATATTTTCTTCCAGCTGCCTGGCAGGATGATTCTCATCTCCCCAGGTGTTTATAGGTGATCACTTCCACCTTCTCCTCCTCCTCAGTAGTTTGGTGAGTCTCATGCATTTAAATGAGTTCCTTTGCATGACAGGCTCAGTGCTCCAGTGGCTCAGAGTGTGATGGGACCAGAGAGGAGAACCCACCTGACTGCTGAGCTTTGTTTTGCTTTTTACTGTCCCTTTATAGGTTATGTGCTTTTGTTTGACAGATTAAAAAGTTAGAGATTATGGGCAGATGGCAGTCTCTTGTTTGCTGCTATCCCGAGCCTGTTCTGTTCTTTCCTGGTTAGATCTGGGATCACAGGATGGTTCCCCCTCAGGACAGCACTCAGGGCACCATCCTGCCCAGAGCACAGCAATGTGGTTACTGCACTCGGAGTTTGCAGTGTCCCAGCCAGATTCTCAGATGGAAACTGGGGGTGTTTTACTGCTCCACACACAGGGAGCAAACTGCTCTCCTCTACCTGTGCTGGCCGTGACTTCCTCCTGTGCGGGTTCCTTTGTGGGAAACCATAAAGCGTTTGTGTTGTCCTGGAGGCTTTTCAAAGCACTTCCCTTTGACTCCTTATCTGTTTCAAGCCTGCTCGTGCCTTCTGCTGTGCTTCCAGAGCTGGAAAAGGAGTGCGCAGGGCTCCCCTGCCGCAGAGAGAGCTCGGCCGGTCTGACGCAAATAGAAATGAAAGTTCAGTGACTCCTGTGTTTAGTGGTTTGGCATCTTTTCAGTACAAGGTTAGTGCTTTATATTTAAGGAGAGGATTTCAATATTATTCCTGTTCCTACATCTCCCAGTTTTAGACTTTATTCAGCGTTCATTAGAGCTGGCCTAGCATCCATCTCCCATTTTCCTTCCCCTGACCTTACCCAGTGGGTTTGCGGAGCTGGTGGATGACTCAAGGGTCAGCTGGGTTGGAGCTGAATCAGCCTCATCAAATTACAGTCAATTTGCTTAAACCTTGGTTTGTTGAGGAAGATGTGGCAGTGGTCACTCATAATTTGCTAATTTTATTTAGAAAAAAATGACATCATTACAAAGAACTCTTTTAACCTAATTTCAAAGCTGGCTGGAGGCTGCAGATGAATGGAGTATTCCTCACCCTGCCCTGTCTGCTCCCTCCATACAGGAAAGGAGTGGTGCAGAACACGCTCCAAATGGCATTTCCTATTTTGTTCAACTGGCAGCATCTGAACACCGAGTCCATGCAGGCCAACTGCAAAAATCTCACCTGCACCCGAAATGAATTTAATTGCAGTTTTTCTGGCCCTCAGGGTGGATCAGAGCCTTGTAGACATGCATATTTTGAATATTGTAGACATACATATTCATGATCAGGACAGACTTGGATCGTTTTCCTGGTGCAGGGAGGTTATACTGACTGGACAGTTTTTGGTCTGTTTTTCCAAGAGCAGCAGGAATATTTTAGCCATAGTTCTGCCAACGCAAATCCTGTTTATCTGAGCGCTCTTGTGAGAGGCTGATTCGCTGGGAGACAGTTTATGAGCAGTTTACTGAAAGACTTGAAGTCCTGCTTGACAGCTGAGTTTATTTTGAGATTTACCCAAAATAAAATCTTTAGGCAGCACTGAACTCTCAGTAGGGAGACCCGGTATCACATAGAAAAGGCACAAGTACCTGAGGCACAGAGTGAAGTTTGCTTTGGGAAAGTCACTGACTTCCCAAAGCACGAGGAGAACGGGGTTGTTCCCTTGGGTGAGCGCAGGCTACTCCTTCTTGCACTTCAGAACCAGGTAAATATGGTTTCAATGCCAGAAGCCTGCCTAAATTCCCTTCCTTAGTGAACACATCCTAAAGGCCCAGCCTTGGCTGTCCATGAACATCTCTTCATGAACACAAGTTTTAATTAAATGTCTCCATGCAGGTGTGCAAAGAGAATGGACTCAAAGCCTGCAGTCGTGGATTTTTAATGTATATATTTCATGGAAAAAAATAACTAAGGCTTGTTACCCCATTTGGGAGAGTAACCCAAACCACATGGGGTGTTTACAACAGGAAAGGGAATTGTCCCTGCTCCACGTACTGGAGGTGTGCAGCTCCTGGATCATTCTTCCCATGCACAGAGGAGGAAGAAAACGCTGTGTGCTCATACTCAGTATTTCAGTTTGTGCTCTGGAGTTCACAAATAAGCTGGAAATAGAGAATAGTTTGAAACCTTCAGTTTTGATTCTCTTAACCTTCAGTGGGACTAGGTTAGCTGCTGACTAGCACAGCTGAGGCAGCTGTAGCACTCCCGATTCTGTCCTGAATTATTTGCTTTTCCTTAAAATTTCCTTTCCTTTGAGCCCCTGCTGCACAGCCAGACTGAAAGCCCATCTCAGTGGGTGTCTGTGCTGTGACTGAGCGAGCAAGGTCTGTCCTGGGGGACCTGGGGAGCATCGGGAAGGGCTGAGACCAAGGAGCTTCAGGGAGCACCTGCTAACGGGGAAAGCTGTGGGAGGGGTGTAAAGCAGGATGTGCTGCCAGTCTGTGGGCAGTGCTGAGAAAGGAGCAGTTCAGGACCAGAGAAGGGCTTTTTCCAGTAGAAAATGATCCAGAGTACCAACACCTACACTTCAGCTCTCCTAAAGGAGTAAACTGGTGCCCTGCAGTGATTCTCCAGCAGATGCTCTGTCCCTCGGCTGTTGGCCAGATGGGCACGGGCCGGCAGAGTGGGTTAGGGAGGAGCTGTCTGCCCGGTGCTCAGGGCTGGCAGTGCTCCCCCCAGGGCTCTCTGGCTTCTGGAGCAGAGGAGTTTCATGTCAGTGGTTAATTAGGAACCCCCTGTCTGATGTGAGTGCCGAGCGGGGTGGCCTGGTGGGGTGTCTTTGTGTAACGGTCCCGTCCTGCAGATGTTGTTTGGGAGTGTGGGTTCCAAGTCTTGCCAACTAACTTTTCTTTATTTGTACTGAGTGCATTTGAAGTTGCATCATTTCCTCGGTAAGAACAGTTTTATTTTTGACTGGAGTGTTTGTCAGGTGGGGGAAATCCTAAATGTGAGTGCTCTCTGGTGGTGGAGATTTCTGCTTCACTGTTCCTGTTTCTGCACTGTGTTTTCCAGGAGCAACTGCGAATGTGAATATACCCTGTGAATATACCCTGTCTGGACTTAAAGATTTATTTTTTTTTAACTCCTTTCCCTGGAAATAAAAACTACAAAACAAAGTGAAAGCCTTTTTCTTGCCTTAGTGGACTTCCTTCCTAGAGAAGAATTTCTCTCCCTTAAAATGATTTATATTCTGTGATTCACTGGTTTTTATTTTCTCATTATCAATTGATGTTTTAATGAGGTAATAAAAACTGGTATAAAAACTTCTCATGAAAGAGCTGATGTTCCTCCTCAAAATAACCCACAAGGATTAAATACTGTGAATTGCTTTTTGGCTGCTGAGCTGCTGGAGAGAGGGGACTGAGGGGAGACTCACTGGGGCTGCAGCTCCTCCCCAGGGGCAGCTCCGATCTCTGCTCCCTGTGAGCAGGGATGGGACCCCAGGGAGCGGCTGGAGCTAGGCCAGGGGGATTTGGGATGGAGATCAGGGAAAGGTTCTTCCCCCAGAGGGTGCTGGGCACTGCCCAGGCTCCCCAGGGAATGGTCCCGGCCCCGAGGCTGCCAGAGCTCCAGGAGCGTTTGGGCAGCGCTGCCAGGGATGCCCAGGGTGGGGTTGTTGGGGTGTCTGTGCAGGGCCAGGGGTGGCACTGGGTGATCCTGGGGGTCCCTTCCAGCTCAGGATATTCCAGGATTCTATGACATTGATACAGAAATTATTGAAATGGAATTATTCCAGGGAAATGTTTTGTTGTAGCACAAGCTGATGTGATTTCCATGAGATACAGAACAAGGTTTGACCCTGGGGGTGTCGCCCCAGGAGTGGACACTGGGGTTCCTTTTATCAAGGAACGGTTTTTTATCAAGGGATTGCGATGTTGTTGCCTCGAATAACGAAACCCCAGTTCTGTGTGTTACACTTCAGCACTGAAATGACCGTGCTGGCTGTGAAAAGCACCAAATGGATTCACGGTCTTGTTTCGTGACCTTGCCCTGCAGAGGAGTCATGGCTTTAACACAGCTCAAAGCTCCCCATTTGCACTGCCCTCGTGGGTTGTTTTCTTAAGCTTTCCTGAGTTCTCCATGGGCAAGGCAAAGCCGGCTCTCCCACCAGAGCCGTGCAGCCAGGAAAACAGGCCCTGCTGTTCTTGGCCTGCTGCTGTGCTGAGCCACGCTCGGGGATGAAAAGGGGCTTTATCAGCAACGAGGGGCGAGGAGCCGGAGCTCCTGGTGGGAACATCTGAGCACAGCTCTGGAATTTTAACTCTGGTGCTAGGAAATAAAGAGAAATGAACTGAGAGGTAAATGGGGGTGTCACTTGCTCATAAACTCTCTATCCCCAAAGCCAGGCTGGAGAGGTGCCTGTTTGTCAAGCCTGGAGATGGATCCTTCTTCCCCCTCATCTCCATCTGCCTTTTGCCACAGAGCTGAAGACACAACTCATCAGAGCCCAGTAAAACCTTTTAGAACTTGGCTTGGAGGCCCAGTGTGGGATCTGTCGTCTGAGCTGAGCTGTGGAGAAGTGACAGGCAGGATGTGAGCCTGCTGCCTGTGCCAGCATCCCAGCTGGAACCCCTCCGGAGCGGGGGCTCTGCAGGGACAGGCTGGCAGGGCCAGATCTGGAGGTTCTGCTTGGAGGCAGAGGGTGCTGGGCACTGCCCAGGCTCCCCAGGGAATGGGCACGTTCCCGAGGCTGCCAGAGCTCCGGGAGCATTGGAACAGCGCTGCCAGGGATGCCCAGGCTGGGATTGTTGGGGCGTCTGTGCAGGGCCAGGAGCTGGACTCAATGATCCCTGTGGGTCCCTTCCCACTCGGGACATTCCCTGATTCTATGATTCACTCAGGGATGCTGAAGTGTCACGGGAGGAAACTTAAACTGGGTCTGGCGATGCAAGTTTACATAATTCATTACTTAAGGAAGAGGTCAGAGTATTGGGTGCTGTGATGGTGGCTTGGCACGACACTGCAGCAGGAATGGCCTTCATTTCTTCATTTCTCCTCAGCTAAACCAACCCCCCTCACCCCCTCTGTGGCCATGAACCCTCCAGCTGCTCATGGGGCTTAAAACCTCATCTGCTGGATCTTCATTTTCAGCATCAGTAGTGCCTTGAGCAGCAGTTCTGTGCTGCTGGGCAGGGACTTGGGAGAGCAGCCTCGGAGTTCTCCATTGGGTAACTCACCTTTTTCGGGTGTCCATCTCCAGAAGGTGGGAATGATTCTGCTCATGGTGATGTCCTTGTGGTTCCCATTACATACTGAAGTCCCAGCGTGACTTGATCTCCTTAATACCAACAAGTGTCGTGTGGGTTTGGTTTTTCAAGCTCTCCTCTGTGTATGCAGAGTCCCCCATGGGCTCCCAGCCTGGAATCCGATCCCTTTGCACTTCTACCTGTGCGGGATCTTCCAAAAAATTAGAATTAGGGGTATTGGTATTGTTAATTATGCTGACCTTATCTTTTCTAAAGCATTACTGGTACCTTTCAAACAGCATCTATCTCAAAAATGTAAAATATCTTTGCATTGTAAGCTTGTTGTTGTTTTGGGAAATGCGTACCAGGACACCTTCAGTTAAAGGTGATGCAGGAACAAGAGGATGTTTTGCAATTCCCGTGTCTTCCCAGTGCAGTATTCCAGGAGGAAGCTGGAGTTGGAGGCACACACACTTCTAGAAAGTGGAATGCTGGTTGCTGGATGATATTTCTTGAGTTTTATTACACCTGCTAAAAACTGGCGCTGCCAAGATGCTGCAGAAAATTCTCAAGTGAACAATAGAAAATGTCAGAGCTGTCACCACATGGGGGTAGTAATAAATTCAATAAAGTAATGCTGGAATTTGTGCCGGAGTCCATCCGGATTCGCGGCTCCCGGGCTCTGTGGAGGGGTTCTGGTGCCACCTAATGTCCCGAGGTTTAAGCACAGCTGCAGACAGGGACTGGCGCTGGAAATCCAGGGTTTATGTGTTGATCCCTAAACCTGCTGCTGCCCTTTCTCCTCCTGAGAAACAAATGCTGTGTGAATTCCTCAGCTGTTAATCTGGAATTATTCTGAGCTCTCCTCATACCTAACTTTCAATAAAATGGGAATTTGTTTGGAAACATCTTCTAACTTAAACCCTTTTTCTAAACTAACATCAAGCTATTTTCTGTCTTGTTTGCAGAAAGAATTGAAGGGCCAGGTGGGGATAGGAATGGTGTACTTTAGGGTTGTTTGCACGCATTCTTAGAAATTTTTCCCGTCTGGTTTAGCAGCAGCGATGATACCGAAGTGCCTTCCAGCAAAAAGGACTCATTGCTAGAGCTGAGAGGCTGCAATTCCCTCCTGGGCTTCTGTCTTTGTTTACTTTCAAGTGTGATTAGACCTCTCAGTGAGGGCTTCAGAACTTCTGCTCCTCTGGCCTGAGCTGGGTCATGGACAACTGCAGAATGTGAAAGAAGAATTTGCCTGTAAATCCCCTTTATGAAGCAGATTAGATTTGCTCCTCGCACTCGTGTTCACTTACTGTCAGTTGTGGGAACTGTAAATTCCATATCACCTATCTGGAAGTGAAAGAGAGGTAGAAATGTCCTTTGTAGGTGGTGGAACGCCAAGCCAGCCCTGGGTCGTTGTCCTTGTACCCTCGGGTCTCTATGTGCTGCTGAGCCATCCCTGCTCGGGGCCTGTCCGGAGCCAGGGTTTTACTGTGGTGTTCCCACAGGGCGATGGATGGAAGAGTTCGCCCGATGGCCCGGGCAGCTGCCTGTCCTGGACCTCTGCATTTGTCTGATTTGTGCCTTTTGTCTCCTGCCGGGCAGGTTCGAGAAAGGCCGGATTTACACCTTTATCGGGGAGGTGGTTGTTTCCATGAATCCTTACAAGAACCTGAACATCTACGGGCGGGACACGATCGAGCAGTACAGGGGCAGGGAGCTCTACGAGAGGCCTCCCCACCTCTTTGCCATCGCCGATGCTGCTTACAAAGCCATGAAGAGACGATCCAAAGACACCTGCATTGTCATCTCAGGTAGGCTGGGAGGGCTCTGCATGGTGATGAGCACTTGATCTGTGTGAAATTCCAGGCGGAAGGAGAATAATGGCTTGGCTAATGACAGCGTTTTATAAAAGAAACTTCATTAATCTTAAAGCTGTTCATTTGCATTTGAATCCGTGTGTGGAGACCGGCACAATTATTTCTTATCTCATTCAAGAGCTGGTGCCAGTCAGGAGCTGGATCCGTGCCTGCAGAGGGATAATGTGAGCAGGAGCCCTGTGTCTGCTCCGGGGTGTGACCTGCGATCAGGAGTGACCTGGGATCAGCAGAGCTGGGATCAGCAGGGCTGGGATCAGCAGGGCTGGGATCAGCAGAGCTGGGCTTGTCTCTCCTCAGGAACTGCTGATTTTTGTGGCTGCCCTGACTGGCCACTGTTTGTTCCCTGCTCCGCTGGAAAGGCCGCGGCTCCAGCAGTGGGAGCAGGGCTGGTACCAGAGTGATCCCTGGCTGGACCCTGGCACTTTGTTTCCTTGATGTCCCCGTGCTCGGGCAGCTCTGAAAGGAGAGAGCCCCGGGCTGGGGTGCTGAACAGTGGCCCCTTGTGCTGCTGCAGGCCAGGCTTTCTCCTCTAACAATATTCCTTTGATCCTCTGTGTGCCAGCCCTTTTCCCGACCTGTGAAATCTCACAGCACAATTGCTCAAAGTCAGCCCAGCAGCAGCAGCAGCCAGGCAGGGTTATGGCTGTGTTTAGAAAACGTCCCGAGTGCACACAAAGATTGCTTTAAAAAGAAAAACTCAAACCCCCCCAGGCACCGTTGGGGTAGAATTGAGGTCTTCTGTCCAATGATTTGTTTTGCTTTTTTTCGTCTGTTTGGTCACCATGGTGTTTCTGCCCCCAGGTGAAAGCGGGGCTGGGAAAACTGAGGCCAGTAAATACATAATGCAGTACATAGCAGCCATCACCAACCCCGGGCAGAGGGCTGAGGTGGAGAGGTAAGGCCTGGGCTGGAAAAGAAGGGAAATTCTCCTGCTTGTGGATCTCTTTCTGTGGGCTCTGTAGCACCACGTTATCAGATGGTCTCTTGTACATGCCGATTTATACTTAACTTCTTCAGGTTCTGCTTTTACTCTGGGAATTTTGCAATATTAATTGCTGAAATCACATTGAAAAGTTTATTTTGAAAGTTCAAACTTTCAAAATCAAAACAGCATCTAGAAATACCATCCAGCTAATATCAACCATCTGATGGCAGGACTCAAGGATCTTAGAGGTCTTTTCCAACCTAAATGATTCTAACTCACTTTTCCTGGGGCAAATTGCCTGAAATTTGGGTGGGCTAGAACACCCAAATTGTTGAGTGCAAGGAGTGCATTCCGTGACCTTCCAGGCTCACGTGATTCTGAATTGCAAAATGTCCCTGTCTGTCCTGGAGTAAAAGTTTTGGAGCAAAGAATGTGGCTTTCTGCAGAAACAGACTTAAACCTACCCCGAATGAACTTCTGAAAATGCCTTGAAAAAGCGTTCAGAAAATTGGTTTCAGAATTCAAGTGCGTACAGAAACTGAATTTCTGGTGCTGTTTTCAGGGCGGGGGTCTGGTCTTTGAACCAAAGAGCATTTGCTTGCTCTGAGGAGCGTTGCTGACAGCTCCCAGCTGATTTCCCATGGGATTGCTGATGTCATCCACATCTGCCCAAATCTGCCATCAAAGAGCATCACTGCTGTCATTGAATTCTTCTGGAGAAATGGCTGTGAAAAAAAATCCCGTGGTGTGAGTGTTGAAGTCTTACCCTGTTCCCTTTTCCATCCATCCATCCCTGCTGCAGAGTGAAGAACATCCTGCTGAAATCCAACTGTGTGTTGGAGGCCTTTGGCAACGCCAAAACAAACCGCAACGACAATTCCAGCCGCTTTGGAAAATACATGGACATCAACTTCGACTTCAAGGGAGACCCCATAGGTGGGCACATCAATAATTACCTGCTAGAAAAGGTAAGGCACCCTCCCTTCCAGGGCTACAGCCTTTGCTGGAGTTACTTTTGCAGTCTGAGCTTTGCCAGTAGAAAGTTTTCCGTTCAAACACGTACAGCAGGTGAGGGATGAGGGCATGGAAAATCAATCCAGGGCTTCATTTTTCCTCAGGAGTCAGGAAAGCCACTGCAGTGCTGGCAGCGCCCTGTTCCTGGAGCACCACGACTTCCTGAGCTCACCAGGAACGGGGCTGTGTTACCCAAAGGATTTTGTGGGGGGTGTGAAATTTAATCTCAGTTTTTATTTTGGATACAATTTACCCTCTGCACAGCTCCTGCTTTGTAATTCCTGGACTGAGCTCTCCCTGGAGGAGGAGATCTCCAGGGCTGTAGGGAGCAAGTCTGCTTGAGAAGTGTTGTTTTGGACTAATGCCACAGCCCTGGGTGAGCTGTTGGTAGCGTTGTTGTTACATATTCCAAGTGATCCTCAGCATAATTATTTTCTTCGTGTCATTGAGTGGTGTCTGAAAACATTGGAATATGCAAAACTGGAGAAACCAGGCGTGAGCCATTAACAGTTCTTGCTGTGTGAGACACGTCTGGCTTTGATTATGTGTTTGACCACATCTGCCAACACCCTTTTTTGTTTGTGTTTCTTTTTTACTTCTCCCCTTATTTCCCTGAAGTCTATTTTCAGAATAAACATTTTATTTTAAAAAACAAAACGACAAACCCAAACATTTAGCTTGGGATACTTTGATGTGAAAAGAGGGCTGGGACTGCAGCTGCAGTGACTTAAATCCTGATGATTTATTTATCCTGATTGTTTATTTCATATTCTTGACTTCTCCCAAGTTAAATTTGTTTCCATTTGAAAGCAGAGGAGGCTCTGGCCCAAACACCAGCAGTAACAGACAGTGGCTTTGCAGCAGGAACACACTGAATCATGGAATATCCTGAGCTGGAAGGGATCCCCCAGGATCACCCAGTGCCACCCCTGGCCCTGCACAGACACCCCAACAACCCCACCCTGGGCATCCCTGGCAGCGCTGCCCAAACGCTCCTGGAGCTCTGGCAGCCTCGGGGCCGGGACCATTCCCTGGGGAGCCTGGGCAGTGCCCAGCACCCTCTGGGGGAAGGGCCTTTCCTGAGATCTGACCTAAACCTCCCCAACACAGCTTTGTTCCTCATCACTCTTCACAGTTCAAACTTGTAGCGTAAAATAAGGACACGTTGCTTGTTGACTGAATGTCTGCTGCATTTAACCCTTTTTTGTGCTGTTTTACACTGGTTTGGAGTGAGGATTCTGGAATGGAGCTGTAGCTCCCTAAAACAAGGCCTTTGTGTGACAGCAGAGCATTCCCTGGTACCGTGGCTGGGGCAGCCTGTCCTGGGGGTGTGGGAGTGGTGACCACCAGGCCCTGAGCATTTGTCTGTAGGAACAGAGTCCTGGTTTTCATTTCCAGTGATTCAATAATTCTGAAACGAAAATGAAGTTTTATTTGACTCTTCCGTGCAAGAGTGTGGTTCCCACATGGGATTCCTGGGTGGAAGTAGGACATTGCAGCTCTTACACAAGCTGGTGCTTTTGATTGTAGACCTCAGGCTCCAGGGTCACGTGTGTGATGGTGTTCCCAAGAGCCTGAGTGTGAGGTGGGATGGATTTGGGGTGTCCTGGTGGTCTGAGGTGGGATGGATTTGGGGTGTAGTGGTGGTCTGGGTGTCTGAGGGGAGGCGCTGATGTCCCACTAACACCCAGCTCTGTGCTTTGCTCCCCCAGTCCCGTGTGATCGTGCAGCAGCCCGGGGAACGAAGCTTCCACTCCTTCTACCAGGTCTGTGTTCCTTTGCTGGGGCAGGGACTTGTACCCAGTTTCCCAGGCACTTTGGGCAGAGCACTCAGGGCTTTCACCCTCTCATGTGTTCTGCAGAGGGCTCCCTTTTGCAGCATCTTGGGTGATCTTGGGTTCCTCAGTTCTCTGCGGGGGCCTGGGCTGGGAGGGAGCCTGGGAAGACGGATTGTTTTCTATCCTCCAGTCCCATATTAACACATTTATAAACTTAAAAGGAGGCTGACTAAACAAATATGGTAGGACATTGGACTTTGACTCACTGCTTTATTTGTAGTAAGCCTAATCCCTCTATTTTCTCTTGAGGCCTTTGGTCCATATGGAAGTAATTTTATGACACCAAGTTGACTTTTTTGGGTTTTTGGATGTTCTTTAATGTCTTCCACATTGTGTGGTGGTTCCCTGTGTGTCCTTTGGGGGTATGGTCAGCCTATTAGTGTAACCTTGATTCTGCAGTGAGGAAAGGGGAGGTTTGTTTATTTTTTTCCCACTTTTTCAGTGCTCCGTGATGGCGTGTTGGCACTTTCCTCACGGATGTGTCATTTCCGGGAGGAAAAGCCTCTGTGTGGGCAATGTGCTTGCCAAGGCACAGCTGTGGCATGGCACAGGTGTGAACAGGTCTGTGAGGGGGTTCAGGCTGGTTTTTATACAGTTAAAGGACAGTGATTTGTGGTGGCAGAGCCCTGCACCAGTGCAGACTCTGCATCTTGCACGTTGTGCTCCAGATATTGCAGCAGTATTTAGTATTTTTATGGTTTTGCTTGTCAAGCAGATGAATGAGAGACAGAAAAAAGAAGGATTTTATATCATTCATTCACCATTTCTTAAAACTCTCTTCATGCAGCTCCTGCAGGGAGGTTCTGAGCAGCTCCTGCGTTCTCTGCACCTCCAGAAGGATGCGTCGGCCTACAGCTACATCTGCCCTGGGGCACAGCTCAAGGTGAGGGGTCTGAGGGACACAGGGACAGCTTAACGTTGGAACTGCTGCTGGAAATGCTCAAGGCACTGCTGAGCTGGCAGAAGTTGAGAGCAGTGGGGATGAATATGGAAAGGTGACACTGCTGTGCTGTTTGTAATGAAGTTTCTGGCGCTACAAGATAAAGCCTGAGTGTACTTAAATCATAGAAAAAATATCCCTCTATTCTCCTTCAAATACCCAAATATACCTGTGCATGCTGCATTTGTGTCTGCTTGTAAACAGCAATAAAATGAGTTATTAATAAATGCGGGTGTAGATATTTGACCCATTACCAGTGGCAGACATTCCCTGTTCCGTGATGGGTAACTTAAACTGCCTTCTGCACCAAAAAGCCGTAAGGACTCATTTTTTTGCAGCAGGATCTTTGAGTTACTGAAGCACTGAGTCTTCATGTCTGACTTGTCTTCGAGGGAGAGCTCTAAGCAGGAAAGAAGGGAACGAACCCATAAAGTTTTTAGGACAACAAGATCCTGAACACTTCAGATACGTCTGGAGTTGTCCCCAGTGTTGTCCCTTGGAAGCAGGGTCCAGACCCAAGGCTCCCTGATTTCCTAGGTGCTTTTGTGAGATGCTCTTTGGTACAGAAACCCAGAGACCTTCTCACGTGCCAGATGACTCTAAAAATGTGCATTGAAAACAAACCCAGGAGGCTGCAGGGAGGGAGGGAGAGGCTCATTGTGAGAAAGGTGGAGAACAGAGATTTCCTGCTGGTGCTCTGCAGCCTCTGCTCAGAGGGTCTGTGACTGCACAAATTGTCCCTGTTCTTCTGGGAATTTTTATGAACTCTTTCTCAGCAAATTCCACAGGGAAATTTATTGTGCTGTGGTGGATTTCTGTGTCTCCTGCTGCCAGAATACGTGTGTGCAATGCAGGGTTCAGTGTCCAAGCACGCAAGATGGCATTGGAATAAGCTGGGAAACCTCATGACAGTGTCTTGCATCTGAGAAACATCAAAGTGCGTCTCTATTTCCCATGGGCTTGTGAAATCCTTGCTTCACCACAGCTGACTTCCATTAACCACCCCCCCCATCCCAAACTTCTCCCTCCCCTCAGTGTTCCATCAATGACGGGGCCGAGTTCAAGGCAGTCGCTGATGCCATGAAGGTGATTGGCTTCAAGCAGGAGGAGATTCAGACTGTCTACAAAATCGTGGCAGCCATTCTGCACCTGGTAAGCTCCCTGCCCATGGATATCCATCCCTCAACCCATCCCTGGGCTGTTCCTCAGGGGGGCTCGTGCTGCCAGCAACTCTGATTTTCCTGCTGCAGAAGCACTCGGAAGCTCTGTTGGCTGGGAAGGTGTGTCCAGTTCACAGCTCCAGTGGGGAGAGACAGTCCTTGCTGGATCAGGGCACTGCAGTAATGATCACATGTGTTCCTGCATGTTCCAGATCCCAAACCAGACATCCCACTAAGTGCTGGGAGCTGTTAAATGTTCTGAAAAAGGAACTGTTGGGGTTTGGCAGTGAGGAGTAGGGAGCGTCTGTCCCTTTTTGCCCTCGCACTCACCTTCCCCACGGTGGTTCTGCTCCACTTCATGGTGAAGGTTGAGCACAGGAAACACAGGAGACCTCTTAATTCTTTGTGTTCTGAGGCTGAGGAAATCCTTCCTTCTCCTGGATGCTCCTGGGAGCCACAGAGCCTCCTCCCCTGCACAGTGTCCCTGTAGCTCAGCTCTTGTGTTCCCCTGAGGAAAGAGGTGGGCAGGAGGAGGGTGGCAAAGAACAGCTTTGCTCCAGTTCCTTCTCCTCCTTGGGGTCCTGGGAAGGAAGGGAGGCAGAGCAGAGTGGGGCCGTGCAGGCAGGCTGGGAGAGCACCCTCTGCTGTGGATCACCAAGGGGTGTCACTGCTCAATCCTGGCACAGAAGGTACCCAGGAGCAGAGCTGTGGTGGTGGGGTGCTGCCCACTGGCACGGACCTCCCAGCTTCCCCACACCATTCCCATTCCCATTCCCATTCCCTCTGTGGCAGGAGCACTGCCAGGAGAACTGCAGCCAGTGAAGACAAATGCTCCATCCAGCATTTGTATACATGATGCAATTCCCTGTCCCTGGACTCGGAATCTTGGTGTGGTGTTTGATTAAATCTCGGGAAGTGTTTGATGTAATTTGTCCCAAAAGCTGGGCTGAACACTGAGCAGGAATGCTTTGCTTTGAGAAAGCCTTTGCTGCTCCCACTGACATTGGAGCTTTGGGTGTGTGGATATGCAGGACCCACTTTCCAGCGTGGCAGGATATTTCCTGCTGGGAGTAACAGGTGGAAAATGGATGGACTTGGGGTGTGCTGATCCCTGGTAGTAAAGGGCAGATTGAGAAATGCTGCTGATTGCAGGGGAACCTGAAGTTCTCCGTGGATGGAGACACTCCCATCATCGAGAACAGCAAGGTGGTGTCGGTCATCGCCGACCTGCTGTCCACCAAGGCCGAGCTGGTGGAGAAGGCGCTGCTGTTCCGCACGGTGGCCACGGGCAGGGACGTCATCGACAAACAGCACACGGAGCAGGAGGCCACCTACGGCAGAGACGCCTTTGCAAAGGTGAGTTCCAGCCCCTGCTCTGCACAGGTGTGTGGCACTCACCCTGACACGTTTCTGCTGCCTTTGCCCCTGAGTGGAGCTGCTCTCAGTGCAGCAGAGAACGGCGGCGCCCAAGGAAGACGCTGCTGTCAGAACTGCACGGCTCTCAGTCCCAGGAGGGTTCCTGGGTGGCTCCACAAGCACAGTGCTTGCTGTACATCCTGCAGATTTCTCTCTGAACCTACGTGCTCCTGAGTTCTGTGGGGGTTTGTGGCACCTCCCCATCCCTGCCCTTCCAGCAGGGGTCCAGCTCCCACAGCCAGCAGTGCCAGGCACACTGAGGAGGGGACAGGCTGCAGGCCGGGCTGGCATCTGCAAATGTGTCATACAGGGAGGAACTTTCTGTGAAATGGGATCCTCAACTTCATTTTGCAGTTAAATTCAAAGAGTAGAGAGTGGGACTGTAGCATCTAGATTTCGGGTTGGAAACACAAAGTGTTATTTCTTTGAATTTTTTTTAAGAATTGTAGAACGGTTTGGGTCGAAGGGACCTTAAAGACCATCTCGTTCCAACCCCCTGCCATGGGCAGGGACACCTTCCAGGAGAAAAGTGGGTACTGATGGCAGGAGTGACAATTGTTCCTCCTCTGCTGAGAAACCAAATGATAAGGGAGGAACAGATGAACAGATGAAGGTCCTTGATTATTAACTTGACTCCTTTTCCTGAGATAATGTATTTACCCAGCTTCACAGAACATTTTGAACATGAAGACTTTGAAGACACCTCTGCCTACAGAACATTTTCTCTGTGAAAGGTGAACAGGATTATTTTCCTGTCATCGTGTTCACTTGCTGGGTTTCTGTGACTGACCTCTCCCTTGCTCTTCACTATTGTTAAGTAATTCTCAGGAATGGTACTTATTAGGCAGCTGAAAAGCTGACTGGAAGCAAATTAGGGAAGTGCTGCACCCAGTGACCTCACTGGGATTTCAACTTGCTATAAATGAGTTTTGGAAGAAAGTAGAGAAGTACTTCCATAGAATATTTTCTCCAGTCAGTAGCTGCTCACTTGCAGCAGAACATTACCTGCAGCTTTGGTGGAGGCCTGGGATGAGCCGTGTTGCATTTCCTGGGAAGAGCTGAGGCAGGTGCAGGCAGGAGCCCTCAGTCTGTGTTTCCTGCAGGCCATTTACGAGCGTCTCTTCTGCTGGATTGTGACCCACATCAACGATGTCATCGAGGTGAAGAACTACGACACCACAGTGCACGGCAAGAACACAGTCATTGGGGTCCTGGATATCTATGGCTTCGAGATATTTGACAATAACAGGTGAGCCACCTTCTAAAGCCCAGCGTTGTGCCCTCGCCTTTCCCAGAACACTCATCACCTTTTCTTCTCATGTTTTTGCAGTTTTGAACAATTCTGCATTAATTACTGCAATGAAAAGCTGCAGCAGCTCTTCATTCAGCTGGTTCTAAAGCAGGAGCAGGAGGAGTACCAGCGAGAGGGAATTCCCTGGAAGCATGTGAGTGCTTTGGCAGGGGAGGGAGAGGTCGCTGTGAGGTCAGTGTACCAGCACAAGTCCCAGATCTGAAGTTGCTCCACATGCAGGCTCCAGTCGATGGGACATCTGTGTCCCTGCCAGCTGTCCTGTCAGGCTGGGATCAGGCTGGGGCAGGAGCTCCCCAGTCACCTCACCGAGCGTGTCCTTGGCAAAATAAGGGACTCCAGGTCTGAGATGAAACCTCTCGTGGCAGCTCTGTGATGCCACACACATGACCATGGGTTTCTGTTCTGAGTGCTTATGGTTTTTTCTAGTTGTTGATAGTAACACGTAAAAATCTTTACTTTTCCTGTTCAAACTCTCTTCAGAATGCCAAGGACAGGATGTGCAGTGTCACTGTGGTGACTGCACACAGCTGAATTGTAAAAGACATTTTAAAGGGCATTCTGCAGCAGAGGTCTTGAGATGTATCTGAGGGGTTTGAAAAATCACTTTCTTTGCTGTTCAGTGTAGGAGAGCAGCCCGTTTGATCTGGAATTAGAGCTCTGCATGGTCAGAGCTGATTGCTCCTCGCTGTCACGCCGGGTGCTACGGCCAGCACTGGTCCCCTCCCATCTCTGCAGCCAAGGTCACCAACACCCCTGTCCTTTGTTTCCTGCAGATCGATTACTTCAACAACCAGGTTATCGTGGACCTGGTGGAGCAGCAGCACAAAGGGATCATTGCCATTCTGGACGATGCCTGCATGAACGTGGGCAAAGTCACGGATGAGATGTTCCTCGAGGCCCTCAACAACAAACTGGGGAAGCACGCGCACTTCTCCAGCAGGAAGGTAACCCACGGACCTCGCTGTCCTCTGCCATCCCTTCTCCGTGTTCTGAGGGGGAATGGAGTGAGAAAAAGGGGTTTAGGGGCGGCTGGGTTGGAATCACTGCGACCGAGTGCGAGATGAGGAGCCCGAGGCAGCTCCAGCCGCAGAGGAGCCCGGCAGAGGGAGCCCCAGCACGTCCAATGGCACATCCCTTTTATTCCGGGATAAAAGGAGTCGGAGCTCGTGCCTTGACATATCATGATGTCATCTGGAACCAATCGATGCGCCGGCTCGGCCCACGTGTTGTTCTTCCCAGGCTGCTCTAATACATAGTGACAGTGAAATTATTCACACTCCTGCATTATTACAGCGCTGCGATTTGGGCTTTTTTCATCGTCATTGGCTGCAGAACGTGCTCATCTCCCACTGCACCTCCGAGCACCCAGGCCCCTCGCCCGGCTTTGTCTGGGCTACAATGGGCAAATTAAAAGGCTTCATTTGTTCCTCACTTGGCAGCAGATTGCAAAATGGTCACCAGCCTGATTAATTTGAGAATCTTTCACACTGAGTAATCAAATAAGGGCCTTTAATTTATTGATGTCTCTCTACTCAGAAGCGCTGTCTGAAATGCATGGCTCAGAGTGCCGGTCCCCCCCTGCTCCCTCCCACCCCGGCCCAATGTTTTATGTAGGTCAGAAATACCAAATTAGCCTGGTTGTGTAAGATATGTGCTAAAGGCTGCCTCCGGGAGGCCTGGGATAAACAATGGGTCTGGCTGGGGCTGTCTGAGGAGAGGCCAGGATGAAAGTAAACCAAAACCGCTTTTTCCTCCCAGATGCTGCTTTCCTTAAATGCCCTTTTGCTGCGGCACACCTGATGTCTCACCTGCCACGTGTGCCCGGGCTCAGGGAGGGGGACAGGGAGCTCGATTCCGGTGTTGACCCAGATTTCACGTGCCTGAGCAGTGACATGGCACGTTCTGAGAAAAGCCATCTGAAAACGAGTGTGAGGCCTAGTCTGGGCTCCTGTTTGAATGCAGACTGCTTCCTTTAGTGGTGATGCTGGTGGGATGGAGCCTGGGATCCTCTGCAGTGGGGTGCTGGGGGAGTGGTCCAGTTTCTGGAGCTGTCTGGTCAGCGGATGGAGAGAGAAGAGTTTGGTTTCTGTTCTGTCCTTGCTCCCACGTCTGCCCGGGGGAAGGGGCTCCGCCACAGAGGGAGCAGGTGGACCTTTAGTGCAGTGGCAGAAGGGGATGGAATTTCAGGAGGCATTATGGGAGGCTATAAAATGAACATTTAAAAATAAAATCTGCTCGAGTCCTTGCCTTCAGGAGTCCCCTCCCAGCAAGGAGACATTAAAGGACAGCATTGCCAGCTGCAGCGTTCCTCAGCAGGAGGTGGCGTTGTCAGAAACTGCCTGCACAGGCTAAGAGGGAGACAAGGAATCCTGCTATAAATAATGTTTATGGAGGGGGTGATGGATCTGCCTGGCTTGCTAATTTCTAGTTAAATCAATAGAGCCTTGAAAACACTGACCCATAAACCTCTCAGCATAATTATTATTTTTTCTCCCGTCGCATCTCTGCAGACGTCCCAGCACCTCAGAGCTCTTCCTCAGTCCCGCCTAGAACTGCTGTGGGAAGCCTGAGTCTTCTGAGCCAGGCTCTTCTAACTTGGATTAAAACAAAGGGCTTGGTTCCATCTCATGCCCTGCCTTTGCAGACTGCAGGGGTTCCGTGCAGCTCCGGTGAAGTTCCGCACAGACGGGAGCTGTTCCCGAAGAGTTAAAGTCATGTGTAGGGAGCAGCTCCCGTCCCTCAGCCCGGTTCATGCTCCACTGCTCCCTGCAGAGCATGTTGCACACGGGCTCCATGTGGAGAAGCTCTAGGGGGCTGTGGTGCCCTAAATAGTCGTGTCCTACTTTGTGTACCCGGCTGCTCCGCGCTGCCGGCGCCCTTGTCCTGGGGAGGGCCAAACAAGGCAGGAGAATGCCAGTTAACGCTTTCACCAGCAGAATTTGTGGCGGAACGTTGTGTTCCTGGAGCGTGGGGTGTCCTCCTCAGACCTGTCTAATGCTAATCTGGATGTGCAGATGTGCCAGCTGTTCTGGTGGCCCTTCCCAACATCACCGTTCGTATCCTCAACCTCTCCAAGTTCCATTTCTTTTCTGTTGATGTTATACTTTGGGAGGATCAAGTGCAGTGGCAGACAGTCCATGAATGCCTCAGTCTTCAAACTGTGGAGAGCATCAGTCTCAACAAACTGGTTGGGAAGGGAAGAGTATCAGAAGGTCCATTCCAGTCCACCTGATGTTGTGTCTCCCAAGACACTGGACAGTGGTGAATGCCCAAGTGAGAGCCCAGTATGGGACAAATGCTCCCATTCTCCAGGGACCTGCAGCCCAGGAACCTCCTGGTGTCCTTAATAGAGTTTTTTTGTGTGGTCTTCTTGGTTTTTTAAATTGACAAAGAATTCCACAGCTCAGATACTCACGTGAAGAGCTCCTTCCTCCCTGTTTCCCTCCCTCCTCCCTTTTCCAGTTTAGATTACACCTCTCGCCTCCTCGTTTTTAAATGACAAAACCGAGTTCTCTTTGTCTTCCACTACATCATCTCCACGTTTTTTGCCATTGTCTCCACGTTTTTTGCCATCGTCTCTGGGCATTTCTTTCCTAACCCGGAGAAGCCGAGTTCCTTGGCCCATCTTCCCAGGGCAGTCAAGTCAGCAGGGGATGGGTTTTGCCCTTCAAGCCTCTCCCAGTTCTCCGTGTCCTTTTTGAGATGAAGGAGGGTGGATAAAGGGACAGTTTGGGGCCCATCAGTTCCTGTGAACTTTGCCCTTTCTCAGTGGGAATCCCTGCCCTGCCGGGGAGTTTCATTTGCTCTGCTTTGCCCTCATTTAGCTCCGGGTGTCTCCTGCAGTTTCTCCCAGCCAGCCCTCAGTGATTAAGTGCCAGCACCCAGCCCCACGACCTCCCCATTGCCCTCGGGTTATGGCTCATTTCAGATGCTGTGAAAGCACAGCCTCAGTGCAGGCTCCCACAGGATTCCCATCTTTCCAACACCTTTCTTCTGTCTTTAGTAGCCCTCAAACGCTGTGAGCTGTCAGTGAGGAGCCTCGTGGAAGGGCTCACAGAAACCCAAGCAGATGCCACTTTATCAATGCACTTGCTGAGGTTTTTTCACTGATTTCAGCTGCTTTGTCCAGCAGACACAAAGTTTGGAGAGACTCACTCCTTAGGAAAAAACAAACCAGCAAACAGCAAACCCCCTGATTGCTGTGTTATGGCTCCTCGCAGCCTCTCCAGAGCTGGGTGAGCTTTAGGAGGAGCTTGTGCTGCCAGCTGTGCCCTGTCTGGTAGCACAGACACATTTCTTTTTCCATTTGGTATTTGCCTCTTTTATTGACTTGTTGGTTTGAGCCGTGTGTTTGGGTGGCTGACAGAGGCACTTCCCAGCCCTGTGCTGGGAACACACTGCAGCAAGAAAAATGACTTTGTTTTCCTGGTATTGCCTCGTTCCTTCATTTCCTCTGTGGTCATCCATCAGCTCTGCAGCTCCTGGTGCTCCCTGCTCCTGCCATGCTGGACTTCCCACACTTCTGGGACCTCCTGGTGACCGTGGTACTCGCACTCCTTGGGCTCCTCCTTGTGATTCATTTTGTGTAAAATATATTCTGTTTTTTTCATCCCTTCTTACGGTTTGAACCAATCTATTTTGTGCTCTTGGACACCGGTGAATTTTTGGAGTGTATCTCCCTGCTAGTAATCATCCCTCCTGCCCTGCATTTCAACCATGCTAATTTCCTCTTTTATTTCTCCAAGACTTTTTGTGGATAGCAGATATCTGCTCATAGCCCTCGGTGTTGTTAAATGCTGCCTGCAAAGACTTAATTCATCTCCTGCTCCTTTTGCCTATAACAAAATCCTCATTCTTGTCTCATTCTCCCTTTTTAATTAAGCCAACCCTGATGGATTTTTTGGCTCCTGCTATTCCTGAAGGGATGAGTGTGTTACAGCCACTGCTGCTGAACAGCTGCCATGTGGGCACTGGACATCTTCTGTTGCACAGAAGGAATGGGATGGGATGGGAATTTGAGCCTGGAGCAGGGGGCTGGAGCAGTGGATCTGCAGGGGAGTCCCTGTTTGAGGGGTGTCAGATGACCAGGAGGGATCTGGGGCAGAACCAGCCTTGCTGTTGTCACAGCACTTGGCCCATTCCTCTGCTGAGGAGTTACACTGCAATGGGAAAAAATATAAAGGAAGATTTTTAAAAAGTCATAACTTAACTCGTGGGTGCAATGTTTCTCTACAGGCACGAGTGTTCTTTTTGCATAATGGTGTTTCTGAGATAATATCAATTTCCTGATAAAATTATAGGCTCTTGCAGCTTCATTTGTACAAGCACATGTTCTTACAGTGCATCCATGAAACATTATCCAGCACTGGGTTTCACATCTGCACATGCACACAGGAAGTGGAATGCCTGCAGTTCACAGTGCTATTTTGAAGGCAGGTTGCTCTTCCATGGAGTTTGCAAATCCAGGGGTGGTGGTTTAATATCAACCCAGGGGTGGTATTTTAATGGATGTGGATTTGTTTCAGCTTTGTGCCACGGACAAAACGCTGGAGTTCGACAGAGACTTCCGGATCAAGCACTACGCCGGGGATGTGATGTGAGTTTCCTTCAGAAATAAAGTTGCACCTTCTATTTTTGTCTTCCCAGCAGCTCTGAAGTGGTACAATATTCTGATTTACTGCTGCTTCTGGTGCAAGCCAGAAGAGCTGTCACACACAATTACAGAGTGCAGCGCTTGCTTATCAATTAAATCTTCTGCTGGTGCCTTGCTCTACAGAGTGGGAATTTGTACTTGGAGTGAAACAAAAGGAGAGCAAGGGGTGGGGGTGAGGGGAGAGCAGTGCTCCGGGGAAAAAAAAAAGAGGGGAAAAAGGCAGCAGTGTTTATGCAAGAAAGCTACACTGAGCTAATAAAATCTGGTTTAGACATCTGTTTGGTGTGGTTATATAACTCTGGCTTTAAATTCCCCAATCAGTTGGAGCAGGCTGGAAGCACAGGGGAGTGATAACCTGCAGGAGGGATCAGGGCAGGAGGGCTGGGAAGTGCTTGCCTGGAGCCTGCAGGAACAGTGCAGGACGTGGCCGCGGTGGGAAGGGAGAGCGAGTGGAAGCGGAGGATGCCCATGGTAGGAACCATTTGCTGGGGAAGCCGTTGTGTGGAATATCACTGGAGCCATTTAATGGTCTAGGATTTGTGTAACTTCCCATGTCAGAAGAGAGGGAGTTACTGAGGGAATAATTCATGATTTCTTTTAGCTTGAGATTAGTTTTACCTTTAATTTCCAAGGATAACCAGTGTGATCAGACTGGAGCCCACGTAGCACAGGCAGGTTGTCTTCTGGAGCCTTTGCTGAGCAATTCCTGACAGACATCCCTGATTTCAGGGGGTTTTGGAGGAGAAAATACAAGGTGCTCTCTCAGTGGCTGAACCTTCTGAGCTGCCAGTGGCTGACAAATGGTATAAAAGAAAACTGAAGTGTGGAAGGAATCACAGATAGTTCAGGCTCAGATCTCATGTGGAGCCCTCAGACTTGAGGGTGGCGAGGCCCTGGCACAGGGTGCCCAGAGCAGCTGTGGCTGCCCCTGGACCCCTGGAAGTGTCCCAGGCCAGGCTGGACAGGGCTTGGAGCAGCCTGGGACAGTGGAAGGTGTCACTGCCCGTGGCAGGGGATGGAATTGGATGACTTTTGAAAGGTCCTATTCCGTCATTCTGTGATTTGAGCATGGCTCCGTACAGGGATTTGCAGGTTGTGGGTTGATCCCAGAGCCTGCAGGTTGGATGCAGCTTCCCAGGATGGGATCTGCAGCTCGGGAAACATCTGTGTGGGAACACTGAATGGGGAGATTTTGGACCTTTTCCATGAGGACAGAGCACTGCCTGCCTTGAGACTTGGAGAAGAGATGAAACCCTGACACAGTGACCTCCTGGAGTGGTGTTGCTGTGGGAATGGAGGAAGGAAGGAATCTAAAATGTGTGTGTGTTGATTTCCAGGGGAGCTCCCCAGTCACTGGTCAGAGGCTGCCCTGGAATTCAGACTCTCTCCACCAAGAGAGGGGCAGACTGCACAGACTGCAAAACAAGGCTGAATTTCTCTAGCATTTAGCACAAACACCCGCTCAGTTCAGAGACAGAATCCTGAGAGTAACTCCTGAATTTGGGCCATCTGCCCCCTGCCCAAGTGCTGGGAGGTGTCTCAGCCATCACCTGCACAGCTCCAGGGGCTCTCTGAAGCCAGGTGTGTTGTGCCTGTGCTGGAGCTGGGAGCTGGGAGCTGGGCTCAAGGATCCAAGTCTCCCACTCTGCTCCTGCAGCAATTAGTGATAGGCTGGGAGCAGGGCTGGACTCCTGATTAGCATCTGCTGTGTCTGTAGGAGTGCAGGGATGCTGATTCCACAGTTACCAGCAGCTCACAGAAGGACTTTGCTACTTTGCAATCAACTCTGGTTTTCCTCTTTTTTTTTAGTTACTCAGTCACTGGATTTATTGACAAAAACAAGGACACTTTATTTCAAGACTTCAAACGCCTCATGTACAACAGGTAAGAATATTAATGAGGTGAATTTTAACCTGATTTGTCAGAGCCCTTTTTTGTGGAATGATGCTGTCAGAGACTCAGGTTTTCAGTGACTCTGTCTTCAGTGTGTGTGAATAAACACTTTGCTTTGGGATTTGGTCTTTGTACATCTCCCATGACCCAGAGGCTGTTAGTTTGATTTTTCAGGTTAAAGTCCTTATTCTGTACATGTTGTTTCTGTCCTGATGCAGCCTTTAATTGAACTGAATTTAAAGTGTTTGTTTGAAACCTACTGATTGTGCAATCAAGATAGTGCAGAGCTTGCTCGTGCTGCCTGATTTGTCATTAACCAGTTGCAGATTTACCATCTCTGCTCTGTCTGTAATCAGAGCTAAAGATACTGGGGAGCTTTGGTCAACAACAGATGTTCTTGGCCTCAGCCAAAACAGCCTGTTTTGAAAGAAAATATAGGGGAAAATGGGCAAAGAGATTTGGATCCCTTCATGTGTGCAGCCACACGAAAAGTGCAAACCGTGAGGTCACATGTTGGGCAAGCAAAAGTTGCCCTGAGACTTGAAATTCCATCAGAGTGTGGGTGGAAGTGCCCATGGAGCTGTTTTTCTTCACCTGGCATTAAACATGTCCTGATTTTGTAATCTGCAGCTTTCAGGGGCTCTCTCAGAGGACAGTGGGCACCAGCACCCTGCGGTGGTGGGCACTGTTTACCTGTGCAGGTGTTAAATTGCTCTGCAGTCCTTTGGGTTCACTGGCTGTGCACCCCTGAGCAGTCCCACTGTCCCTGTTTTCAACACTTCCCGTTGACCAGAAACCTTGTGAAACATTTGCTGTGTGGTTTTGTTAAATTCAGCCTGTTTTCTGTGAAGTCTCCGGAAAATCCTGTTCCCAAGCACCACTTCCAGCACATCGCAGCCTGTGACAGATTGGCCATCGGATTGCTGGAAATGTGCTCAGTTTTTGTCTGTTCCTGAACTCTTGCCATCCATCAGGGCCAGTTTCCCTCACCTCGAACCCTTCAAAAACACAGGCTAAAGTGTATAAATTACTTTCTATATCAAGAGAGGTGCAGAAATGCAGCTTGAGCACAGGTGACAGGTTCCAAGGGAGGATGGTGTGGGTCTTGCTCTCCTCTGTGTTGATTAAATTCTTTCTGTTGTGTCAGTGAGGCGGCCCCTGCCTTTGATGGATCACTCTGTGGGATTGTCACTGTCCTATTCCTGCACACCTTGACCTGAAGGGAGAATGTGCTGGTTGTTCTTCCAGATACTCAGTTGTAAGCTTGAACACGTTCTTAAGAGCACGAAATGTTGTGCCAGGAGCGTCACCCTGGCGTGGGTGATGGCCTGGGAGCTGGAAGCAGCAGTGGGTGTGGGTAGAAAGCAGCTGTTGGATTGTCAGGGGAGTGGAAGTGCAGGGAGACCGTGCAATTAAAGAGACTCTCTCGTAGCTCCAACCCTGTGTTGAAGATGATGTGGCCTGAAGGGAAACTGAGCATCACTGAGGTCACGAAGAGACCTCTGACAGCGGCTACTCTGTTCAAGAACTCCATGATTGCACTGGTGGACAACCTGGCACTGAAGGTAAAGATTCCTGTTTCAAAATTGACTCTGACTTCTGCTGAGAAGAGTGTGGCTTCTCCCTGGAGAGATCCCACCTTCCCATCGCTGCCATCTTACGGGAGCTGAGCTGCTCAAAGGCAGAGGAGCCCTGTCTGTGCCAAACAAGCTTTTGGCTGGGCAGGTCTCGAGGGAGGGTCACCTCCATCCCCCATGAAGAATGTGGATTTTTGGTTCCTCCATGACCAGTGTGTCTTTCACTCGTACGAAAGCCAGTCTTAGGTGGTAATTATTATATCAAATCACCTTTAGCAAAGCTCTTTGGGCAGAGGGCCCAGAGGATGCTGTTCATAGAGAGAGATTGGACACCACTGCCAGGGATGCCCAGGGTGGGGCTGTTGGGGTGTCTGTGCAGAGCCAGGGGTGGGACTGGGTGATCCTGGGGGTCCTCCCAACCCAGGATATTCCATGATTCCATGGTTCTGTATTTTTGCGTTCCTGTGCTGGAGTGGGTTTGGTCTGAGCTCTGCAGGAGCGTCTGGGACCCACCAAAGCTGCCTGGAGGTGCCAGCTGAGCCTCCCCAGTGGGGAACGGATCCCCAGGATGTTTTGCCTCAGGGCTCCTGAGAAGAGGCCCCCATGAGCCCAGCCCAAGGCCAGGCCTTGCTAAAATAGGCACCATTAGTCAAGATTGAGAGAGTGCTGTGTAGCCAGAGGGGACTTTCCTGGATGGCAAATCATGAGCTCTTGGAGCTGGGAAGCTGGCTGTGACCCTGGTGGGGATGGGGACAGACTTCAGTCTGCTTCCCAAAGAGTCAGGATTGATCTGATCTGTCCATCTTCCAAACAATCTGCTGGCTGGCCCTGACCTGAAGATATTACAGGTGTCAGGAGGTGTCAGGAGGTGCCAGGAGCCCAGGGAGTGAGTTTGTGTTGTGAGAGGAGCAGTTGTGGAAGGAAAAGTTTCTCCTTGTTGGTGCTGGCTGTTGTTGCAGGTCTGGGTCCCACAGAGTGGCCCCGGTTCCTCGTGCCCAGCCCAGGGTGGGAAGCCTGAGGCAGCCCAGGAGGGGGTTCAGGACAGCCAGAATCACTGGGGGTGTTGTGGGGAGGGCTGTGATCAGGGCACAGCAGGGAGCTGGGAGTGGGCAGGTTCAGCAGGCATCTGTGGAAAAACTTCCTTTCCTTGTTTATTGGAAAAATTATTCCAGGCCACCTGGTAGTTGTAAAAATAGAATAGTCCAGAGAATGCTGTGCACTGTGGTGGTTTGAACAATCCCTGCAGCTCCCAGCAGGGCATGGAGAGTTTAAATCCCACCTTATCCATCTTGAATCAGTGGGTACCAGCATTGCTCACCGAAGGCTGCCTGGCTTGGGTGGAATTAATTTCCTTCAGTCCATTTATCATCAGTGTCTCCATCACAAATACCAGCCTTTTCCAGGGCTAGGCATAACCAGAAGCTGTTTCTGAGTCAAATTCACTGGGAGGTTCCTGTGCATGTCTCAGTGTGGTGCTTTCCCATTCTTTACCTGTCCTAAACTTTCATTGAGGAACTTCTATTGGAGCTGTTGGGGTTTTCCTGGTTTTCTGTTGAATAGCAATGGAGAAAAGAAGATTTCATCAGTATTGAGATACCAGTGCTGATAAGCATCATTTAAACTCAGCATGCTCCAAAACCAGATTTCATGGAGTCACAGAATTGTTCAGGCTGGAAAAGCCCTCTGAGGTTGAGCCCAGCTGACCCCCAGCCATGGCCAAGGCCACCACTGACCCCTGTCCTCAAGTGCCACATCCACACCTTTTTGAACACTTCCAGGGATGGTCCCCCCCTGCCCTGGGCGGCCTCTTCCAGGGCTTGACCACCCTTTCCACGAAGAAATTTTCCCAATATCCAACCTGAGCCTCCCCTGGCCCAGCCTGAGGCCGTTCCCTCTCCTCCTGTCCCTGTTCCCTGGGAGCAGAGCCTGACCCCCCCCGGCTGCCCCCTCCTGTCAGGGAGTTGTGTCGGTCAGACCCATCCTGCAGCTGTGCCTGTGCCACTTTAAAGGGTCTAAATTCTGGGGAGGTTCCTCAGATAAGGCTCCTGAACACAACCTTTGTGTGCTTCAAACAGTAAATCAGAGTGCAGAGAGCTTCTGTGTGGCTGCTCTGCCCTGAGCATCTCTGTGAGGTGACTTTTGGGACAGTTAATGATATGCACATGTCATTAGCAGGCCAATAATTGGGCATTCAGGCCATGCCAGCGAGGTGCTGGTTATGCACAAAGCACTGGGTGCTCTGCCTCAAGTCACAGCCAGTTTGGGTACCTGGCTCTTCCTTCTGCTGGGGCTGGAACTGCTGCTGGTGAAGCCACTCTCTGTTTTGGGGACACTGCCACTGCAGTTCCAGGTGCTCTCCCTCTCCCCTGGGGCTGTTACTCATTTTTCCCGTGCTGAATTTGGGACTGAAGTTGAACTGGTAGGGAATGAACAGTGACACTCTCTGTGTGTCGTGGCTGTGGCTTGGACCCTGCAGGACTTTTTTGGGAAGCCTGTGGTCACAGCTGATGGCAGCAGCTCTGAACACAGGGTTGCACAAGCTGCTGAGGTCTGGGGATGTCAGAGGAGTAATGTTCCTTAGGGACAGGTGACACCAGGTCATGTTCTTCTCAGCTGTTCCTCAAAAACACAAGGTGAGGGGGGCCCTGAGTTCTGTGCAGCTTGAGCTGATGGTTCATGGACATGACCTGGGTGTGCCCAGTGCTCCTTGTCTCACCCGGGCTGTTCTGCCTCAGTGCTGCTCTGAAAACTCCTTTAAACCCTGTTTATGTGCTCAATTTCTGTAGTCCTCGAAGAGGTTGGCAGCCCAGGAGCTCCCCTTTATTGATACTCACGTTTGGCCTCCCTGGAAAGCTGCTGGGCTTTTTGGCTGTAGCAAGAGTATCTTGAAACCTGTCCTTTGGGGGAATAGTCTCCAAAAGTGCCAATTTGGTGGGCAGGAATAACAATAATCTTGGAATTTTAGAATTTTTAAGGTTGTAAAAGACATTTAATTAAGATCATTGAGTTCAACCATCATCCCAGCACCACCAGAATATCAAAGTCTGTGGCTGCAGTAGCTGCAGCATTAGTGGTTATTTAACTTTCCTGCTATTTAAAATAACAACCTTTAAAATTCTCTTTTGTTGCTGTTCCAGTTTAAACCTGGAATTTGGTGGTGAAGCAGAGCTCTGCAGTCTCTGAGAGAAGGGGCAGGGGTTGTGAGTACTGGGATGTGTCAGGGGCTTCCCCAGGGTCAGTGGCATGGCACTGGTGGTGTTAACAGTGCAGGGGCTGTTCTCAAATCTGGTTTTCATTTCAGTTCCTGCAAACACAAGTCCATATGGAGACACTGGAAATGGCTGGAAATGGCACACCTCCAGTCCTGGGGGCAGTTTTGGGGCCACCATAACAAGAAAGACATTGAGGGGCTGGAGCGTGTCCAGGGAAGGGAACGGAGCTGGGGAAGGGGCTGGAGCCCCAGGAGCGGCTGAGGGAGCTGAGAAAGGGGCTCAGCCTGGAGCAAAGGAGGCTCAGGGGGGACCTTGTGGCTCTGCAGGAGGGGGGCAGCCGGGGGGGGGTCGGGCTCTGCTAGCAGGGAGCAGGGACAGGAGGAGAGGGAACGGCCTCAGGCTGGGCCAGGGGAGGTTTAGGTGGGATACTAGGGAAAATTGCTTCATGGAAAGGGTTGTCCAGCCCTGGCACAGCTGCCCAGGGCAGTGGTGGAGTCCCCATCCCTGGAGGGGTTTCAAAGCTGTGTGGATGTGGCACTTGGGGACAGGGGTGGCCTGGGCAGTGCTGGGGGTCAGCTGGGCTCAATCTCAGAGGGCTTTTCCAGCCTGAACAATTCTGTGACTCCATGAAATCTGGTTTTGGAGCATGCTGAGTTTAAATGATGTTTATCAGCACTGGTGTCTCGACGCTGCTGAAATCCTCCAGATTTCCAGAATCTTTTGGGCAAAAACTTCTCGTAGGTAGAAACAGTGCTGTGTTTTTTCCAAAATCAAACCACTCCAAACAAAAGCTGCCTTTTCCAGTTGCCATGTGCCATTTCTCAAGCACGTTTTACTGCCCAAGCTCTTCTCTCTGTGATGGATTGTTTTGGGTGGCTGTTTTGTAAATCCTGACATGGGAAGCCCTGTGGCTGCCCCAGCTCTGACTGATGAGCTTCTCTGGGAACTCTCTGGACATGCATCTCTCCCTTGTTTCTTTTCTTCTTTTCCTCCTTTTCTGTACCTCCTTTTGTCTGACTCTTCCTTCCATCTCTCCCCTCTCCTATCCAGGCTGACAGGCTTCAGCTCTGCTAAGTTACAATGTCACCACTGTGACTGATCGGACACATCCAGCACAGATTTGTCAGTCCTGTGTCCCATCCCTTCTCTCATGTGAGGAGCTGTAAAGCACAGAAAAGAAACCCCTCGAGAAGGAGTTTGTTCAGGGTGCAGTGGCTTAAAGCTGGTTTGGTTTCTCTTTAACACTTTAAAAATCGCTCAGCTTGATTGAAAAAAATAAAATCAGCTGCAATTAGACATCTAAAGAGCTTTCAAAGCTGGGGCCTTTGTGTCTCTGCATTTCAGTTCTTCCCTTTACAAACTGCACTTCTCTGACAGCAAGAATGGGAGCTGCATAATTATCCCCCTGAAGAGCTGGGGCTGGGGGGATTGGAAGCACGGAATAATCTACTTTAGAATTTACTCCAGGAGCTGTCGTTTCTGAGAGGCTTTAATTACACTGTAATTGCACTGATAGATGATCTCCTGTCTGTGCAGGCACTTCCCATTCCTGCTTTCCAAAGGATTTCAGCCTTTTTATATCAAATGCAGGCACGGTCGTGGCCCTTTGTGCTGGACCCGAAGTCACAGATTTGAGGGGTTTTGCATTTTGAGTGGCAGAGCTGTGCCCGACAGCCCGGCCTGTGCTGGGGGGTTCAGTGGCAGCGGTGATGAACAGCTGAGACCTGGCTGCTCTCGTGTCAGCAGTGAACGAGTGGCACTTCCTGGAATTAATGCTCCTAATGGCATGTCCAGAGCAGCTGTGGCTGCCCCTGGATCCTTGGCAGTGCCCAAGGCCAGGTTGGATGGGGCTTGGAGCAGCCTGGGACAGTGGGAGGTGTCCCTGTCCATGGCAGGGGTGGCACTGGGTGGTCTTCACAGTCCCTTCCTACCCAAACCATTCCCTGTTTCTTTCATTTGGATGCTCTCTTCCCAAGATGTTGCAGTTCTGTGGATTGAATGTGGAATATTTGTGATATCAACCCCATAAGGGATTTAGATGATTTCTATTCATCCTGCCACCAGATGCAGCACAGGGCACATCTGGCCTGGCCTGGCACCATCTGCTGTTGGTGACTCTGCTCCTGCCACTGAGTGAGGTTTGTCCCTCGTGGTGTGGATGGGGAGGTGGCCCAGGGTGAAGATCAGCAGGAGGGGAATTGGAAAAGTGCTGCCCATTCACCTTCACAGCTTTGGGCTCTTTCCCAGCCTCCAAGTGCAGGTGTAACTCAGAGTTCTCTGTATATCCTGCATTTCCCTAAGCAGCTCATTCCCGATCAAATGGGAGCCAGGTTTTAGCAGATCAGGGCAGCCACACCCACAGCAAGTTCTGAGAGCTGCTAGGAGACTCCTGAGGGAATGAAAAGCCTTGGAAACCTTCTCACCTTCCGTGCAGAGAGAATTTCCAAGAGAAAGCCAAAAAAACGAATATGGAAAGATCTTAAAATCTCTTAAAATTGTACCAACTTATTATGTGTCACCTTCTTCTGCTTAAGGAAAGGAGAACAAGTGTCATTGGTGGGCTGAGTTGAAAAGAATGATCTCTCCAACTCCAGGAGACAGGAGAGCGCTGCCAGGTGGGGCTGGGGCTCTGCTCCCAGGGAACAAATGACAGGAGAAGAGGAAACGGCCTCAAATCGTGCCAGGAGAGGTTTAGATTGGATAGCAGGAAACCTTTTTTTCCCAAAAGGGCTGTCCAGCCCTGGCACAGCTGCCCAGGGCAGTGGGGGAGTCCCCATCCCTGGAAGTGTTCAAAAAGGTGTGGATGTGGCCCTTGAGGACGTGGGTTTGGGGTGAACTGCTGGTGGTGCTGGGTCAGCAGTGGAATTTGATGATCTTAAAGGTCTCTTCCACCCTTAATGATTCTGTGAGTCTCTGAACTGCCATGGCAGAGGAAAGTGCTCGGTGGTGGTGACCTTGGAGAAGACCTTGCATAGAATGGAGCTATCGCTCAGCTGCCTGGTGCCACATCATGGAATCATCATGGAATGGTTTGAGTTGGAAGGGACCTCAAAGCTCATCTCACAGTCATGGAATGTCCCGAGTTGGAAGGGACCCCCAAAGATCATTGATCCAACTCCTGGCCCTGCACAGACACCCCAACAGTCCCACCCTGTCCATCCCTGAGAGCGTTGTCCAAATCCTCCTGGAGCTCCTTAGGCCCTGACCATTCCCTGGGAAGCTGTTCCAGTGCCTGATCATCTCATTCCACCCCTGCCATGGGCAGGGACACCTTCCACCATCCCAGGGTGCTCCAGGCCCGTCCAACCTGGCCCTGGGGAAGCTGTGTCCTTGGTGCTCCTTCCCTGTCCGAGCCCCCTGCTCTGAGGAAGAGCCGATGAGGAGAGCGCTGCCCGCGGGCTCGGCCGGTTTGCTGGGAGCTGGGCGGTGCTTCCCCGTGTTCCCAGTGCTCCCAGTTCCCCGTGTGCAGGGAGAGGAGCCAGACAAGGCTGGGAACGAGCAGCTTCTGACGCACTTGGGGAGCGCTGGAGTCGCTGGGAGGAGGGAGATGGTGCAGGAGCGGATGTTGCCCACACATCCTCCTCGCACCTATCCCTGCTCCTGGGCTGCTGCCGGGAGGGTGGGCAGTGCCAGGATGCTGCCAGCTCCTTGTGGGTGCTTGGCTCAGCTTTTGCTGTCTATTCCCACCCCAAGGACATTTCCTGGAGAAATCATAGCCTGGTGCTGCTGATCCCATCCTTAGGGAAGCAGGGAAACCTTCCAGCCCAGCACCCTCCCTGGAAGATCCAGAGGCTCTCTCAGCTTTCAGGACAGGAGGCTCTGCTTTGCAAGGCGTCCCTCCCTTGGCCGGTTCATGGCTCACACCCATCAGGGAGCAGAGGATCCGTGGGCTGGTCCCTGGTGCTGCAAAGCTGCGGGCTGTGTCAGGAGCAGCCAGGACAGCCACGGATGATCCTGTTCCCTCAGCATTACTGAAGGGAAATGGCAATTTGGGGCCTTTCATATTAGCCTGAGATTAGGTAAGTGACCTCAAATCATAGAAATAAGGCTGAATCATAGACAAATCATAGAAAATAGGGCTGAGGGGGACCTTGGGAGTGCATCTAATTCACCTCCTGTCTGAGGACACCTCTGCCTGTCTCTTCCCTTCGCAGGCTCTTCTCCCCACTGATGGATGTTCCCTCCTTCCCACAGGCATTCTGTTCTCACTCCTTGTTTTCCTGAAGCCTAATTTGAATTTTTATACTGTGGTTAAAGCCATGGCTTCTTTGTCCTAAAGCTGAACGTTTGCATTTCCTCATATCTATCCTTTAAATACACAAAATCTCCCACCAGGGGGGTTCTGTGCCTCCTTGGTCCTTCTAGGCTAAACCCATAATTCCTCTGAGTCACATTTGCTGGATTTTTGATCCTTCTTCTTCTTTCCTGCAATGATTCACGTTCTCACTTGAACTGCATTGCCCTGGCTGCATGAGATGCTCAGAGAAGTAGAAATGTGTTGGGTTTTTTGTCTCGCAATTTTCCTGTTCCTGTGCCCTTTCCCAGAAAAACATGGATTTGCTTCGCGTCAGCTGGAACTCCTGGATCTCTTCAGCACCAGGGTCAAATCAGTTTTTCATTCTTTATTCACCAACTATTTCTGCTAAATGTGGAATTGTGCATTTGTTCTCACTAAATGAATCCCTTTGTTTTTCCCCAGACCGTTTCTCCCCTTTGTTACCATTGTGGGGTTTTGAGGCCATCCAGGAGTGCTGGGACAGAACAGGCTCCTCTGCAGAACTCCTGGACTTTCCCTTTTGGGATCCCTCAGGTTCCCCAGGGCAGCGTTAGAGGTGGTTTCACAGGCATTGGCTTCATCTGGTCCAGATTGCTGGAAGGCCATTCCTGGTTATCAGCTGTGGTTATCAAAGGTGACATTTTGTCACGTTAGGATGTCACCCAGGCTGTGTATTCCCTTTATCCCCACGTCACATGGCCATGAGCTGCCTTTGGAATGCTGCAGTTTGTATCTGTGACGTCCTCTGAAGGTCTCTGGTCATACTGGGACCCTCTGAGCTCACTGGGATCCTCTTGGAGTTGTCTCTGAGGCAAGGCTGGGTGGGCTGTGCCAGCCTGCAGGATGTGCCACTCCTTTTGCAAGGGCTACTTAAACAGTTTTATCTGTTCATGTTAGAAGAATACAATTTGAAAAGCTACGATGGGCTTTGTATGAAGCTGTGCCAGGGGAGGCTCAGGCTGGAGATCAGGAAAGGTTCTTCCCCCAGAGGGTGCTGGGCACTGCCCAGGCTCCCCAGGGAATGGTCCCGGCCCCGAGGCTGCCAGAGCTCCAGGAGTGTTTGGGCAGCGCTGCCAGGGATGCCCAGGGTGGGGTTGTTGGGGTGTCTGGGCAGGGCCAGGGGTGGCACTGGGTGATCCTGGGGGTCTGACTCAGAATATTTTGTGATTCTATGATTATTAATTGCATTTCCACACACCAACAAAGTTAAAAGTGGGATAGCAAAGGCCAACCAAGAAGAGGAAGAAATGACTCCAAAAGCCAGTGGGATGGAAGTACATAAGTTTAAAGGCTTTGTAGCCCCCCCTCCCAGGCTGGTGCTGGTTACAGATCATATTTACCAAAACAAAAACTACCTTTAATCTCATAGAAATGAAAGTAAACATCAAAATGCTCCAACAGACCTGTGTGGGGCTTATCTCAGGGTGCAGGAGGGCTGGCAGAGAAAGGAGTGTGACCCATGGGACTCACCTGGACACCCAGGGTCAGCCCCGGCAGCACAGGGCAGGACCTCTGCAGGGTGGAGTAAAGCCACCTGTCCCCATTCCACCCTCCCTGCCCCCTGCACGTCCAAGGTGGTGCAGAAAGAGGAACCCACGTGCTGGTGGCCTGTGCTTGTTCTGAGGAAGGGGGGGGCTGGAGGCAGCTGGGTTTTTTGGGGTTCTATCAGTTCCATCGTTCAGCCGTGTTGGAACTTGGGGGTGTCTGGCTTGGCTCAGCACAGATAAAAGTGATGGAGTGACCAGGCTGCTTTTGGAGCTGATGCAGGCAAAGCTGTATCCAACAGGGCAATGAATTCCATGAATTTCACGGGTTTGATACCTTTTCTGAGGCCTAGTGTTGTTATCCTCAAAGTAGAGGAGGAGAGGGATGTGTTGCTGGGTGGGTGCACAGCAAAGGCCAGCGGAGCTCCAGTGGGGAACACGTGGGTCCTGTAAGGGGTCCTGGCAGGGTGTGAAGGAGGGGAACATCAGAATCACAGAATCAGCCAGGCTGGAAAAGACCTTTGAGATCATCGAGTCCAACCTGTGACCTTGTCACCCAGACCGTGGCACTGAGTGCCACATCCAGGCTTTTCTTAAACACTGTTACCGTCACTTCCATTTTACCCTTCTGATTCCTGCTGAGCAGCCAGACCTCGTGGGCTGGGCTCGCAGCTCGTGCAGGGAGGGCTGTGTCTGCACAGAGCGTTCTGCCGGTGACACTGCTGTGCTCTGTCCCCCAGGAGCCCTACTACGTGCGCTGCATCAAGCCCAACGACAAGAAGTCCCCGCAGCTCTTTGACGAGGAGCGGTGCCGGCACCAGGTCGAGTACCTGGGGCTGCTGGAGAACGTGCGGGTGCGCCGGGCCGGCTTCGCCTACCGCCAGACCTACGAGAAGTTCCTGCACAGGTGAGAGGCTGCCAGGCACTGCCGGGCACTGCCCGGCTCCTCGGGATGTGGTTGGTTTAAATCAGCTCCCACAGGACCATGGATGCTCTGGTTCATCTCTGCTGAGGTGCTTGTGCTGCTCAGGCTCAACTCCTTGTCTGCTGAAACTCGCTGGCTGGGTTACTCTGCAGCAAGAATGTGTAATGAGGTGCTTCCCCCGAGTATCACCCTAAAACCTGAGCTAATTAACTTGTGTTTTCTCTCTGAAGTGTCTGATTGTTGCAGTGAGAGGGACACACAGATGTGGAGTGTCTGGGGGAGCACGTGATGGTGCACGGTGACATTATGTGGGAAAAACCCCTGGACTTCAAAACTGGGGGATGGTACCATGACCCCATTAAATGTGGTTTTGATACTTCTTGCCCTCTTAATGCCTACCAGACTTGTGACAAATGACATGTTTTAGACTGAAATTTGTCTTAAGGCTTCAGTAAATTAACATGGGCCCTGCGAGTTCAACCTGCTCTGATGGAACAGTGAATGGAGTTTTTGTTCTGTTATTGAATCGGGTGAGAAAAGGGCTGTGAGAGTAGAAAAAAATTAAAATATCCAAGCAGGTGGGATGTTATGAGTTCGAAACAAAGTGCTGGTGAAAGATCTTTTGCTGTTCACAGTGGAGATTTGCTGGAATATATCATAATACCCAAGGTGGAATGAAAGGCTCTGGCTTCTTAAATCCAGTCTGCAGCACTGGGGATCAGTTTCCTGAACCATTCTGCAGTGGATAAAGTGTTCTTTCACCTCACATGTGGAATTCATTACAATTTACTCTTAAGATTTGTGTAATCGCCATTAATATAAACAGCTGCTTGGTTTTTAATGAATGTTTGATGAGCTCCCGTGAGCTCCAGCCCAGCAGTGTTTGCAGCCAGGAAACCAAATCAGCACGTGGCAACTGCTTCAGCTTTTGGGCTGCTGGAACAGGAGCCCTGCCCAGCCCTGGAGTGGGATTTGATATCCAGAGTGAGGGATCAGACACTTTGTGTGTGTGGTGTTGCTCCAAGCCTGGTCTGCAATGGCTTTTCTAAATTAAAAAAGGAGAAAAATATTCTTCTGGCCTGGCTGTTGTTTTCAGGTTTTTTTTGATAATTCCTTGTTCCTTGTCTCTGGGTGAGCCATTCCCTCGTAGGGGCTGGGGGATCTGAGCTGTGGCACGAGCTGCACATTTCTGAGCTGCTTTTGAGCAGTGATCACAGGGGATTTCTGTTTCTTTCTATTTCCTGGGTTTATTGGGAGACTGGGAACGTGGAGGAGACTCCAGGCCCCTCGGCTCTGGACTCCTGCACTGCGTGTGGGGCACATTTTAGGACAGATCTTGAGTAACTCAGCAAGAGGCGGTTTTGGGGTGTAACTTCATCATCTATTTGCTTACGTTTGCAAAGATGTCATAAAGTTCGGGCCCACAAACAGACATTTAACTCCCTGACAGGCCCCTGAGGCTTTCAGGTGTTCCGAGCCCAGAACAGATCTCTGGGGTTTGTTTTGCTAATTCCTCTTAGGNATGAGTGCATGTATGTCTGGTTTTTATCTGTATGTGTATATAAACCAGAAAAATAACTTCTCTTTCTGTAGGAGAGGAGTTTGTTGATGCTTAGCCCTAAATCCTGTAAGGAAGTTGATATCGCCTCTCTCTCAGTGGGGAATGAAGTGGAGCACAGTTAAGACCATTATAAATGTCCTTTTCAAGCTTTCCTTGGATAAAGAAAACCTTCCTTTGAGCTCTGTGCAAGCCAGGCTGCCCTTTCCAATTGGAAGCATTTTCTGTTGGACCAGGAGAAGCTGTCTCTTGCCGTGGTCACAGCATCGTCCAGTTGGGTGACACACGTGGCCCTTACACAGATGGGGTGCATTCTCTTGGTTTAATATATATAAATTACCATCCAAAAAAAGCTGATTGGGTTTCAGGAAGGGGTT
The DNA here is from genome assembly GCA_013398855.1 of Mohoua ochrocephala. NCBI lineage: Eukaryota > Metazoa > Chordata > Aves > Passeriformes > Acanthizidae > Mohoua > Mohoua ochrocephala. The sequence goes on along the minus strand of VZTA01024368.1, from coordinate 51,420 downwards.
TGTGAGTGTAATCCAACCCTTTCCACACGGAGGCATCCATATGCCTATCCCAGGCCATGTCAAACACAGCATGGAATCAACCCTGAGCGCTGTGAACAGCAGGCTGGGGAGGGACGGTGAGGCCCAGCTGCACACCCAGTACTGTTCATTAAAGCTTCACCATTCGGTGGCTTGCAAAAATCTTGGTTCTTAGGAGAGCTGAACTGGGAAATGTTCACTCCAGGAGCAGCCTCATCCATGTTGGGTGTTTCCATAAGGAGGTACAGAGGGGAAGAGTAACACAGGTGGCTGGAAGGGGGTGGGTGTTCCATGTCTGAGTGACCTTGGCAGCTGTGGGGATGTGCAGGAGGGAGAGGGGCAGGGCTGTGGTGTCAGGGAGCAGATTTATTCCGGGCTCTGCTGGGCTATAATTAGCACCAGGCCAGGATTGTGAGTGACTGTGGCACCCAGGCCGTGCCCTGTGCTGCAGGGAAGGAGTCGGTGGCATTGTGTGACACGTGCTGTGGGAACAACGGGGAGAGCTGGGACATCCCCCCTGCTGAGGTTGGGAGGGAGGGGGCCATCGGCACGGGGGTGTCTTGGTGCCACAGCCCTGGCACGTGGCACAGCTCTGCTTGCTGTGGAAAGGAGCAGGAGGGTCTGACATCTGGGGCAAGTTTTCGGTTCTATGGCATCCCTTCTCTCCTGAGCTCCCTGGTGGGGCAGGCCTGGCTCATGGCCTGGGTCCCAGTGTGATCCATAGCCTGGATCCCAGCCTGATCCACAGCCTGGATCCCTGCATGATCCACAGCCTGGATCCCAGCCTGATCCACAGCCTGGATCCCAACCTGATCCATAGCCTGGGTCCCAGCTTGATCCACAGCCTGGGTCCCAGTCTCATCCATAGCCTTGTCCACAGCCTGTTTCCCAGCCTGTTTCCCAGCTCGGGGGGTTGCCACTGCTCTGCTCTTTTATTTTTTCTTTTTCCCAACACAACTGTCTTTTGTGAGAGATTTTTCCCAGCGAATTAATTACTGCAGGAACATTTTCCTGATGAGAGCAGGGAAGGGAATCCAGCGTGCAGCGTTGATGTTCCGCGTGTCCGTGTGAGTGAGAGCAGGAATGCTTTTGCCAGCACGTGCTAAATCTTCTCCTGGGAGTCTGAAGCGGGGGTTATAATCCTGTTTATTTATCAGTGAGACCCTGTAACCCCCGGGGATGGTGTTCCCTGCTCAGGCACAGTGTGCACCTCCATTTCCCCCCTCCTGCACAGCGTATTCCAAAGGCTAATTTGATGAATGAACGCGGCGCTGGGATGTGTTTTTCCATTCAGGCTCTTTGAGGCTGTTCCGAGCCTCCCGCGGTGCCGCCACTCCCAGGAAAAGGGTGATTGTGAGGCCGTTTAAGTGTAACTGAGAGCTCAGAGTGTCTGAAGCATTGAGATTGATGCCTGCCTTGGCTGGGGGCTTTGAAGTGCGAAGTGGCTGAGCTCGCTGAGTGCTTGTTTTATTTAGGACACGGCTGCGGGTTCCATTCCAGGGAAAACGTCTATTACAGCTCTTATTATGTCCATAAATCTTACGCAGAAAATTCATTGTTGCTTTTTGCAAACGCCTGTTCCCCTAATCAGCATTTCCTGGGCTGGTAAATCTCTTACAGAGCTCGGGCTGATGCCGGTACTTGGGGTGTGATTTGTAGATGTCTTAGTTCCAGTCTGCATCTCTCTTTAGTGGAAAAGGGAGTTTGGGGAGTGAGGGTGGGAGCAATGGCTGGCCCGCAGTCACGGGCAGCGTTTGCTCGGATTGGGGCAGTCAGAGCTCTGCCGCTGGGGCAAGTGACAGAGTTTGTTAGAAATGGCTCCCAAAGTCATGCACGAGAAAAAATCATTTGCAGAATTTTTAAATCCAGGTTTTCTGACAAAGCGATTGGTTGCGGGTGGCTTCTTATGCAGAATGTGAACAAAGCAAAGCTTTCCTTCCTCACAAACAAACCCCAGACCAAACCAAACAACCAAAACCCAACCAAACAAATAAAAATTAAAATTGGATGCTGAAGGTGTGAATAATGGAACAGACAAATCTGCAGGAGGCCAATGCTGAGTTTGTCCCCTTGCATCAGTTCAGTGCTGATGAACTGAGCTCCTCCCAGTATTGTTTTCCAGCATCTCCCAAAATCATGCATCTCCTTTAGTCGTTTTCCTTGTATCTTGAGGATCGTGATTCCTGCAGAGTGTCACCAAACTGTGGGAAAAACAAAAACCCTCCAACAACATTTTTAGTGTTAGAGAATCAAGGCATTACTTCATCCTGGCCAGGATGTGCGACAGAAATCACTTCAGCCACACACAGCCCGGGTGTGCAGAGAGAATCATTCCAGTGACACGTGAATTTTACCAGATTTTTCCCAAAGTTTATACAGTCAAAGCCCAGAGAGATTCATTGGTTCAGTGCTCATTGGTTCCACGTTAGGCAGTTCTCAGTGTTTGGTTTCCTGTTGGTTACAGATCTCTTCCCCTCCGATGCCGATTAGGTTCTCATTTTTATCTCTCCTTTCCCAGACCGGGTGTCGCTGACCATTCCAGGGGTGTTGTTTGGAGCTGATGGTTCATTAGTGGCCCTTGGTGGGCGTTATTTTTTGTGTATCTTCTGTGCTAGTCCCAGTCTGTTGAGATGTTCAGCTCATCAGGCCTTCACCTGGTGGAACAATGCCCTGGAAAGAAACTTTCCCTTCCCCCGGGGCAAAGGCAAACATAGGTTGGACTTGATACCAAAGGTCTTCTCCAGCCGAGTTCATTCTGTGATTCTGTGAAAACTGACTGAGGTTATAAAATAAAACACTTTCAATTTGGTATATTTTTCAACAAGAGGATGTCTTGAGACTCTTCCATCTATACTCAGTTTTATTACAATTTAGTTGATAATTTTTTCTACAACCAGTTGAAGTTTGGCCTTCTCGGGCACCTTGGTGGCAAGTTGACATTTGTAAGTTGTACCTTTGAATTCCAGGTACAAGATGATCTCTGAATTCACTTGGCCCAACCACGACCTCCCCTCAGACAAGGACGCCGTGAGGAAGCTCATCGAGTGCCACGGCTTCCAGCACGACGTGGCTTACGGCAAGACCAAGCTCTTCATCCGCACGCCGCGGACTCTGTTCACCCTGGAGGAGCTGCACGCCAAGATGCTCGTCAGGATCGTCCTCTTCCTGCAGAAGGTAACGCTCCCACCGCCTCGGAAACTCAGCTCAAGTTCCTTCAACCACCCTCGCTCTCCTTTCTGCCTCTGTTGCTGCACAGGTTCCAGACTGCTGCAGTTTGGTCACTGCTGGGTATTTTCAGAGCTCTTTCCGTGGTGCTCTCTGTGGCCTTGGTGTGGTGTGGAGCTTGCTGCGAGCTGTAGCACCTGAAAAGTTGTTCATCACTGTTTAAAAACTCGCTCTGTTCTCAGTGGAAGGAGGAGCCTGGGAGCTTGAGGGACCTTTATGGCTGAAATGTAGAATCGCAGGACTCCATGCTGGTTTGCATCAGGAAGGATCTTAAAGACCAGTCCCACCAGGCCCGGGCACAGGGTGCCCAGAGCAGCTGTGGCTGCCCCTGGATCCCTGAAGTGTCCAAGGCCAGGCTGGACGGGGCCTGGAGCAGCCTGGGACAGTGGGAGGTGTCCCTGCCTATGGCAGGGGGTGGCACTGGATGGGCTTTCAGATTCCTTTTAACACAAACCATCCCGATTCCCTGGTGTTGGTACTTGCTGAAAAGTGTGTGTGTACGCGTGAGATCTGTCTGGCAAAGAGCAGAAATGGTGGGGCTGACTTTGCCCTGTCAGGCAAAGTTGATTAGTTCAAGACTTTTAGAATTGAATTTCTTATAATGAGTATCTTCTGTGAAATTCTCAGAACCTGGGAAAGAACAGAACCTCTGAACCCATCCCTCACAAATAGAAACTGCTGACAGATGGGTGTAAAAACTCGACAGAGCAAAAGCTCTGCAGGGAGCACAGGTTTGCACAAACTCTCCAAACCTGATGGACTGAATGGGGAAGAGCCTGAAGGAGAAGTTCCCCCCGGAGCTCTGTGGAACACTCACATCTGTGGTGTCTGCAGTGCACTGCATGAGATTCCCTTCCTGGAAAGCCAACCAGTTGGACCAGTATGGGAGCAGAAAGGATCAAGTCCAGGGCTGGTCTCTTGGTATTTGTTGTGCTGAGTGGTTTGTGTTTAGCAGGGAATTCTGCACCTTCTGAGTTTTTCTGGAAAGGCCGAGCTCAGGCTGTGGAGGGTGCAGGCCCTGCCTGTCTCTGAGCTTTGTGCTTCAGAGTTTTCTTCCCTGCTCTGAGCATGTCCTGCTGCTGAGCTTCCTTGGACTGCTCAACATCTTCTCCCACCTTCCTTCCCTGCAAAGGGCAGCACTTTTCCAGAAGCTCCATCTGGTTTATTCTCCTGGGGTGGCCTGGGGCTGATCTGTGGGGCCCCCTACCCCCGGGAGGTGTTCCTGGATCTTCAGTTGTGCTTCCCCTGTGTTCACCGGGTTTTTTGGGGAGGAATTTCCTGCCTGGAGCCACTTTGGTGCTTTCAGGGAGGTCACAGGGCCACGGCTCTAACCCAGAGTCTCTTTCTTCCCAAAGAATGGGGTGAGCTAATGAGCTCCTCCTGGAATAAAGCTGCAGGGGGGACTGCTTGCTCCCAGGTGACTCCAGCTTTCCTGTTAAACCAGGGAGGAATTGAGGGGTGACCTTTTTGGAAATTGCAACGTGCAGCTACTGGAGAATAATTTCAGAGCCCCAGGCTGCGTTGCTGTGGGAGCAGATCATGGCTCGGTGAGCTCCACGCTCCTCCTTCAGATAAATCCAGTGGGAGGCACAATTTTAACAGCAACTTGTCAGTTTTGTGAGTTTGCTGCCACTCCAGAATTACACAGTCTGGGCTGGGATCTGGACTGGGCTCAACATCAAAAAGAGCAGGGCAAAGGATTTTTTTGCCCCTGGAAGGTTAATACCTGCTTGGGAGTAATGGATCAACCCCCTGGCTCCACGAAGGAAGCGGTGGTTTTGTGTGGCATCGGGTGTGGAATATCCGTGGTGCTTCTGGGGGTTTCCTTGTTGCCACAGTCAGCAAAAGTGATCGAAATGAAAATGCTGGTGCACAAATGTTGTCCTGTGGCTTCACAAATCTCCCTGCCCTGTGTTCTGCTCTCCCTGGGGTGGAGAGGGACCAACGTGAGTCTGCCTGAGGTCTGAAGTAGGACATGGAGGCATCTTTCTCTTATTTCTCTTTGAGAAATCTCCGGGGAGGTTCTAACTCACCTCATAAAGGATTTGTGGGGAAAACACCAATTCCTTCTCCAGTGCTCAAGGTACTGAGGGCTCTGGAGAAATCTGGATACCCTCCTGGAGCTCCTTTCCTGTAGCTGAGCCTTCTCTGCTCGCATTCACTGGATGTTCTTTGACCAGGCTCTCAAGTGCTGGCAAGGGGATGCAGAGAGGCTTTTCAGAGTCCTGGAACTTGCAGCTGAACCTAGAAACACTCAATGACTCATTAAATGCTTGTTAAACAGCCCCATCAGCTGAAGAGCAGGTGTTGAGCTGATATCTGTAGGTACGGATTAGAGACCTTGTGCGGTGTTAAATCTACCTGGAAAACGCTTGACTCTGTGTCCATTTTCAGTGTTTCTCTTGTTTCCTGCTCCCTCTGCTCCCAGCCCCGTGTGGGATCCCTGCCGTGCTCTGCTGCCGGCAGATGGGGCCGGTGGAGCCGGGCAGTGCTGGGAAAGGAACAGTCAACAATCAAAAATCACACCAGAGGAGGGATCTGATGAGGCCTTCTCTGAGCTCTGAAAGCATCAAGGCGATTTTGCCTGTCATTTCTGTCCTCAACTTGCTTTCAATTGTTCATTAACAACTCACAGGGAAATTGAATTCTTGCTCTTTTTTCCTTCTGTAGTTTTGCCTGTGAGCATCAAAGGCTGAGGGAGGCAAACTGTGAGCACATCTAGAAGGATTTGATTTTCTTTTAAATAACTGAGCCTTCTGTTGCATTGGAGTTCCTCAGATTTCAATTTAGGAAGAGGGAAAGACGAGAGGAGTTGCAATGTGGTGTTGTGACAACGGGCACTTGTGTGACACAGGCTGAGGCAGATGTGAGGAGCAGCCTCAGAGCAGCTGATCCCAGCCTGGGGCCCAGGGGTGTTTTCCTCTGCCCAGGAATGAGTGTAAGTGAAAGAATCCACGTTTAGCAACTCTGTTTCTGATGCCATGTATTCTGTGGCTTATTGCTCTCGTGCAAATCATGCGGCTTTCCAGAAGGGATCCAGTAATTATCTGGAGAGCTCCATCATCCAGTGACCCCTAACCCTGCAAACAGTGCTGCTGCCTTTGTGTAATGGTGCTCACGAGTTTGGTTAAATTGAATTAAAACTGACTTCTAGTTTAAATAGATCATTTTACTTTCTTTTGTTCCACATCTCCTGGATGTCTTCACCTTTAGATTTATCTTTCACGCTCCTTTTTTTTCCGTGCTAAAATGTCAGTGAGATTCCAGGCTGTAATTTTCCTTCTGCCCCAACGCAGTCAGTGAGCAGATGTGATGTGATTTAACCGTGGCAACTTGCTGGCTCCAGGAGAATTCGGCAAGTGAGAGCTGTGTCCAGTGTCACAAACCCCATATGGCAGCAGGGACGTCACACCAAAGGGTCACTTCAGAAGCCCCAGCTGAGATTGCTGCATGTGGTGCTTTAGGGTTTATTTGCTGTACCTGCGCTCCTGCCAGCTCTGCGATTGTCACCCTGAATGCAAATGGAGCAGCTCTAATGTTAATCATGCAAATAAAAAATAAAAAAAAAAAAAGCTGCCATGAAGCTCTGCTGCTTTTGCTGCCCTTGGAAAGGCTCCCACAGGCTCATTAGCTGTGCAGAGCAGAGCTTTGTTCGGGGAAGAAAGCCCGGGCAGCCGGCACGTGCGGGCTGCGCAGATGATGGCTCCTGTCACTATAATTTACTGCACTATTTCGGTGTCATTTTATCAGGCCGGCGCAGCTGCGTATGGAAATCGCTCCCGAAATCTTCCTGCCTGGCACGGAGGCAGCAGGAATGTCCTTGAGTGCAGCCCGGCCCCTCCTGGGACACAGCCCGGCAGTGGGGGGAGCCCGGGGCCAGCGGGGCTGGGAGGGGCAGCGCCGGCCCTGGGACGTGCCCTGGGCATCCCAAGGTGTCCTTGGGCATCCCAGCGTGTCCGTGCAGCCCCGATGGGCTCTGCAGAGGCTCGGGAGCTGCCATCGCCATGGCAACGTTCCCCAACCCGCGGGGAGAGCAGCACAGAGCCATGGCTGACGTGTCATCATTCCCTGTCATCGTTCCGTGTCCCACCTTCCCCTCCCCAGCCCCACGAGCCCTGGGAGCTCGGGACACAGGGAAGCCTTGGCCATACGGGGAAGCTTCTCCATGGACACAGGAGGTGTTTCCTGTCAGGTTATGGAGGGGCAGGAGCAATCCAGTGGGGGCTTGGGCCAGTGACCCAGATAAAAGGGATGCAGTGGATTTGCCTCGGGACTCCAGGCGTTTTCCATCCCGAGGGAATGTTTGTGAATGCCGACTATCAGCGGGAACAGGTCTGTAATGACATGTGGATTTGTATCCTGCACCCAGGCTTTGATCTGGAGAGGCTCTGGCAGGGGAGAGCTGTGACAGGAGATGCTGTGGCTCCTTCCCGGGGAGCAGGGGGTGGGAGCTGCCAGGACCAGGAGGGAAGGAGGAAGAGCTGGCTCTGGCTCTGCACCAACACTGCCTGATCCCAGGTTTGGGCTGCTGCAGCTGCTGTCAGATGGAAGGTCCATGGACACTGTGGTTGTGCCTCCAAGAGGGACAAGCAGGCAGTGCCTCGAGAGCAGCAGGGCCAGGCTGTGCCATCTCTCCTGAACGCTTCTTCAGTCCCACTGGATATTGGGATTCGGGATGACATGAGCTGGGAATGAGTTTTTCCATTCAACAACGCCCCCTGGATTTCTCTTTTCCATGATACTGCAGACATGTCCCACCAGGTCGTGGGTTTTGCAGCTGCCTTTGGCAAGCTCAGCTGGACACTGCAGGGAGGGACCTGGCTGTGTTTGGGTCCCTGCAGGCACCAGCCTCACGTGGCACCCTCGCTCCTGCACCAGCACGGCAGGAGCTCACTCAGGACTGGAAGCTGTGAAGGACAGGGACTTCCAACTTCACTTCCACTGTGAAGCTGGAAGGAGACTTTTTGCAAGAGCAGGGAGTGACAGGACAAGAGGGAATGGCTTTGAGCTGAAAGAGAGTAGAATTATATTGGACATGAGGAAGAAATTCTTTCCCGTGAGGCACAGGGTGTCCAGAGCAGCTGTGGCTGCCCCTGGATCCCTGGAAGTGTCCCAGGCCAGGTTGGATGGGGCTTGGAGCAGCCTGGGATAGTGGAAGGTCCCTGCCTGTGGCAGGGGGTGGGACTGGGTGGCCTTTCATGCCCCCTCTAACCCAAACCATCCTGTGATTCCATGACTCTGTGGACATCTGCCACATCCCTTCTCAGTCCTCTCTTCCCATGAGAAGTGTCCCAGGTGATTCCATTTCTCCAGGTCTGGAGGTTGTTCTGTGCTCCTGGCTGTCCCTGCAGCCTTTACCAGCACTCAACACTGAAGGTGAGGAAATGACCTGTAGTTCAGTACCTTCAACATGAAAAGCTCTGCCTTGAATTTTCATGGGATGAGAGAATGTTCCTGCCTCCCTTTGATGGCAGCAGCTTTGTTCTGGTGATTGGAAACTTCTCTGCTTCCCTGACACCAGAGCTTTGGCAGTTCCCATAATCTGTTGATATAAAGTTGGCTCCTCCTTCCCCACCACATTTTCCTTCCCTGGAAGGGGAGATGGTCACAGCCCCAAGGCTGCCAGAGCTCCAGGAGGGTTTGGACAACGCTCTCAGGCACAGGGCAGGATTGTTGGGGTGTCTGTGCAGGGTTGGATGATCCTTGTGGACTCCTTCAGGAGATTCTGTGATTCCTGGTGTTGCCAGAGGCAGGAAATCCTGCGGAGTGCAGCCAGGATTAACGGGGTGCCCTGTCAGGCCCATGGGACACCACAAAGGGCACCACCCATGGACCAGCAGTTCCACGTCAGGGGGTGGTCAGGAGCTTTCCCAGGGTCGGGAATCTCATCCTTGTCCCAGAGCATGGGGGGTGCTTGGAATCTCATCCCTGTCCCAGAGCACGCGGGGTGTGTGGAATCTCATCCCTGTCCCAGAGCACGGGGTGTGTGTTTGGAATCTCATCCCTGTCCCAGAGCACGGGGTGTGTGTTTGGAATCTCATCCCTGTCCCAGAGCACGGGGGGTGTTTGCTGCAGCCGTGGCTGAGCTGCAGGAGGAGCTGCAGGAGGAAGCTGGAGCTGAGGCGTGGCTGCCCCCCACACCTGGGAGCTGCCGAAGCGCGGCTCCTTTGGTGATTTTTATGTTCATTATTGGACACGCTCTTGTTAGTGCCAGCTAATTAATCTCGGAGTGGGACCCTTCTCTCTTCCCAGTTGTGGAATATTGTTGCTGTTAAGCGAAGCAATAGAATGAACATTGTTCAGCTGACTCATGTGAAAAGAGAAAACAGCTCTCAGCAAACGCAGCAGCTCTTCCCCCTCGCTGCTCTCTGAGGTGATCGGGGAGAACGAGGAGGCTTTGATTTAAACCCTTTGCCTCAAACCGTTGTGGGATCTGCATTTACTCGGGCTGGGAAAAGGCAGATCACAAACTGGGGCTGTGAGCGGGGTCTGAGCCACTCCATCACAGCCCTCCCTGTGAGGAGGTGACCCTTTGGAGCGATCAGGGGTCACTGAGGATGGGAGCGTTCCTCCCAGGCCCCGCGGCCGCCGCGTGTGCGGCTCCTCTGCGCTGGCACGTAAATGTTTAATAACCCTGCCCATGTGAGAGCCTCCAGGGCTGAGCAGGGAGCTTCATGCCTGCGGGAATGCTGGGGTGTGTGTGATTCTCGCTAGTTGGGCTGCCTGGAGGGCAAACCATGGGCTGGGGCACATGGAATATTGATCATGGAGCAGCCCGGGCTGGGCCGAAGGAGGGGTGGTGGGAGGAGGTGTTCGCGGTGCAGCCGGAATGGAGGAGTTTTCCAAGGTTTGTTTCCTTGCAGAACTGCTCCAAAATACCACTCCGGGGTTTAATTTAGCCAAGCTGGGTTTGTTTGCTGAATCCTGGGCATTTGTTTGCTCACTCATGTGTCTGGACTGGGAGCTGTGTGGGTTTTCTTCTGCACTCGCAGGGATTGCAGCATCTAGGTCAAATCTAGATTATCCCTTTTTCCATGGAAGATGCACAGGCGAGGCGATCCCTGCATCCTGGGCCCGCCCTGGCTGCTCTGCTGCCTTTCCCTGTGCTCTGCAGGGCCCATTTCATTGTTTTCCTTTCCTTCTTCCTTTTTTTTCCCATTTTTCAATGGCACATTCAGAGCATGGAACAGCCTGCAGACAAGGCTGTAATGCATGGATTGGTGTGGAGGATTTATGTTCTGCTGAGGTGATGGATATGACCTGGGCGAGGTTTCTTTAATCTTAGAAACTCTGCTAGAAGCTCACTGAGGTTTTTAAACTGATTCTAAAGGTGTGTTCAGATCTCTCCTGCCATTCATCTGAATTTTAATTTATTAAATTTTAATCAAAAAACACGTGAATTAAACATTCTTTAGGAAAAAAAAAAAATCAGTGCTTCCCCATAGCTGGGATGTGTCTCCTGCTTTGGGTGGATGCTGTTTGTGCAGTCCCTGTTTTAGAAGCTGCCCAAGCAGCTGCTGCACTGGGAGTAGTGGGATCATCCCTGGGATCACTGAACACCCAGGGCTGTGCAGGAGGACATCCCTTGGTCTGGAGCTTTTCACGTCTCCAGGGGTCACTTCCACCTCTGAGATGGCCTTAACTGTGGGAATAAAAGGGACCAGAGGAAAGCTGTGGCTGCCCCTGGATCCCTGGAAGTGCCCAAGGCCAGGCTGGACAGGGCTTGGAGCAGCCTGGGACAGTGGGAGGTGTCCCTGCCCATGGCAGGAGTGGCCCTGGATGGGCTTTCAGGTCCCTTCCAACTGGGGTTTGGGATTCCGTGGTTGATGTTTCTATGAAATATCCCATTTTAAAGGCGGTGGAATTGGTAGAGGTCTCTGGAGAGTGAAGAAAGAACAGCAAGGAACTCCCTCACTGGGAGCAGCTGTAGAAATAAATACTCTTTGTAATGTTCAGGAGTTTCAGCTGTGTTCAGACTTTGTTTTTCTAACCTTTTCCTTTCCCTCTATCCCTTTCTTAGCCCTTTAGTCCCCATTTCAATTGCCCTCTTAATTTTTCCTCCCCTGAATTTTAGGAGGACAAAGCATAGAGAAGGCAAAGGTATTGAAAGAGGTGAGGGGAGACTGTGGGTGGGGGCTGGATGGGGCAATGTTGTTTGATTTGTTGTTTGGTTTATGGTGCTGTTTGGGGGGGGGAGGTTAAGCCAAAAAACTCCTTTTCTTTCCATTTTCAACATTATCACCGTTATGTCTCTGCTCTTGAGTCCCTGATTTGCGTGGGCCCTTCCCTGCCTGCTCACACTGAGGAGTCACCACGTGCTGCTGGTTATTCCCCTCCCCTGCCGTGTCTCCCCGGGCTCTCTTCGTAGGGACAATCCATTCCATGTCCTTCCCTTTGCTCCTGCTGGGTCCCTGGGCCGTGCTCTGATCGATGGCACCATCGACTGCTTTGGAGTCTGCTCCAGAGGGGTCACTTGGAAAACTGTCACCAAACCGCTTTTCTGGGGAGCCATCGCACCCTCCGCCCCCTCCCTCGTGCCCCAGCACATCTCCACCTCCTCATCCCTCTGGAACGCTGCCAGGCCCTCCTGGTGTCCTCCGCCCGTGGCGCTTGGCCGGCAGTCGGTGGCTCCGTGTCTGCTGGTTGGGATTTGGGATCTGGGGAGGCAGATGGCTCTGGAGCTGCAGCTGAAGCCGTTCCAGCAATGTCACTCTGATTTCAGGCTCCTTCTGCCCTGCGGCTGATTTTTCCTGAAATATAAAGGGACTTTGCCTCTTGGAGGCTGCTGCTCCTCTGTCAGCTTGGGTGGGAGCTGGCTCGGGATTCGGGAGCTGTCAGGGCAATCTCGGGAGGTCAGGTGGGGACAGGGTGATCTTCAGTCTCATTCCCATGGGAAATCAGCTTAACCAGCAGGGAAAGCCACAGGAGGGGGGAGAAAGGGAAGTATGGATTTATTCTTGCCTCTGGAAGGGATGACACAGGGCTCTGCCATCCCAGGCTGCTTTACTGTGGCCGTAAGGATTCTCTAGATGCAAGTTCTGAAGCCCCCAGCTGGCTGGTACGTGGCTGGATTGGAGCGGGAATTAAGAGGTGCCTCAGAGGGTTGATCTGCTGGATCCCTTTGGAACTGGGCATGAAAATCCCTTGGATCTTACCCTGGGTGCAGAGGCCCAGAGGAGAGCAGCAGCATCCTGGATGCACAAATCCTTCTGTTGGGGTTTGGCCCTCCTTGGCCCCCAGCACACACCAGAGCAGGACCTTTGCAACAGGAGAATCTGTTAAAGGCCAGGTAAACTTCCCCCTGGGAATCTGATGTGTTTCATTTCATTGTACGGGGCTCAGTGTTCAGAGTTATGAGCTGGAGGTGGGGAAGGATTGAAAAGGTGCATTGGGTAGAGCTCTCCCAGTATTCACACCCGAGGAAGGTAGGGGTCGGCAGGAGCACTCCAGCACCCTGGAACTGCTTCTTCTGGAAATGCCCTGGCACAGGGTGCCCAGAGCAGCTGCGGCTGCCCCTGGATCCCTGGCAGTGTCCAAGGCCAGGCTGGATGGGGCTTGGAGCACCCTGGGACAGTAGAAGGTTGCCCATGGCAGAGGGTTGGAACTGGATGATTTTTGAGGTCCCTCCAGCCCAAACCATGGTGTGATTCCATGGTTCTGTGATCCTTGTTTGTCTGGTCTGTGTCCTGCTGCTCACAAAGCACTTGCCCAACAGGGAGTTTCCTGCTTCGACACCTCCCCTTGTCCCCAGGATTGACCATTCCATGTGTCTGGAAGGCTCCGTGGGACCCTCAGGCAGCCAGGTCACCGTGGCAGCTCAGCATTACTGAGGGGCTGCTTTGAGCTGCAATGAGCCCTGAAGTGAAAAAGAAAACCACCAAGCCAGAAAAACAGTTAATTTTAAAAGTATTTGTCCCCCATTCCCTGGGAGAAGTTTGTCCTTCCCTTTGACTGTTTCCTCACCTTTGAGGCGCTGCTGCGGTGCTGTGGAAGGTCCTCACTGGCAGGGGGTTCTCCAGTTATGACAACTTGATTTGAGAACATGCTTTTCATTAATAGTTTACTGTGTGTGTAGCCAGGGGCATGCCTGGGCTGGATAATTGGATTTGGGAGGCCACTGTTTGTACAATTGTGACACCTCTTGCTGTGAAGCCAATTTCTGCAGCGATGCAGCTGATACAACATCGGGGCAATCTGTTCCAGCCTTTGTTCCAGGGATGTCTGACTGGTGGAAAAAGTAACCCCAGCGAGAGACTTCCCTCAACAGCGGGGTCTGCTTCCAGCCCAAGGAAGCAAAATCAAGACCTTGTTCTGTGTTTCAAGCGGTCCAGGGAAAAGCTGACAGAAATGAAGCTCTACAAAGTCTGGAGCAGCTTACGCGGATTTACTCTGCGTGTTCTTTTCTGGAGATCCTTTGTAACGCCCAAGGGCTGTTGCACTGCGGCCCCGAGCCCTTTGTTCCTCATTTCTGTTCTTACTAAATTCAAAAATGAGAAGCTGGCAATCGGGTTTTGCCCAGTTGATCTTGTCTGTTGTCCATACATCCCCTACAGGTGCATTTTATGCCTCTTCAGTCTGTGCTTAACCTTCTCAGGCAATCCAAATCTTCTTTGCTTTTCTTTAAAAAGATTTCCCCAGTACTCTTTGGATGCTCAGTTTTTGGATCCTAGTTGGTGATTCTGTCAAATTCAGAGTTCCAGAGCCTGCTCTGCCCTCAGTCAGGGAAATGCCAGCTTTAATGCAGCCTTACACACTTTGGGTGAAATCCAGGCCCTGTGCAAGTCAGGTTTAGCCAGGAAGCTTCAAGCCTTGAGCCTCCCAGCAGCTCTGAGGGCCTTTGCGTGGCTGAGGCTGCACCAGATCTGAGCTGAAAGCAGCGTGGTAAGCGAGCGTGGTAGCAGTGACTGCTGGGCACAGCACGTGTGGTGCAGGGGCTGCTGCCTTCCCTCTGCCCAGTGGCCTCAAGGAATAAATAAGGAACGTGTTGTGTGTTATTTTATCCGCACACAGGGACGAGATTCTCAGTCCCAGCTCCCTGCCTTTGGTTGGTGTGCTCAGTCCAGTGCTGCTGCTTTCTGCTGTGGCTTTCGTGCTTCCTGCTCTTGCCTTTCCCTTCACGGTCCCGTGTCCTGCCTGGCTCCCCCAGCTCTTCCCTCAGCCTCGGGAATGGTCTCTGTCCCCACACCCTCCCTGGGAGAGCGGCCCCAGCAGGGGCTGGGGCTGGCACGGAGCTCATTGCCTTCAGTCACCTCGGGTGTGTTGGTTTGTTCTCAGAATCCCAAAGCGCTTTGGGTTGGAAGGGACATTAAAAACCATCCAGTGCCACCCTCCCTGGGCAGGGACACCTTCCACTAGAAGGGATGTTCAGCCTGGAGAAGAGGAGGTTCCAGGGAGACCTCAGAGTCCCTTCCAGGGCCTAAAGGGGCCCCGAGAGAGCTGGGGAGGGACTTGGGACAAGGGCCTGGAGTGACAGAACAAGGGGGAATGGCTTCCCACTGCCAGATGGGATATTGGGAAGGAATTCCTCCCTGTGAGGGTGGGGAGGCCCTGGCACAGGGTGCCCAGAGCAGCTGTGGCTGCCCCTGGATCCCTGGAAGTGTCCAAGGCCAGGCTGGACGGGGCTGGGAGCAGCCTGGGACAGTGGGAGGTGTCCCTGCCCATGGCAGGGGGTGGAACGAGAGATCTTTCAGGTCTTTCCCAAGCCAAATTATTCTGTAATGCTGTGATTCTGTGTGGGCAGGACTGTGCAGGGTCTGGGCTCTGTTCTGGTGTGTGAGAGCCCAATTGGGCTCTGCTGCTGGGTTTGATGCTCCATAAAGTGCTGGGTGCTCAAGCAACCACCCAGGCTCAGCCGGAGCTCCACAGATCGTGTCTGTTGGGAATGGGAGACATCCCCCACAGGGACAGCGAGGCCGAAGGAGGGCGAGGAGGCAGAACTCTGACAGAGGTTGAAAGAGGAAAGTTCTCTGCTTTTGAGGGGTTTGGGACCCAAAATCTCCGTGTTTCTGTTTAAACTTGGCGTGTCTGGAGAGGAGCAGCCCCTCACGGCTCTGCACTGGTTGCTGCGTGAGCTTTTCTCAGCTGTGTGGCAGGGCTGTCAGTGAAGCTGTCAGAGAACCTCTGACACCAGCTCCACAAAGCAACTGGCGTGTTGGAAACTGCCTTGGGTAATTAATGAATCCTTCTGTAAACAGAGGCTTGATGTGCTCCAGCAGTGCTGTGGGATCTTTCTCAGAGGGAAATAAAGTCTGTGACAGGACCGTGGCGAGCAGGGAGGCTCTTGGCAGGTGCAGGAGGCTCGTTATCCTTCCAGTGCAATTCTGCAAGGGAAAAAACATCCAGTCTGCTGCTTGGTGGGGTGTGTTGGAGGGTGACTACAGGTGGGGAGGGGTCCCTGGGGAAGGTGCTCGGGAATGCCCGTTCCTCTGGTTCCAGCATGGAGCAGCACCTGCCTTCCTTCCTCCTCCTGGGGCTTCTCCTTAGGAGCTGGTGGCCGTGCACTGTCCCTGTCACACCAGCACTGGAGCAGCCTCCCAGCACCACTTCCCGGAGTGTCCCCTGGCAGGGGGTGCCAGGAGAAGCCCAGGAGCTGCTGTGTTCTGCTTGTGGTGCTCTCCAGGCACAAACACAACTCACAGTGACACTGGAGGAGCTGGGCCCTATCCCAGAAGTATGGGGGATATCCTTTGGTTTGCATATTTGGTTGTTTTTCCACACATGACCAGAATAGATATTCCCCAGGCTATTTTCAGAGCAATCTTTTTTTAATCAGAGTTAAAATTGTTTCTCAATAATTGTTCTCAATTAGCACAGAGTCATGGAATGGGTTGGGTTGGGAGGGACTTTAAAGCCCATCCAGTGCCACCCCCTGCCATGGGCAGGGACACCTCCCACTGTCCCAGGCTGCTCCAAGCCCCATCCAACCTGGCCTTGGGCACTGCCAGGGATCCAGGGGCAGCCACAGCTGCTCTGGGCACCCTGTGCCAGGGCCTCCCCACCCTCAGAGGGAGGAATTCCATCCTGATATCCCATCCATCCCTACCCTCTGGCAGTGGGAAGCCATTCCCTGTACCCTGTCCCTCCATCCCTTGTCCCCAGTCCCTCTCCAGCTCTCCTGGAGCCCCTTCAGGCCCTGGAAGGGGCTCTGAGGCCTCCCTGGAGCCTTCTCCTCTCCAGGTGAGCCCCCCCAGCTCTCCCAGCCTGGCTCCAGAGCAGAGGGGCTCCCGCCATTTGATCCTTTCCGTGGCCTTCTCTGGATTTGCTCCGACAGGTCCGTGCCTTTCTCACGTTGGGGTCTCAGTCATAAACACGGTGGTTTCAGTCACGTTCTGCCTGGATTTGATTGGCGCTGGGAAGTCCCTTGAAATAAAAATACGAATCTGTGTGATACGGGAAGAGAAAAGCAAACAATTCTCCTCCTCTCCCCACTGACCCCGTGTGTCCCTGGCACAGGTGTGGAGGGGCACCCTGGCCCGGCTGCGCTACCGGCGGACGAAGGCGGCGCTGACCATCGTGCGGCACTACCGGCGCCACAAGGTGCGGGCCTACCTGCGCGAGGTGGTGCGGCGCTTCCGGGACGTGCGGCAGCTCCCCGACCGCGGCCGCAGCATCCCCTGGCCCGCCCCGCCCAAGGTGCTGTGCCGCTTCGAGGAGGCTCTGCAGGACATCTTCCACAGGTACAGCCCCACCGCCCCGTGCCGCGCCCGCCGCTCGCCCCGGGGACACCCGGCCCGAGGGCGTTGAGTGGGTGTCGCTGGCTCTGTGCCCTTGGCCGGGCAGATAATTCTGGTCCAAAGATTTATTGAATCACAGAGTCCCGGGATGGTTTGGATCTTAAAGCCCCTCCGGTTCCATCCCGGGCCGTGGGCAAGGGCACCTTCCACCAGACCGGGTTGCTCCATTGTGGTGTTTCCTTCCTTGGTCCCTTCCTGGCCTTTCTGGTTGGTTTGGAAAGGAAAGAGGAGCTGCTCTTGGATGAGGGCGAAGAGAAAAAAAATCTTCTTGTTTTCCTCAAGACTCCTCGTAGTAAGCCAGTGTTTTTCTGCAGTAAAATGAGCGATGTTCCCCTGGTCACCCATGTTCTGTGTGCAGAACAGGTGTTTGTACCTTCATTAAACCTCCCAGTGTCGTAAGGCTGGTGATTTTTTCTCTGGGAAGCTGGAGGCAAAGTAGTTACAATTCCAATTTGAACAATGATGACTCTGAAAGTGGCTGAACAAGAGAAATGTTGGCTGGAGGGGCTTTCAGAGATCTCCTGTCCAGCCATCAGCTTGCAGGGCGGTTCCAGCAGCTCTAGATCAAGTCAGCCTTGTTATTTTCCCCAGCAGTCTCTTTCAGGAGAGACATCCATCCACCCACAGCCTGTCTGGGGAGAGAGTCCTGCTTTCAGAATCAGCTCTATTATCAGAACTACAGAATTTTAGTTGCTAAAAAGTCTTTTTATAGCAATAATCCTGGAGCTCTGGTGCTGCTGCTGAAGGCTGGGGTGTGGTGTGGAGCGATGGATGGGCTGCCCTGCCCTGGTCTGTGGTGCAGTTGGAACTGAAGGGTAAAATTCAGCTGTTAAAGGAGAATGATGCTGTAAATGAGCCCAAAAATGGGTTTGGCGAACACTTTATTGCAAACAGATGCACCGGTGGTTGACTCAGGGTGTGGGATGGGGAGTGTGGCACCCAGACCTGTCAGGGTCGGAGGTGAGCTGTGACTTTAAAACATCAACTGACCTTTGCAGCTTTAGGAATGCTCGGGAAGGGCTCTGAGGGTGTCCCTGTGGTGCTGCTGTAGCAGCAGGAGCCCTTCCCGGGCGAGGTCCAGGCTGTGGGCTGAGCCAGGCCTTGGTTTGGTGGCAGGTGGAGAGCGGCCGAACTCATCCGGAGCGTGCCCCCCGAAGCGCTGCCTCAGCTGAGGGCCAAGGTCGCTGCCATGGAGCTGCTCAAGGGCCACAGGGCTGACATCGGCCTGCAGAGAGCCTGGCGGGGGAACTACATCGCACTGGTGGGTGCAGGGGACCTGGGCTCGGGGTGCTGGAAGGGGGGAATTCGGGAAAATGAGCTTTGGTTTCCTGGGAGGAGAAGCACTTGGAAGTTTGCTCTGTGAAAGAGTTGATGTGGGTTCAGAATCTTGACTTCCACTGCTCTAGGAGTGATTTTTGTGAATCCCGAGCAGCACCAGCAGCATTAAAGCAGTGCCATCAGCTGGCTCTGCAAACAGGCAAAGCCAGACCTCACTGGGAGACTGAAATGCTGGATGGGATGGAAAATAGCAGAGACTGAACAGGAACAGAGAAACTCTCTCTAGGCAGGTTGGATTGCTTCCCTCTACTCCATCCTTCCTTGGAGCATTTCGGTGTGTCAAGGTTTGGTTTCCCAAAGCACAGAAGGGTGGAGGGAGCCGTGTCCCAGCCATGCCACTGCCAGCACCTCTTCCTTCAGCCCCACAAGGAGAGTCCTGAGCCTGTCTCTGCTCTTCCAGAAACCAGACAGCCCCCAGAGCTCGGGCTCCTTCACCCCCGTGGCCAACGAGCTGAAGCGCAAGGACAAGTACATGAACATACTCTTCTCCTGCCACGTCCGCAAGGTAACGGGGCTGGGGCGGCCTGGGAGTCCCCTGGAACCACGAGGTGACCCTGGGGGTGCTTGGGCAGCACTTCAGAGCAGTTCCAAGGAGCTGCATCAGGGATTTTTGGATGGACGCTTCCTGCACCAGGGCTGGGTGGCTGCTGGGGCCTCGTTGCAGGGGTTTGGAACTGGATGGTCTGTAAGGACCCTTCGACCCAAACCTTTCCATGATTTCATGTTGAAATCACTTCATTCTGCATAGCTGGTTTGGGTCTGACTTTTTCATAGCAGAATTGGGTTTTTGTTAATTTGGTTGGAAGGTTTAAACAACTAATTAAAAAAGCAGACTTGCTTAATTGTCGTGGGTGGCTCCCAATGATGCTGGCTTGAAATATCTGTCAGGGAAGGATATTTTGAATTTTACAAAGCCAACAGACAAACCCAGTGTTAGTGGCAGGCCAGCACTGTGGATGTTCAGGTGTTCTTAAGAAGCTGTATATTCTTTTTAAATATTGCAGTTGGCCCCCACCTGCAGTTATTCCTTATGGTTCTGCCAGTGTTACAGCTACAGAATCCATTCTGCAGCACAAAATCTCACTTTATAATAAAACTTTGCAAGTGGTAGTGAGTTGTAGTGTTTATTCAGCAGTGATTGGTGTTTATAAAAATAGAAATCTCTAATTGCTTTCCAAGCAAAAAATATTTCAGTGGAGTTTGGTGTTGCTGTGACCACGTTCTCGGTGAGGACAGAGTGAGTGGTTTGGGTGAGTGGTGGTGTCAGGATGAAAGGGGGAACAGGTGAGTCTGAATCCAAACTTCCTCTTTACAACCTCGCAGCACTTGGGCTGAGCCTCCCTGAGGGACAGAAATGCACAGTTCCCCCTGGCTTTTTTCAAGTTAGGCTGAAAACAAAATAATTCTTCTTCTAACTCATTTAATGAACTGAGTCCAGCTGTAGTTCCTGGCTAGACTGGGAGAACTGTAAAAGGGACAATGTTCAGTGGTGAGAGATGTGCTGATGGGAATTACGGGTTTGGGTGGGAATGGAATGATGGGGAGGGGAAACACTCGGGGTCTGTGTGGGATGAACACAGTGTGGGAGTTTTATCTTGTTCACTGTTAAGCAGCTTTCCAGCCTTTAAGTCCTCGTGTTTCTCTTGCTCGTGGTTCAGCTCTCAAGGACAATCTCCTGTGCAAGCATAGGGCAAAGCAGATTCCTGAACACAGATCCACACTTCATCCTGTTCCCTAACTGCAGGGACAGAGCTGCTGCCTTCAGACAAGTGTCTGAGCAGCATTTGCTGGTTTTGGTGTGTGAAGGAATCCCTGAGCATTCCAACAGGCCGTGCTTCCGTCCTGTGACTGTGCTGGAAAAATCCGATTTTTGTGGGCTTTGTTGCATTGAGATGCCAGCACTTCAGCAGTAGAAGCAGAATGGAGATGGAACAGGTGGTACCCACCATAAAGTGGATTTCTCCTGAGCCTGAAAGGCTTTCAGTGCTCTCAGAGGCAGAGCTTTAGCTGACTGTGGGTGCATTAAAAGGGCAGCTCAGCTGAAATCACAAATATTGCAGGGTTATAGACTTGCAGCCTTGTGGGTTTTAAATGATCTTGTAACTTCTTTTACCTTCTGAAAGGTTAAATTGTTGTTGCTTTCTTCTCTCAGAGAGATGAGGCTTGATCCCCTGCTGGCCTGCTCAGTTAGAGATTCCTTGACATGGCTTTGGAGCCATCAGCAAGGAAGCTCCATCCCTGGCAGTGTCCGAGGCCAGGTTGGACAGGGCTTGGAGCCACCTGGGACAGTGGGAGGTGTCCCTGCCATGGCAGGGGTGGCACTGGATGGGCTTTCAGGCACTGGATGGGCTTTCAGGCCCCTCCAAACACAAACCACTCCACGATTCCATGATCTCAGCACTGCTGAGGACAAGACCACAGCACTGTGCCCTCCTCAAGGACGTGTGTGAGCCTGGTGATTCCAGAGCATCTCCATGTCACAGATGCAAAGGATCCCATCCCAACCCACGCTTGGATGTCGCCCCTTCCCGAGGGAGCCGTTTGCCTTCCTGCTTGTGCGGACAGGAAATGTCCGGGGGAGCCTGACGGGAACAGGGCAGGGAAGACAAACACTGCTGAGATGTGAAGGTTGACAGGACAAGGATTTGACACGTGAGAATTTAGCACTTCCTCAGGTCATCTGTTCTGGCTCAAACACTGCATCTGCAGTCTGAGCACCACTGAGAGCTGGGGGAGAGTGGGGGTGGCTCCCTGCTCCGACTGCAGGAGCCCAGCCTGGGAGCAGCCTCAGCCTCCCTTTGCCCTTCACAGGAAACCATTTCCATCCAGAGCTGTTTAAGGTGAAGGTGTTTCTCTTGTCAGAAACACAACTTTTGGCATCCTGCCTCTTACCCCAGAGTGAGGGCAGTCCCCAGGTGACCCTCAGTGCTGGGGCAGGGGGAATCTCTCCTCATTGCTGCAGTCTTCCCTTTGAATTTTTATCAAATAAATCATCAGGTTTCTTCCTTTTAGCCTTGACTTCCCCGTGTCCTACCAAACGTTATTGTCCCAGGTGCTGGCACGTGCAGCCTGGCCCCGTGCTTGGGGCAGGTTTGTCACATCTCTGCTGTTAAACCAGGTTCCTGGTGGGTTTGCAGATTGTGTTTGTTCTCTACTGAAAATTGGTTCACGTGAAGCTTTAACAGGGGCCTGAAGAGTGAATTATAGAAATGGAATTGTAATTATCAGGTGATTTCATTGCTTCCTTTAAAGAATTCTCCTGAACAAGGCAGCAATTCACCAGAAAAACCTGCTCAAGTTCATCCGTGGTGTGTTTTCATGATTCAGCTTATTTGAGGATTCTTGAGCAAAAACTGTGCTGCTCCTGCTGGTCCCTGAGGCAGGAAGGTGTTGGTGGGAAGGTGTTAAAGGGCCCTTTGGTGAGCTGGGGTGAATGTTTTATTTCTGAGGCAGCATCAGCCTTCCTGTGTGGTTTCCTTCAGGTACTGAGTCACCAAACCACGTGTGAAGCAGTTGTTGACTGTCAACAGCGATGCCAGGATCTGCTCTTGGAAATGTTCGGATACCTGTAGTCTGATACACTTCTTTATTTGAACAGAAAACACATTAAAAGCATAAATACTGGGCTACTTGAATAGGCACAAGTTGAGCCCGGGGTTCACCTTTCAAACACATTTATGAGTAGAGCACACCCTGTGGCCTGTCAGGAATTGGTTCATTAAATTCATTGAGACAGAATTATTTAACTGATGGCTGACATTGATCTAATGAATTCTTCAGGAAGAATCTAGAAGATTCTAGATCAGCAGGAATTTCCTCCTGGACAGGGTGGTCAGGCCTTGGCAGGGGCTGCCCAGGGAGGTTTGGAGTCCCCATCCCTGGAGGTGTCCAAGGAAGGCCTGGAGGTGGCACTCAGGGCTCTGGGCTGGGGACAAGGTGGGCATCGGGCACAGCTTGGCCCCGATGGCCTTGGAGGGCTTTTCCAGCCTCAGTGACTCTGGGATTCTAAGTCAAAGAAGTAAATTTATCCAGGAGCTGCTCTCCAGGTTTTGGAGCTGCTGGTAGAGTTTTCTGTGCCTGTGGCAGGGCCGACTTCAGCAGCTTGAGCTGAATAATAACGGGGGGCTCTGCTTGGATCAGGTTTTGCAGAAAGGTTCTGAAGAGGCTTTGAAGCCTCGCTGGGGAGGGGAATGGGCGGTGTGGCTGCTTCCCTGCAGTCGGTGCAGGTGGAAGCAGGTCATCCCTGCCTATGGAAAAATCCATCTTTTCTGAGCATTGTGGTGCTCTTCACTTTTTCAAAGGAAATTTTCAAGATTTTTGCCTTAGGAGAAACCAAATGCATATTTCATGCAAACCTCCAGATTTTGTTGGATCACCTAGGAAACAACTCTCTCTCGGTTTTTTTCTTTAGAATAAGGCTTTTCTTCCCACTTTTCCCTTGTCACTTGTGGCACCGAGCTCCCTTGAGAGGAACATCTCTTCCGAAGGCCGGTGCCCTGCGGTGCCCAGAGGCCACTGACAGAGACCTGAAAAACTTCCTTGAAGATTTTTCAGCTCTAGACCAGACCTTCATTTCCCCCACAAGCTTGTCAGGAAGCTAAATTAGGACTGATTCGCATTTGGATCAACAAGATATAAATACAGAATGCCCAGAAGGTGCAGAGAACGCAATGCTGGGAAGGGCTGTTCTCCTGGAGGGAATGAGCTGTAGCTGAGAACATAAGGCCTGTCCTTACTCCTACAAGCCCAGTGCTGGTATTTGCACCGGTGGCTGAGTCCCTTCTGTGCCTGCTCCCCACTGTGACAGTTTTCACTTTAACCCACAGCAGGAATTATTTACATAAATGCCCTGTAGGTGCATGAGGCCCCTGAGGCCTCTTCTGCTTGGAAAGAGCTGGAAGGACATTGAGAATTTGCTCCTCAGGTGAGCTGAGCTGCTTTTTACAGCATTTCTTTATGTACATTTCTTTAGCTGAATTTAATACTAAAACCAGGGGGCAGTTGAGAAAGAAGTGGGATTTAAAACATGCCTGTAGAACTCCCACGATATTCCATTGCCATGGAATACACCCCTGGGGAGCTGGTCACCGGTGGCTGGAGGTGAGTCCAGGTGTGCCAGAGGCCAGGGACACCTGGCTTGGATCAGGAATCGTGTGGCAGCAGGAGCAGGGCAGTGCCCATCCCCTGAGCTGGCACTGCTGGGGCACCTCCAGTCCTGGGGTCAGTTCTGGGCCCCTCATGACAAGAAGGACCTGGAGGGGCTGGAGCATGGCCAGGGCAGGGAACAGAGCTGGGGAAGGGGCTGGAGCCCCAGGAGCAGCTGAGGGAGCTGGGAAAGGGCTGGGAAGGGTCTGGAGCCCCAGGAGCAGCTGAGGGAGCTGGGAAAGGGGCTCAGCCTGGAGCAAAGGAGGCTCAGGGGGGACCTTGTGGCTCTGCACAACTCCCTGACAGGAGGGGGCAGCCGGGGCGGGTCAGGCTCTGCTCCCAGGGAACAGGGACAGGAGGAGAGGGAACGGCCTCAGGCTGGGCCAGGGGAGGTTTAGACTGGAGATCAGGGAAAATTCCTTCATGGAAAGGGTGGTCAGGCATTGGCACAGCTGCCCAGGGCAGGGGTGGAGTCCCCATCCCTGGAGAGGTTTCAAAGCCATGTGGCACTTGGGGACAGGGGTCAGTGGTGGCCTTGGCAGTGCTGGAGGAACAGTTGGACTCGGTGATCTCAGAGGGCTTTTCCAGCCTTTCTGACTCTGTGAGAGCTGAGTGTGCTTCCCATCTCTGCTTCCCAGGCAGCAGCCACGGGACCTCCTGCCCTGGGGTGGCCCTGGTGTCACAGCACCAGAAATCTGCTGCCTTTGTCACCGGGGGCTCGGGGCTGGGGGTGGGCAGGGCCAGCGGCCAGGCAGGACCATGGCAGTGCACGGGGAGCGTTCACTGTGTCATTCTTCAAACAAATCACAACAAATCAATGCCTCCAGCATTGATCTGAGCTCTGAGGGGCAGACCCAGCCTCAGGGACTGGACTTTGGTTCAGCTCCCAGGACCTGGGGCATGGAGAGCCCAGAGCTGCCCCAGATCCTGGCTGAGGAGCCAGTGCTGCTCCGCTCCAGCACCCGACGTGTGGCACCAGGCACTCCTCACCAGGCACTCCTCACCAGGCACTCCTCACCAGGCACTCCTCACCAGGCACTCCTCACCAGGCACTCCTCACCAGGCACTCCTCACCAGGCACTCCTCACCAGGCACTCCTCACCAGGCACTCCTAACCTACTTTCTCAGGGCCATTCAGTGTTTCGTAGCCTTTAGGCTTTTCTCTCCCATTCATCTGCTTCCTAAAATAATCCTGGTTACTCAGCATCTCTTCCTGTGAGACTTCCCAGCCCCTCAATCATTTTTCACCTTCTCTGAACCACTGGAGTCTCCTTCACGCTCACCACCCTGGTCCTTCACAGGCCATTCCAGGTGAGCCCATGGCTCCCAGGACGTTATTCCCATGTTATTCCTTGCCTGTGCCAACATTCTGCTTTTTCTGAGCTGCCTCATGTCTTTGTGCCAAGATCTCTCCAGAGCTGTCTGAAATCATCCTCGGTTGCTTTTTCTGAGTCGGTGCCGTTAATGTAAAGCTGTCACAGAGCTCCCCAATTTGCATTTTTTGCCTTTATCTGCTCTGAACTTTGTCACTCTGCTGCCTCCTGACTGAGGATATTTAAGTTCTCCCGTTTGTCTCCTGATTTCACCCTGGAAAATCTTATTTATGTTCATCCTCCTCGTCACGTCTTACCCTTGTCTCCCCTTCTCAGTTGATTAATAAATATCTCAGTGACTGTGATACACCGATGACTCTGGGTTTGCCTCAGTGAAAAACAATTCCTACTTTGTGTCCTACTTTCTTACGCACTTCCGACAAAACTTCACGTCCTGCCTGGTGAGTGTTCAGTGCTGAGGGGCATCCGACGGCCTGGGCGAGGTGGAGCTGCTGGAGCCAGTCCAGAGCCATGGAAATGCTCCAAGGGCTGGAGCCCCTCTGCTCTGGAGCCAGGCTGGGAGAGCTGGGGGTGCTCACCTGGAGAGGAGAAGCTCCAGGGAGAGCTCAGAGCCCCTTCCAGGGCCTGAAGGGGCTCCAGGAGAGCTGGAGAGGGACTGGGGACAAGGCATGGAGGGGCAGAACCCAGAACAAGGATGGCCCAAAGCCTCAGGCCTGGACTGTGCCAGCCCCTGGAGCAGCCTGGGCTCTGCAGGGCAGGGATTCTCCGTGGAAACCTCGGGGTGCCAAAGGCACGTGGATAATGTGGGAACAGCAGCCTGGGATTGGGCTCCACGTGGACTTGCACGTGGCTGGGGGAAGCAGCATCCGTCCTGGCTTTGAGGGAAACCCTGGGATTCCCTAGGGTGCCACAGCCCTGCTGGATAACTGGGAATGTTGCTCCTCTGAGACTCTGCATTTCTCTGTTTGTAAAATGGGATTACAGGGACCACGTTCCCTTTTCACTGCTCCAAGACCCAAGGAGAAAACCTGTTTAGGAGCTGTGTGGGTTTGGGGTATTTGTTGTGTGAGTTTGGGGTATTTTGGTGTGAGTCGAATTTGGGGTATTTTTGTATGAGTTTGGGGGATTTGTTAGTTTAGAGCGTTTGTTGTGTGAGTTTGGGGCATTTTTGTGTGAGTTTGGAGCATTTCTGTGTGAGTTCGGGGCATTTCTGTATGAGTTTGGGGCATTTCTGTGTGAGTTTGGGGCATTTCTGTGTGAGTTTGGGGCATTTCTGTGTGAGTTTGGCACTTAGCCCCACACGGTTTCCTCCCCTGTGTTCCTGCAGTGATCAGTGGCCCTGACGAGGTGTTTCTCTGCAGGTGAATCGCTTTAACAAGGTGGAGGACAGGGCCATTTTCATCACTGACAGACACCTGTACAAGATGGACCCCATGAAGCAGTACAAGGTGATGAAGACCATCCCTCTCTACAACGTAAGTACAGTGCTGGGGATCCTCCTGTGAGGCTCTTTTGGGGCAGTGTCTTTACTCTGTAGCTCCATTTTCATATCCATAAAATGGAAAAAGTCCTCGGGTTGCAGTTTTTAACAGATTTAATGTCTTTCTATCAGTTACAGTGCAGTTATTGCAACACCAAAGCATCAGGGTGGGAGTGTTGGGGTGTCCTGGGCAGGGCCAGGAGTTGGACTGGATGATCCTGGTGGGTCCCTTCCAGCTCAGGATATTCCATGGTTCTGTGATTCTCTGATCATATTAGCTTTTCATTTCAGTGCATAAAATATCAGCTAAACCCCAAACTGCCTCTTGCACTCCTCTGCTCCCTCCCTATTTCAGTTTCCTTTGCTGTGTGCAGGATCCTGGCCCCGGAAGGGGTTGGCATTTCACAGCAGCTTATGGCACCATTCCCGTGTCTCTGAGGGTTTGTTTGATCCTTCCTGTCGTGCTTGAATTTATTTATTTATATTTTTTTCTATTTGTTCACGTTTAATGTAAATCTTACCAAAGCTAAACTCGGAATTACGGCGAGGTCTGGCCTTGGGGGTAGCGGGGTGGAGCTGCCAGGGCCGAGGCAGTGGATTACCAGGGATGGAAGGGGGTGGGCAGCACCTCAGCTTTGCTCCCCGGCATCCTGGAGCAGGGATTGAGCTGCCTGCCTGTCTCCCTCAGCCCGAGGTGACAGTGCTCTGGTTATCTGCAACCTCCAGAGCCTGCCTGGCTGCTGGGAAATGCCCTGCACGGATTTGGTGGGATGTTTGCATTTGGAGAAGTGACAAACCTGGCATCTCCCTATTGCTGGGAGGGCAGGGATGGGATTAGGGCGAGGGTGAAATCTCATCTGCAGATGTGGAGGGGATGATTAGCTCTGGCTGCATCCATAATGTTGTGTTCAGAGTCTCCTCCTGCCCTCCTTGCTGGGCATCGGCCCCAGCTGGGCACCCAGCACGGCGTATCCATGGAGTGGCTGCTCCCAGCAGGAATCCCGGCTGCAGCAGGCGGTGTCTCCATGGCAGAGCCTCTTGTTTTGAAAGGGAGCTGCCCTGAGCAGCTGCGGGAGCTTTTCCTGGGTGCTGTTCTGTCCCATGCCGGTGTCTCTGTGCTCAGAGGGGCTGGCAGCACGTCCTGCTGTGTGCCCAGGGGCTGTGTGCCCGTGCAAACCGGGGTGCAAACACCCCCAGCCTGTGCAAACCAGAGTGCAAACCCCCCCAGCCTGGTTCAAACCGGGGTGCAAACACCCCCAGCCTGGTTCAAACCGGGGTGCAAACACCCCCAGCCTGTGCAAACCGGGGTGCAAACATCTCCAGCCTGGTGAAAACCAGGGTGCAAACCCCCCCAGCCTGGTTCAAACCAGGGTGCAAACACCCCCAGCCTGTACAAACCAGGGTGCAAACACCCCCAGGCTGGTGAAAACTGGGGTGCAAACATCCCCAGCCTGTGCAAACTGGGGTGCAAACACCCCCAGCCTGGTGAAAACCAGAGTGCAAACACCCCCAGCCTGGTTCAAACCCGGGTGCAAACACCCCCAGCCTGGTGCAAACTGGGGTGCAAACACCCCCAGCCTGGTTCAAACCGGGATACAAACACCCCCAGCCTGTGCAAACCAGGGTGCAAACATCCCCAGCCTGGTGCAAACCGGGGTGCAAACACCCCCAGCCTCTCAGCAGAGCTCACACACTCACAGCCTTTAGCAGAGGGCTTTTCCACACCTGATTTTCCAGGTGTTCCCAGACAGGTGTTTTTTGGGGACGTGGACAAGGTGAGATTTTGTCCCTCAGGATTTCTCACCTTTGGTTTCTCCTCTCTTACCTGAGCCAAAGTGTCCAGGTCACTGGAATTCACTGACTGCAGGACTAATTAGAGGTAAATCTGTGTTTATCACAGGTTTAGAGCAATGTCTGCTTTACCTGGGTGCTGATGGCTGTAAAGGTGCAGACTGTACATTTACAGCAGCACAAGAGCAGGTCATTGTTGGTCACCTGAACATTTTCCTCTGAAATCCTTAATGCCTGAAAAATCAGAGGTGAGCAAGTCAGGTACAATTTCAGGTTACTGTGAGAATATCTGTTACTAAGAAATGTCACTAACTGGTGCTTTTTCACCAAAAAAAAAGTGTATCTAAGGTAGAATATCCACTCCTACAGAGAGCCCTAGGGCTGGCTGTGTGGTGCTCCTGTGCTGGCTGTGGTTTGGCTGTGTTTTGGCTCAATGTTGGCTGTATTTTGGCTAAGTGTTGGCTCAGTGTTGGTTGTATTTTGGCTGTATTTGGGCTCAATGTTGGTTGTATTTTTGGCTGTATTTGGGCTCAGTGTTGGTTGTATTTTTGGCTCAGTGTTGGCTGTGTTTTGGCTGTATTTGGGCTCAATGTTGGTTGTATTTTTGGCTCAGTGTTGGTTGTGTGGCTGCTCTGCAGCTCCTCAGGACAAGAGCAGTTAATGGGCTGTGCAGGCACGTCTCTTGCTCCGAGAATTCTCACATTTCTGCAGATATAAATCAGTTTTATTGGTGGATCTGCAGTTATTCCCTTCAGTAATCGACCACAGGGATTCTTGGCTGGTTTCTTTGACCTGAGCAGGAGGCCTTGGTATTCCAGGGGTCCTGGAGTGCTTGGCACAGGAGGGATGGCTCCAGGAGATCCTCTGCTGACCCAAACAGGTGTCAGGGTAATATTCCAGGGTGGAAATTTGATTAACACAAGCTGTGGTAAATTCTGTGGTGTAACATTCCAACATTCCAGCTCTGTTGGCCACAGCCTCTCCCTGTACCTGCTCCTCCTGCCCCGTGGTCCTGGGAACAGCCCCAGCCCTGCCCGTGCCCAGCTGGGCTGCTCCGGGGCTGGGTGGGCACTGATCCTGCTGATGGATCCAGAGCCCCCCGAGCTGCAGGAAAGGGAGAGGAGGAGAGAGTTTGGGGTGCCTTTGATTCATACACAGGACACAAAGTATTTCATAGAATCATGGAACTGAATTTGGGTTGGAAGGGACCTTAAAGCCCATGCAGTGCCACCCCTGCCATGGGCAGGGACACCTTCCACTGTCCCAGGCTGCTCCCAGCCCTGTCCAACCTGGCCTTGGGCACTGCCAGGGATCCAGGGGCAGCCACAGCTGCTCTGGGCACCCTGTGCCAGGGCCTCCCCACCCTCACAGGGAAGAATTCCTTCCTAATATCCAATGTAAACCAGTTTGAAGCCACTCTGTTTGTCTTTCTCTTGCCAGGATTTCTCAGATTTAACTCTGGCAAACAGTCAACCCTACAGAGCAGTTGTTGGTTCCTTGTTGCAGTTAAGTTTTGTATTTGTTACCTGATGTTTATATTTGTGTTGTCTTTCCACTCCCGAGCTGCCTTGCACACTCTCCCCTGGTTTTCTGTGCCTCATCCCCCCTTTCATGGGAGCCCTTCCACCATCTGAGGGAGGCAGTGGAAGGAGCTGATCAATGATACAGAAATTCCTTCCTTTTTGGGAAAAGAACAATTGTTTGAAATGCTGTGAAGGTTTTTTGAGGAGCAAATGCATGATAATGACACAGCTGTGATGTGTGTCCATGGAGCAGCCCTGTCCTACGTTTGGATGAGTGTTCTCTGGGAAAAGGGATCGTCCTTCCCACGCACAGAGGTGAACCCGGCTGGAATCCTCTGCCTGCTCCCTCTGCTGCTCCTGTCAGCGTTTCAGAGCACCCTGTCAGCACAGCAGCATCCTCAGGGGTGGCGTTTCCATGGAAATCTCACTGGAGACAGTCAGCTGATGGCTGCTACAGACACAAACTTGTTTTCAGCTGAGGAAATCGCTCCCCGTCTCCCACAGCCAGGTTTGCCTGGCCCTGGCCGGAGTCGCTCCTGTCCCTGCACGGGGCCAGGGGAAGGGCTGGGCACTAAAGCACGTTTGGCTTGGCTCAGGTGGAAGGAAGGAGTTTTTTACAGTGAGGGTGGGAGGCCCTGGCACAGGGTGCCCAGAGCAGCTGTGGCTGCCCCTGGATCCCTGGCAGTGCCTAAGGCCAGGCTGGACGGGGCTGGGAGCAGCCTGGGACAGTGGAAGGTGTCCCTGCCCAGGGCAGGGGTGGCACTGGATGGGCTTTAAGGTCCCTTCCAGCCCAAAGCATCCCATGGCTCTGGGTGAGGGATGTGTCATTCCCTGCACATGACAAACAGCAGCTTCCCTGTCAGCCCTGCTGGTTTGTCCACGTGGAGAAGCTGCTCTGGGGGATTCTGTGTGTGGATTTTCCGTGTGCCAGCACTCTGGCATTGCCTCAGGGTACCAATACACAGTGACCCTCTTGTTCTTACCTGAATTAAAACCGAACAGGTAACGGCTGAGAGGAATTAAAAGGCACCCAGGCAGCAGAAAGGCTCTTGCAGCCACCTCTCCCCTCCAGTGGGGAACATAATAAAGGATGTTCTGCAGAAGCTGAGGATTTCTTCCTGCTCTTCAAGCAGGGCCAATGTTGGTGTTGGTAAATACTGAGATAAGCACCTTCTCTGAAATGATTTCTTTTGTGTTGCGTTTATTTGCTCACAGAGTCTTGTGGGGAGGGGTGAAATGGGAAGATTTTGAAGGGCTCTTGGCCTCCTAACAGGGTTCTGTTGAATAATTAATGTTTAAATTGCCTTTTCAAATCCGACACTGCGACTTGTTCATCTTTCACACTCGCTGCACATTTAAAACCTTGATGGCAGCAGTCCCTGTGGTGCTATTGTGCTCACAGGAGGGTATTTAAGCATGCAAATTAATTTTAAGGGACACTATAAAGCCAGGCAGCTGTTAATGCCTGTGCATGAAGTGGAGCTGGTTTGGAAGGCATTTCATAACCCCAAAATAGCCTGAACAGGGAATAAAC
This sequence comes from Mohoua ochrocephala, assembly GCA_013398855.1. Taxonomy (NCBI): domain Eukaryota; kingdom Metazoa; phylum Chordata; class Aves; order Passeriformes; family Acanthizidae; genus Mohoua; species Mohoua ochrocephala. The sequence goes on along the minus strand of VZTA01024368.1, from coordinate 20,299 downwards.
TCCACCTGTGCTGGTGGAACTGGTGGCAGGAGGGCCCTGCCCGGGGTTCCAGGATCAGCAGCTGCTGTCCTTCAGTTCCTGGGGTAATAAAGCAACAAAATCCCAGGGACTGGACCTCGTGTGAGTCTCATCCCAAAAATAGGGCCCAGACCACGCTGCTGTGGGCTGGGCTGGGCTTTTCTGGGATGTGTGAGGCATCCAGAGCTGCTGGAGCAGCTTCCTTGGAAATAACACATTGTGACTGCTGCAGCAAAGCCGGGGAGCAGCCGGAGCCCGAGGGATCCGGGGGCTGAGGGGAGCCGGGAATCTCCAGCTGGATTGGGGCTCACACAGGCTCTGGGGGACACAGGAGCCTCTTCCCTGAAACAAGGGAATAATGAGACTTTAAATTCCACAAAATGGTTTATGGGTGCCTGTCACCTGTAGGGGAATGGGGCTTCTCTCTGCAAATCCCTGGATGGCTCAAAGGAGCCCTTTAAAGGACAGGAAAAGTCCTCTGTGTTCTCTCTGTAGTCATCATCTTTTCACTTCATTTTATTTTATTTTATTTTATTTTATTTTATTTTATTTTATTTTATTTTATTTTATTTTATTCATTATATTCTATTTACTTTATTCTATTTATTTTGTCCCATCTATTACATTCTATTTATTTTATCCCATTTATTATATTCTATTTGGTTTATTCTGTTTTCCTTTCTCTGCTTTGCTGTACTTGCCTTTTGAGGCTTTTTTTGCCCTCCCTCCCCTTTGTTTCCCCAGCACAGATCCATTTTTTGCTTTCTCTCATATTCATCTGAGTAACCTGTGCTCCCAGACTGCCCCTCTGAAAATGTCCAGCTTTTCCTTGGGGAGGTGGTGACGAAGCTTTTGATGGGCCAAGTGCAGTTACTTAACAGACAACAAAGAAAATGCTACAAAATAAAAACCCAAACCAAACCCCTGCCCCTTTTTATTTTGTCAGAACAGCCAGACCTTAGTCCATGCCTGACCATGGGAATCATTGTGGCTTTGCAGGGTTTGCAACTCAAATTATTCCTAAATTCCTGTGTTACCTGCAAATCACGGGGGCACAGGGTTGTTCGTGTTGAAAAAGACCTTTAAAATCATCAAGTCCAGCAGCAGCACCGCCAAACCACGTCCTCCGGTGCCACATCCACACGTTTTTTGGACACTTCCAGGGATGGAGACTCCACCCCTGCCCTGGGTGGCTGTGCCAGGGCTGGACACCCCCTTCAGTGAAGAATTTCCTCCAATATCCCACCTAACCCTCCCCTGGCACAGCCCGAGGCCATCAGATACCTTTGGTTTCCCAGCGTGTGTGGGTTTGAAGATGCTGTTGGGCAGCTCCTGGTTAATGTGGGATCCAGGGGTGCCATCCAGGGGAGGTTTTGGGGGAGCTTTTGCCTGGGGCTGTTGGGAGAGCAGCTGGTGCCATCCTCGGTGGGTGCCCCGTGGCCCTGGGGAGGGAGAGGGGCACAGCAGTGACACAGGAGCTGCTCGGAGCCATCCCGGCCTGGGTGGGGACGCTGCCTCTCCCCTCTCTGACTGCTGAAAGCCACAAAGCTGCTGGGGCTGCACCTCGCTCAGCTGCTGTGGGGGCACCCACCCAGTGCCACCCCTCAGCTCCCTGGTGGAGGTGGGGAGCGTCCTGGAGAGAGAAGCAGCCTGGCAGTGGCAAAGGCACGGGGAATCATGGAATCATGGAATGGCCTGGGTTGGAAGGACCTTAAAGCCCATCCAGTGCCACCCCTGCCATGGGCAGGGACACCTCCCACTGTCCCAGGCTGCTCCAAGCTCTGTCCAGCCTGGCCTGGGACACTTCCAGGGCTGGGGCATCAACGTTTTTATATCAGCACACCCAACCCTGTTCCCCCTTTCTCTCCACAGCTGGTGGGGCTGAGTGTCTCCAATGGGAAGGACCAGCTCGTGGTGTTCCACACCAAAGACAACAAGGATCTCATTGTTTGTCTCTTCAGTAACGACCCCTCCAACGACAGCAGGATCGGGGAGCTCGTGGGGGTCCTGGCCAGTCACTTCAAGAGGTCAGTGCTGGGGCTGGGGCTGTTGGGCACCATTCCAGAGTGCCAGGTCATCCCTGGAGTCGTTGTGGGGCTGGGCTCGGGCTGGAGCTGTGTTGCTTCACTGCAGTCCCGGGATACCAGAGTGACCTTTTGTCCTGGCATTTTTGGGGCACGTGTTTTACCTACAGCACTTCATTGCCTCTTCTGCCTTCCCTGTGTGTGTGTGACAGCCACGGGTGTTGGGGGGACAAAGATCACTGAAGATGCACTGGGAGTGTGTCACAGCGGCTCCTGAGGCCTTCCTACAGCCAAACTCTGCGTGTTTAAAATTAGGCTGGAGCTTTTCTTTGCTCAGATTGCCCCCCTGCCCCGGTACCAGCAGGTGATTTATTGCTTGAGCTGTGAAATGTCATCTCTGCTCCCTCAAGTCTGTCTTGTAAATCCCTGAGCCAAAGCTGGTGATCGGCCACGGGAATATCTGGGATTGGAGCTGCAGCTGGAGCAGCAAGAGTCACCTGGATCCCAGGAGGGAATTCCAGGCTGCCCACGCCAGCACCAGGCAGTGGCTGCACTGCAGCCACAGAAGGGAACTCTGGGGAGAAACAGGGTGTGAAGTGAGCAGAGCTTTGGGTTGTTCCCTGGCTCCTCCAGAGGAGATTCCCAGGAGGAATGATGCTGCTCAGCACGTGCAGCCCTGGCTTTGCTGGTCCCATGCTCCACAGGACTGAGAAAGCGGAGTCTTTATAGGGGAATCTTCACACAGAGCTGTGAGTGGCAGGAAAACGAGGGGGAATTTCGGTCACTTTAGGTCCCCGGGTACTTTTCCATGAATTCAAGGAGGATGTGCTGGTCCAGCCCGCTCTCACCAGCACGGTGTGAGGTTCAGGGCTGGCCGTGCTGCTGGAGGCAGGGGCTGGGTGCGTTGGAAATGAATTCTCAGCGCTGGCATAACTCGGTTGGGGAAATTCAGTGCTGCAAAGCAACAGAAAACATTCTCGGGTTTTGCTTTTCCCTAAATGTCATTGAGTTTCAAAGGCAGCTGCTCTCGAAGGCTCAGGAGATCCTGTAAAGCAATGCACTTTATTTGGGAATCCTGGAAGTCCCTGGAGTTCTTCCATCCGGCATCACCTTCAGGTGGCTGATGCTCCTCGGGGCCTTGCCGGGTCTCTGATGTGGGGACGGGCTGGGACACTGTTGGTGACACTGCAGGTCCCGTGTTCAGTGTCCAGTTCCCCAAAACTGCTGTTCCTTTTGCTCGGAGGGGTCCCCCAAGCAGCAGCCCCTGTGTCACCTGTCCCCCACCCTCAGCCCCAGGCACTTCAGCTGCTTCATTTGAACAGAGGATGTTGTGACCATCAGCCTGAAGCATTGCACCGCTCTCCTGAAGGTGGAAGCTGCTGGTTTTCGGTTTCTTACACTGATTTTAACGGTGCCATTTCTATCTTTAGAAAGAATTGGGCTTAATCTAATCACTGTCTGTAGGAGAATGGCAGTTAAACACATTTGTGTGCTGATCAGCTCCACTTAACACGATATTAGCATTATTTTAGTGCTTCCAGTGACGAATCTCAGCACAGCTGGGTAAGTGGGAGGGCTGCTCTAGAAGCCTTTTTTTCTCCAACATCCAATAAAAGTTCCTGGATGAAGGGCAATGCCCAGGACAACTTGCATTTAGTTTCTCCAATATATAAATGTCGTGGTTTTCCCTCTTCAAAGCAACGTCTGTAAATCAAAACTGAAGGAAATATCCGTGTTCTCCATCACTTCCCATTTTCCCGGAGTCAAAAGCTCCTGTCAGTGAATGGGATTAGCTGACCCCTTGCTGCAGAGGCGCTGGGGGAATTCCTCATTAACCGGGATTAGCTGCGGGTCGTGTGCCTCTGGCAGGGGTCGGGTTTCTCCGTCCTGCCTGAGGAGCTGCTCGCTGGGAGCAAAGACTGGAGCCAGCAGGAAAATCTCGAGCCTAAAAGTTCAGTTGCTTGGGAAGATCCCCCCCATGGTGGGGTTTAAGGGCTCTGCCCCACCCGGGCTGTGGGAGCAGCTCCCGTGGGTTGTGGAGCTCTCACTGAACATTCAAAGCAATTTCCAACCATCTCAGCGCCCGTCCTGAATCCCTGCTGGGAGGTTTTGGCAGGGCTGAGGTATCACAGGCGCCTGTGGTTGTGTGGGGGGTGGTGGGTAACGATCCTTTACCTTTGTGTGATAAAATCATGGGAATTCAGGGCCATTCTGTGCTGGCAGGGAAGGGGAGGAGGAGGCTGCTGGTGTCACCTGTGCTGGGACGCCCAAACCTTCTCATTCAGGTGCTTTCTATCAGGTTTTATTTTTTATTCCAAACTCTCTGAACTGGGAACTTCAATGCTGACATGTCTGTTTGGGAATTTTGGACATTTCCAGCAAGAAACAGCTTGGCCATTTCAGAACAGTTACAGAGGTGACATCTCTGGGTGCTGCATTCTGCAGCTGCTTTTGGGCACAAAGACCTCACGTTTGGGAATGTTTTGCCTGAGCTCACATTTCTTTGCATCACCCATGGAAGCTTCATGAAGCTGTGTCTTTTAAGAGTTATCCCTGGTAGGAATTGTCTTACTTTGAGATTGTGGTTCACAAATAAGTGTTCATACAGCGGGAAACTAACATGAGGCTTCTGAGAGCGGTGACGTTTTGAATGGAGTTAACGGGAGTTTGAGTCACACTTCCCCTGAGTCAGCTGGATCTGGGGTTTGTTTACGATGCAGCTGAGTTCCCAGCAGAAATGGTGGGAAGCTGGATGAGGTGTTGATGCCATGGCCACAGTAAGTTCATGTCTGCCTGCAAAACCGTGTCCACGAGCCCGAGTTCCCCTGGGAGTTTCCTGGCTGGCTCCACCTCAGGGATGGGCATCTCCTGCCAGAGCCCAGGAGAGCTGGGATCCAGTGAGGTCCTGGGACACCTGGGAAAAGCCAGTGGTCCCTTGCAGGAGCAGGTGAGTGAAATCTGGGTGGTGTTGCTGCCCTCGGTGCCCAGCAGGAAGCAAAGGTGCTCTGCAGTAACTCAGAGCTCAGTGCCCTCATCCTGGGTTTGCCAAGGCCGGGAACAGCTCCTGGGTGTGGCCACAGTGTCCCCACAGTGCTGGGACCTGAGGAGCTCCTGGAGGAGAGGGGGTGGGTGTAGAAGGGGAGGAATGTATTTCCCCTTTCCATTTTACATCCTCACGGCCCCTCAGGCTCTAGAAGGTGTCTGGAGTGATCCGTGCAGGGCACTGAGGACTTTCTGGGTGCCCTTCACCTGAGGTGACCCAGCCGTGGTCACCTTCCCGTGCTCTCACCATCCTCTGGCTCTGTCACCTTCCTGTGCTGTCACCTCCCTGTGCTCTCACTGTGCTGTGGCTCTGTCACCTCCCTGTGCTGTCACCTCACTGTGCTCTCTCCGTGCTGTGGCTCTGTCACCTCCCTGTGCTCTCACTGCTGTGGCTCTGTCACCTCCCTGTGCTGTCACCTCCCTGTGCGCTCTCCGTGCTGTGGCTCTGTCACCTCCCTGTGCTCTCTCCGTGCTGTGGTTCCCACCTGTGTCGGGCCCTCCCCGTGTGGGTGATCTGGACCCTGGGGGTGCTCAGGCAGCTCAGGTGTCCCCAGGGAAGGTGCCCAAGGCTAGGCCCGTTCCCAGGCTCTGTTCCCCTCCTCCCGGGGTGATTCCCTGCCCGGTGGGAGCAGGCAGGGTTTGTTCTGTCTGGCTGCCCACGCGCTGGGATCAGGGAGTCGCTGCCCTGCTCTCCGGTGCTTTCTGTTCCCTAATCCCCACATTGTCTGCAGCCCTTGGGTTCCTTCCAGGATTCCTGGAGGGAAGGGGGAGTTAAAAGAGCAGTCAAAAGCAATCCCTGCAGAACTCCAGCAGAAAATCACTTGCCTGAGGATAATTTTGTATTTTCCATTGCGCTTTGGGACCTGTCAGCCAATTTTAATCATTAGTGTGGCCCGGATTCATTTTCCTTGGTTCTGGGGCCTTATCCTGGAGCGTTGGCTCCGGCACTGATGGGGCAGGAATTCACACGGAGGGGTCCCACACGGAGGAATCCCACACGGAGGGGTCTCACACAGGGGGTCTCACACAGGGGGATCCCACACGGAGGGGTCTCACACAGGGGGTCTCACACAGGGGGATCCCACACGGAGGGGTCTCACACAGGGGGTCTCACACAGGGGGATCCCACACGGAGGGGTCTCACACAGGGGGTCTCACACAGGGGGATCCCACACGGAGGGGTCTCACACAGGGGGTCTCACACAGGGGGATCCCACACGGAGGGGTCTCACACAGGGGGTCTCACACAGGGGGATCCCACACGGAGGGGTCTCACACAGGGGGTCTCACACAGGGGGATCCCACACGGAGGGGTCTCACACAGGGGGTCTCACACAGGGGGATCCCACACGGAGGGGTCTCACACAGGGGGTCTCACACAGGGGGATCCCACACGGAGGGGTCTCACACAGGGGGTCTCACACAGGGGGATCCCACACGGAGGGGTCTCACACAGGGGGTCTCACACAGGGGGATCCCACACGGAGGGGTCTCACACAGGGGGTCTCACACAGGGGGATCCCACACGGAGGGGTCTCACACAGGGGGTCTCACACAGGGGGATCCCACACGGAGGGGTCTCACACAGAGGGGCCCCACACGGAGGGGTCTCACACGGAGGGGTCCCACACAGGGGGGTCCCACACAGGGGGGTCCCACACGGAGGGGTCTCTCACTGCCCCGGGGCTGTGGCTCCAGGTCCTGCTCCGCACAGGGCTCCTGGTGATCCTCAGGAAGTGCACATTCTCTGCCTTTCCCTCCCTCCTGCCCTAAGTGCTGTCCTTGTGCTCCACCCCTGCTTTCCATGGCATGAGTGAGGTGGCAGCGATTTCTTTGGGAAGTGGAGAGGTTTGGGTGTTGGGTTTAGTGTCACCTGCACGTGTGTCACTGAAACCCAGGAATGGGCACGTGCAGGTGGGATTTGTGCATCAATTACGTGCAGAAAATTGGGGGAAATCCATGGATGTCCATAGGCAGGCACAGATCACAGAATCCTGGAGTGGTTTGGGTTGGAAGGGACCTCAAAGCCCACCCAGTGCCACCCCTGCCATGGGCAGGGACACCTTCCACTGTCCCAGGCTGCTCCAAGCCCCGTCCAACCTGGCCTTGGGCACTGCCAGGGATCCAGGGGCAGCCACAGCTGCTCTGGGCACCCTGTGCCAGGGCCCAGAATATCTGCAAGAATTGGGGGAAAATATGTTTATACACATGTAAAATGTAGGGAATTCTGTGTATGCACATTTATGTGCATGGGTGTAAAAACCCTGGGGGGAAATCTGTGCCCTCGGCCTTTCCAAACCAGGTTTGGTGGAAGTGCCCAGGTTTCTCAGGCTTCCACACCGAGCCAGACTTACCTGGGGAAGCACATCCCAAAACACCCCTGTGCATCCCTCAGGGACACAGCCTGGATTGAAGCTTTTCCTGCTGGATTCTGAGCGGAGCAGGAGCCTGGGAGGGGAGAAGTGAGGTCACCCCTTGGGCTGCTCATCGCTTGGGGTGGGTGTAGGGAAACCCAAAGCTGAGCTGGGGCTGGAGGAGACACCTCAGGGCACTCTGAAAAGCCTTTTTTAGGGGGAAAAAAGAGCACCTTGACTGCTTCCCTGGTATTCAAAGCTTCAGCCATAGAACTGGAACTGCTCAAAACTGGGGGTGAGGCGTTATTCCTCTCACCCCCTGCGCTGCAGAAGTGACTGTCAGGTAAATCCTCCCCAGAACTGCAGCGATTTGGGGAGGTTGGATGTGTTTGGTGCAAAGGGAAGAACTCACAGATTATTTTTTCTGCTGTTTTGCTCTTTGCACCAGTGGTGGCAAACAAAGCTCCTGCAAGCACGGGAAGTGCGAGGGTGGAAATGTTGCCGTTATCTCAGAGGTGCTGCTCGAGGTGATGCTCCCGGAGCTGAGGGGGGATTTTGTTATTTAGTCTGAATGTGGAGGGGTTTGTCAGGGAGATGGAGGCAAACACCCCATAAATTCCCATTTTCAGGGGTTTGTCAGGGAGATGGGGACAAACACCCCATAAATTCCCATTTCCAGGGGTTTTTCAGGGAGATGGAGACAAACACCCCACAAGTTCCCGTTTTCAGGGGTTTTTCAGGGAGATGGAGACAAACACCCCACAAGTTCCCATTTTCGGGGGTTTGTCAGGGAGATGGAGACAAACACCCCACAAGTTCCTGTTTTCAGCCCATTGTGTGAGAGCAGGAGCGTTGGGTGCATTTTTGGTGCTGTCTGTAAACAAAGCCAGAGGAGATTCAGCTTGGGCTGATTTTGATTGTTTGGGAAAAGAATGCTCAGCTCAATGATGAGCCCGGTCTGGAACACAAATCATTTGATTAAAATGGATTCAAGATTTTTTTATTTGATGTTTTTTTCCACTGATGTGGAGAGACAAACCTTTGGCTCAGGCCCAGCAATCAGGCAAGGGGTTAAACCTTCAATTTGTCACATAAAGATGCTTTTTCCTATCAAAACTGGGCTGATTTTAATCAGTTTAAGATTGTTCCTTTCTTTTAAAGCTGTTTACCTTTCTCTGGTAGAAACCTTGATTAACTGCTGAGATTCAGGGAGCTAAACCAGGAGCATCTTCTGTGTAGCGGGACCATGGGATGTAAATGTTGGATTTTTGGGACAAAGGAAGAAGGAGGAGCCCAGAGTGGCTCAGGAGAACACGAGCACAGCTCCCAAAGCCTCTCCCCAGGGAAATAACCCTGTCCTGGCGCAGAGCCTGCCCTCAGAGGAGGGGTGGCACCCCCTGGCATCACAGGAACCTGTCACTTCAGCTTTGAGGAGATCCCTGAGCTGACGGGGGGGTCCCAGCTGGGGCTGAGGGGGCTCCTTCATTTTTAATCATAATCCATTTTTAGGCAAATTCTGCTGGGTTTTGGGGGGAGCCTGAACCCACAGGTAGCAGCTTTTAAGCCCCAAGTACTCGACCCTGCAGAAGGGCAGTGGCAAAGGGAAAACAGTTTCCTAGTACAAAAGAAATGGGAAAATAAACAAACTGGGAAAATTGGCCCAATTCTCTTGGCTGTTCTTTGTGACTTCAAAAAAATGTCCAGCCTGTAGCTAAGATTTACCTTTGATTTATGGTGTTTGTAAAGTTGGATGGGGCTTGGAGCAGCCTGGGACAGTGGAAGGTGTCCCTGCCTATGGCAGGGGTGGGATGGGATGAGCTTTAAGGTCCCTTCCAGCCCAAACCATTCCAGGATTCCCCAATAATCGTCTCTGGTAATTCCTCTGTCGACCTCACAGCTGTAACTTGGGTTGAGAAATGAGTTTTCCTTGGGAAAACAAATGAAAGATTTGTTGCTTTGGGTGACTCCAGGGCATGGAGAGGTGGAATTACAGCACCCTGATGAGACTCTGTCTCTGGTTTAATTCTTTTACGTTCTGGAAAACTCTTGCTGCAACTGAGTTTTTCCAAACACTTGTCCTGTGGGAAGGGAGCTCATTGGGGAACTCGGGAGAGGATCATTCCCTTCCTTAGAGCTCATCTTCCCCCTGCTGCTGCTGCTGCTCATCCTCTGCCTCTGAGTGGGTCCCTGGCCAAAGAAGCCTCCCCAGCTCACATTCCCATGGAAAAATAGCTTTTTGTTACACTCCTCAATGTGTTCCTGACATGGAAAAAAATATTTGTCTCCCTCAGTCCTGGATTTGTGATATTGAGAACACAATGAGCTCAAGGGAGGGGTTTGGGCTCTCACCAGGCCGATGAATTTGTGTGAATCCTTTATTTGAGTCCTGGCCTCTGCATCTAAAAGTCAATTCTTGTGTCTGATAACATAAATAGTAACAATTCATTGCATTTCATGGCCTTTCTTTGAGTCCAGAGAGGTTTCTTGGTCAGTTTTCCTTCCCTAATCTGCCCGTGCCCTGCTACCACGGTGTGTCAGCACCCACTTGGTCCAAAACCCTCTGGAAAGAGGATTCTGTTTTATTCCTTCTCATCCTTTATTCCAGCATCCCTGGGTAACTTTGGTGTTTTCCCTTCCCTGAGCAGCTCCTGGGTGCTAAAGCTCCATGTCCAGGGCCCTCCTGGGAGGGAGCTCTGGGTGGAAATGAAGTTATTGGGGCTTGAGGTGCTGAAGGAGATTGATGTTCCCATGGTTTGTCGCTTGGTGTTTCCTGGAATTGTTTTGTGTTCGGGAAGTCTTCCCAGGGCACTTAAAAATCATGGGTTGCTTTGGGAATTTGGACCCAGGTTTCCTCAGTGACTGTAACTCTTGTGGAAACAGATCTCCAGTGACCCAAAATTCCTGTTCAGTGGCCAGAGGTCCCCTCCAGTGGCCAGAGGTGTTTTCAGTGGCCCAGAGGTGCTCTCCAGTGGCCCAGAGGTGTTTCCAGTGGCCCAAAGGTGCTCTCCAGTGGCCAGAGGTGTTTTCAGTGGCCCAAAGGTGCTCTCCAGTGGCCACAGGTGCTCTCCAGCCCACTCCCCCAGTGTGATATTACTACAAGTGGTGTTTGCTCTCGCTGACCTTTTGCAGAGCTCTTTGAGTTTCCCAGTTCATTCCCTGTCTCCATCTAAAGGATCTGCTGGGTTAAACAGGTGACTCCTTTCCATCCCTGGACAAGCTGAAGCACCAGGGTGAAACTGGATTTTTTCATGGTCTGGGGGGAAAAAACAGCATTGAGACTGTCAGAAGAGGTGAGACAGTCCTAGAGCAGAAAATTCAAAGCCCTCCTCCCCCCCCTCCTCCTCCTTCCCCTCCTCCTCCTCCTCCCTCAGGGTTTCAGAAGCCTCAGACCCCTAAATGTGAACCTTTTAGTATTTTAGAGCACTTAACATTTTCCGTGTCACTTTATGAGGCTCTGTCCAGCTCCCTGCTCTCTTTGAGACATTTATGATCAGAAATTAAAGCAGTTGAGGCAATCACCCCCGAGGATCTGGAATTCCTTCATCCCACAGCCACCCTTCCCAGTGCAGCTTCCCTTTTGGTGCTGGGAACGGGGGGTTTCCTCCAGCACAGGTAGTGATATGGGAATAGGAAAATGGAAGTTTCTCATCTTACAAATCTCTTCCTTCTCTGGCTCTGGGCTCTGTTCAGTGCATTCATTATCACAAATTCTTGTTTTCAATCTTGAACCGCAGCTCTCAGCGTTCACTCAGCACTGGGGAGGTTTGACACGAATCCACACCTTTTTTTATCCTGGAAATGTTCAAAAACCCCGTGGATGTGGCACTTGAGTGATGAACGTGGTGGTGCTGCTGGATTGACAGTTGGACTTGATGATCCTCAAGGTCTTTTCCAGCTTTAATGATTCCATGATTCCATGAACCATCACCCTGCCCCTGTTAACAACCTGACAGAAGCAGGAAGTGTCTCCTAAAATGTGTTGGATGGTACAAACACAGCCCAGAATCCTCTGCTGCATCCCAAAATCCCAGAATCCCAGAATGGTTTGGTCTGGAAGGGACCTTAAAGCCCACCCAGGGCCACCCCTGCCCTGGGCAGGGACACCTCCCACTGTCCCAGGCTGCTCCAAACCCTGTCCAGCCTGGCCTGGGGCACTGCCAGGGATCCAGGGGCAGCCACAGCTGCTCTGGGCACCCTGTGCCAGGGCCTCCCCACCCTCCCAGGGGGGAATTCCTTCCCAATATCCCATCCAGCCCTGCCCTCTGGCAGTGGGAAGCCATTCCCTGTGTCCTGTCCTTCCATCCCTTGTCCCCAGTCTCTCTCCATCTTTCCTGTAGCTCCTTCAGGCCCTGCAAGGCCACAGTGAGCTCACCCCCGGTCTCCTCTCCAGGCTGAGCAATCCCAGCTCTCGCAGCCTTCCCTCCCAGCAGAGCTGCTCCATCCCTCTGATCATCCTGGAGCCTCCTCTGGGCTCTCTCCAGCAGCTCCAGGTCCCTCCTGTGCCAGGCCCCAGGGCTGGGGCAGCTCTGCAGGTGGGGTCTCACCTGAGCAGGGCAGAGGGGCAGAATCCCTGTGCCCTGGTGCCCACGCTGCGGGCTCAGCCCAGGGCAGGGTTCTGTGTGTGGGTCACCAGTGAGGGGTGTCCACGGTGCTGGTCTTGCTCCGGTTCGTTCCCCCAGCCCAGCTCCGGAGCCGCTCGTTCCCCGAGCAGATGGCCCAGCCTTGGCTGCCCTTCCTGGGCTCTGGTTCCAGCCTTGCCAGGCTGGCACAGCCCGGCTGCCCCAGCAGCTGCCCTGGCACCGGGGCCGGGCACTGGGAACATCCCAGAGCTCAGCCACGGAAAACCTGGGCGTTCTGGGTTGATTTGGGGAGGGCGCTGAGATTGGTGCCACGGCTGAGATTGGTGCCCTGGTTGAGATTGGTGCCCTGGTTGAGATTGGTGCCACGGCTGAGATTGGTGCCATGGTTGAGATTGGTGCCACGGCTGAGATTGGTGCCATGGCTGAGATTGGTGCCATGGTTGAGATTGGTGCCACGGCTGAGATTGGTGCCACGGCTGAGATTGGTGCCACGGCTGAGATTGGTGCCCTGGTTGGGATTCGTGCCATGGTTGACATTTTTGCCATGGTAGAGATTGGTGCCACATGCCTGGCAGATCCTGTGCTGAGGCAGGGGGATGTTGGGTTGGGAAACAGCTCCTGGAGAGGGATAATCTCCCCTGAGCTGCTGCTGCAAACAGCCGGGTTTGGACCCAAAACGGACCCAGATGGATTTTGGTGCCAGCACAAAGCTCCCACTGCTGTGGGATCCCAGCCCTGTTCCCTGGGATGTGGGAAGGGGCTGGGCCGGGCTGGCAGCACCAGGAGCTGCTCACAAGGTTTCAGGCACAGAAAATGGCTCGTGGGGAGTCCTGAGGAGGCTCCAGGACGATCAGAGGGATGGAGCAGCTCTGCTGGGAGGGAAGGCTGCGAGAGCTGGGATTGCTCAGCCTGGAGAGGAGACCGGGGGGGACCTCACTGTGGCCTTGCAGGGCCTGAAGGAGCTGCAGAAACATGGAGAGAGACTCAAACATTACCAGGAGTGTGCAGCCCCTGAGCTCCCACTGAGGCACTCCAGGCTGGGTTTCCCACCTTGGTTTCCCACACTGGCTCTCATTATTCCAAATAAAGGTCTTGGTGTGCTCCATGGGCCTTAGGAAAAGCTTTGCCTTTTAGCTGCACTCCTTCCGTTTGGAGAGAGCTCTGAGGGTCAGTCCCAAAGAGGTTTCTGTAAAAACGAGGACAGCAAAGGTTTTCAGGGCCTTAATATTTTTAGAGAGATGGAAATTTAATAAAATAAAGAGGATCAGTAGGTTGGTCATGTTTGAAACAAGGAAAAGATGCATTTTTCTCTTAAATATTTAATCAAGAGAAATATAATAATCAGTAAAATACTGATATTGATTCATGTATTGGATATTTGATAAGCCTCATCAAAAACATTCCAGCCACTTTTTACATCCTTACATAAAACAAAGCATCATGAAAATCCACATCAACAAAGCTTTCCTGCTCTTCTGCTCTGTGGCATCTTCAGCAGAGCCAAAATTGCTCTTTTCAGCTTCCTTTCCTCCCGTTCCCCTCCGGCCCAGCTCACTGCATCCCCCGAGCTCAGGTCCGAGGTGTTCCCCAAAAGGCTTTGGTGTTTCTGTGGCTGCTCTGTCAGGGGTCGTTGGGATCACAGATGATGATTCTGTTCAGTGACTCCAGTCCATCAGGGGTTCTGATGGGTGATTTTTCACAGAACCCAACTGTTGTGCTTAGAGGGGAGGTTTGGTTTGGGTTTCTTCTGGGTGGTGTGGAGGATCTCACTGATAAAATCTGGATGGGCTGAAGGCCCCGAGCTTGGGGCTTGGCACTTTTGGAAAGGTCTGAGGACCTTTTTAATTTGACACTAAATATTTGGCAAAAATATCGGCTCCCAACAATTCCTTCTGAAGCTGAGGTCAAATAAATTAGAATTTAAATGTGGCAGTATTGGAAAAACAAGGGGAAACTGTTTATTTCTTGAGAGATTTTAGAGCTTTTATTTTGTTTTTTGCTACAGACACAGAACTGAATCCGTGAGCTGAAGGTTTAAGGCTCGTGCTGTAAAGCAGGCTGGGAAAAAAATCGTGTTCCTGATGTAAAACTGAAGTAGATCAACTTAATCTACTGAGGCTGGAGTGTTGCTCTCCTTACAAATCCTCCTACACCGGGCTGTCATTTCTTACCCAGATTTCTGAGCGTGGTTGCTCCGTGGCTCTCCTCTTTCCCCTTTGCTCTGCCAAATTCCCAAATTCAGCTGCGTTGGGTTTTTTATGTAATGTAAGAAAGATTTGCATGAGTGCAGTTATGGTAATTTCGTGGTGAGTTTCAATGTGTTGGCTTCGTTTCAGCCCTTCAGATCCTTAAATCACTTTTGATTTGCTGTTGCTTAAACATTGCCTTTTCCCCCCTTTTGAAAACAGATGCATTGAGGATGAGCCGAGGCAAATTTCCTGTAAATCTGCTTTGTTCCTGGAGTCAGGCTGAGAGCTTTTGCTCCTGCCCAGAGCCGGGGAGCTGGGTGTAAGAATTTATGATCCAAATAGGATGTTTTAGTGCTGAATTAAGTGAGGGGGAAAAAAACCAGAGGGGAGTGCTGGTGTGGAAAGTCCAAATTTTTTTCCCCATTTTTTTCCCCAAATAAAGAAGCTTTTTCCAGTGAGGGCAGTGAGGCCCTGGCACAGGGTGCCCAGAGCAGCTGTAGCTGCCCCTGGATCCCTGGCAGTACCCAAGGCCAGGCTGGACAGGGCCTGGAGCAGCCTGGGACAGTGGGAGGTGTCCCTGCCCATGGCAGGGGTGGCCCTGGAGGGGCTTTAAGGTCCTTTCCTATCCTGGGATTCTGGGATAAATCCCACTCAGAGGAGCCAGCTGCAGTTTGGGCTCCTGTCCCCACCAGATGCGGTGGCAGGATCCTGATCGTGTCTGTCCCGCTCCCAGGAAAGCTCTGGGAATGTGTTATTCCCAGTTTCCGTGCCGTGCTGGACTCTGAGCCCTGGGATCCCTCCGAGGTGCTTTAAAAAAACCCAAATTCCATGGTGGAAAATGTCACCTTAAAGGCTCTGGCCTGGAACAGCGCTGCTGGCAGCGGGCTGGTGGGGCAGGCACGGCTGTGCAGCCTGGGAAGGGGAGGATCCAGGTGCCAGCCTGGCTTCCCTGGGAACCCGGGAACGACACCGAGTGTGGGGATGTGTGGGGAGAGAGCTCAGCACAGCAGCACAGGCTCAGCCCTGGGCCCCTGCCAGGAGCTGCCACATCCCCGCCCTGGCGCTCAGAGCTCCGGGCAGCGGCTCCGGGGCTGATCTCCCCACCCAGCCCGGCCCAGCCCAGCCCGGCCCGGCCCCATCCCTGCAGCCCTCCCCTCTGCAGCCACGTCTGAGGGGGCTTCACGGTGTTCCCTGGGCACACAGGAACTGCCTGCCCTCTCCTGGGGGTGCCCATGGGATTCCTGCCTTCTCCCGGGGGTGCCCATGGGATTCCTGCCTTCTCCTGGGGGTCCCTGTGGGATTCCTGCCCTCTCCTGGGGGTGCCCATGGGATTCCTGCCTTCTCCTGGGGGTCCCTGTGGGATTCCTGCCCTCTCCTGGGGCTGCCCATGGGATTTCTGCCCTCTCCTGGGGGTGCCCATGGGATTCCTGCCTTTTCCTGGGGGTCCCTGTGGGATTCCTGCCTCTTCCTGGGCATCCACATGGGATTCCTGCCGTTTCCTGGGGGTCCCCGTGGGGTTCCTGCAGTCAGAGCTGGTTCCAGCATCTCCGGGATGCTCGGCCCCAGCTCCTCCCCAGGGCAGAACAATGAGAGCCATTTTCTCCCTGCGACGCTCGCTGGGTTGATAAGTAGTTGGCAAAAGGAGCTTCATGGGGTCACAAAATCCCAGAATATCCTGAGCTGGACCCAGAAGGATCATCAAGCCCAACTCCTTGGGGAGTTTGGGGTTTGTTGCCCGTGCAGGCACAGAGAGAAGTTTATTGGAGGACCCCTCACCTCCCCACAGTCTGTGGCTGGAATGGGTGTGCAGGGAGCAGCTTTCACTGCAGATTTCATCCCATTTCAATTCTTCCTTTCCTTCAAGGATTTCATTTGAGAGCTGCAGTGCTGAGAGGGAAATGCAATTCAGGTGATAAAACCCAGATTAGGAGAAGCCCAAGGAGCCCCTGGTGCTTCCACGTTCAGATCCGTCCAACGCCGGGCTCTGCCTCGGAGGTGGATGAGTTTCTCTGTTATCATTGGCACGTTTTCCTTCCCACCGATGGGGAATGCTGGGGTGGAAGGAGCTCTGGATATGCACCAGGCATGGAGGAGAGCCAGATATTCCAGAAAACTCCTGAAATGCTCCAGCTTTCCAGCAGCATCACTTTGTAAAGGTCCATCTCTGCTTGTGGCCCTGAGGGCCAGCACTGGGCTGTTCCCAGGCTCCTCCAGCCACGGCCTGGAGGCACAGGGCTGGTTTGGTTCTTGGGGCAGGGTTGAAAGGGTTGAAACTTGGGTGTCAAACACCAACACCTGACAGTGACACCGAGCTGGAGTCTCCTTGCTGCTCCCTCTGTTCCCCTTCTCTCCCCTCTGGAAGCTCCAGCTCCGGCCGAACCGTGTCAGCGCTGGCCAGGCCGTGCAGGGCTGGGGGCAGTGACCACCCAGACGTGGGGTCTTGCTTTGGAGCCCGGGGGATCCTGTGCCAAACTCGGAGCGTTTGGATCCGGGAGTGCCGCGGGCAGGGCAGGGGCAGGGCAGGGGATGGGCTTTGGGGATGGGGCGTTGTCCTTCGGGGTGGAGCAGCCGCTCCAGCTGGGGCTCTGCTGGCCTCGGCCATCCCTCCCTCGGCCTTGGCCTCCCAGCACAGCCAAGGGGAGGCAGCTCCTCCACAGGCATCCTCCCTCTCCCTCTCCCATCTCTGTCCCATCCCTACGCAGCACATGATGCTCCTCCAAAGGGCAGTTTGGTTTCTTTCCAGTTCTTCCTTCCTTCCTTCCTTCCTTCCTTCCTTCCTTCCTTCCTTCCTTCCTTCCTTCCTCCCTTTCTCCCTTTCTCTCTTTCTCTCTTTCTCTCTTTCTCTTTCTCTCTTTCTCTCTTTCTCTCTTTCTCTTTCTTTCTTTCTTTCCCTTCCTTCCTTCCTTCCTTCCTTCCTTCCTTCCTTCCTTCCTTCCTTCCTCCCTTCCTCCCTTCCTCCCTTCCTCCCTTCCTTCCTCCCTCCCTTTCCCCCAGACCCCGCTGTAGAACCAGGCAGGGGGTCACTGGGGTGGGTGCTTTGAGGTTGATTTCCTCAGCACAAAAATCCTGAGAGGTGGGAAAAGAAATCTGAAAGGAAAGAGGATAATGCTCTGATTCCATTAAATCCCCGGGCCTTAAATCCCGACCTGCATTTCCCCATATTCCTCAGCCTTCCTCTGAATGCCCAGTTCCACACTGGGAGCCCAGTGGCAGCACTGCGTGGTGCTGGTGGTGATCCCAGGAGTACACAGCTGCTTTCAGGAAGCTGCCACACATTTTTCCCTGGAATTCTGCCCACCCCGCTGCTGTTCCATCGCTTCTCTCCTTCTCCAGCGTTTCCCTCGGTTAAGGGCCGCGGTGACTGACAGCAAACAAAAAACAACAACAAAAAAAGCTCCATCGTGATCATATTTACTGGTGACCTACTTAAAATGCTCTTTGCTGCTGCTTTGGTGTGTGCTGCAGCGCTGCTGGCTCGAGGCTCCAGGGAATTGCTGCTGGAATGATAATGAATGCAAAGCGTGGCCCCTCGCTTGTTTAGCTGGAGTCTCTCAAAGACGTGGTTTATTTTTTATTGCATCATTTAGACTTCCTTTTTTCCCCCCACTTGTGATGTATTATTCCCATTTTTGGTCTCCCTGCTTTGTGCCTGACTGCAGGCAGTGCTATTGTTTGAAGTGATGCCATTAAATCATGGGATGCCTTCATCTTTTGATAATTTTTCTGTTTGTTTTTCAGGAAAATTAGGCTTTTAGCTCTCTCCTGGGGAGTCTGAGCTGTGTTGTCAAAGGCTTGTGTTGAGCATAATTTTTTTTTTTTTCTGGTGAAAATACTCCAGCAGAGGTGATTATTTATTTAACAAACACTTTACACCTACTCTGGTACGTTTTTGTAGGGTTGTTGTAAATGAATTTCCAGTGCAGGATGGGAAATCATCAGCATTTTGCATATTCATAAATCATGGAATGGTTTGGCTGGGAAGGGACCTTAAAGCCCACCCAGTGCCATCCCTGCCCTGGACAGGGACACCTCCCACTGTCCCAGGCTGCTCCAAGCCCCAATGTCCAGCCTGGCCTTCGGCACTGCCAGGGATCCAGGGGCAGCCACAGCTGCTCTGGGCACCCTGTGCCAGGGCCTCCCCACCCTCCCAGGGGGGAATTCCTTCCCAATATCCCATCCAGCCCTGCCCTCTGGCAGTGGGAAGCCATTCCCTGTGTCCTGTCCTTCCATCCCTTGTCCCCAGTCTCTCTCCAGCTCTCCTGGAGCCCCTTTAGGCCCTGGAAGGGGCTCTGAGCTCTCCCTGGAGCTTCTCCTCTCCAGGTGAACACCCCCAGCTCTCCCAGCCTGGCTCCAGAGCAGAGGGGCTCCAGCCCTTGGAGCATCTTCGTGGTCTCATCTGGACTGGCTCCAACTTCTTAATTGCACCTCTCAAGTCTTCCTGGTTTTCCTCCTCACCAATTCACTTAGAGGAAGGTTTGGGTGTTCCTACACTTCCCAGTGCCCTGCACTGGTGTGGTTGGGAAGGACGGGGCTGCCTTTGCTGTAATTTGTGAGTTTAGGATTGAGTGAGTCCATGGAATGGTAAATGAATCAATCCTACCTTTGCAGAGAATGTCATGCCCCATCCCTGGCAGTGTCCAAGGCCAGGCTGGACGGGGCTTGGGGCACCCTGGGACAGTGGAAGGTGTCCCTGCCCATGGCAGGGGGTGGCCTTGGATGGGCTTTAAGGTCCCTCCCAACCCAACCCATTCCATGGTTCTGTAATTCCATGAATATCAGGATGATGTAGGAATCCACGGAACCCGTGGATAAGGGATCACACCTGAAATGTTCTTTTCTAGTGACTCCAGAATCCTTCTGGGTTCATGCCTCAGTCACACAGAGCAGGCTGTATTTCCCTGCCAGCCTGAATTCCCTGACCTCGAATCCAAACAGAATTCCTAAGCACATGGATAAAAATGCATAAAATAAACTCTGCCTCGTGTCTTCTGCATTTCCCAGCACCCCAGAACTGTGTTATTAGAGCAGAGCCCTGGGTTCAGGTGTAAATAACCAATTCAGGCTCTCGAAGGATCACAGATTGAGGCTGGAAAAGCCCTCCAAGGTCTGAGTCCAGCTGTTCCCCCAGCACTGCCCAGGCCACCGCTGACCCCCGTCCCCAAGTGCCACATCCACAGGGCTTTTCAACCCTGCCAGGGATGGGGCCTCCACCCCTGCCCTGGGCAGCCTGTCCAGATAATTCTCTGGTTAATTGAGATAATTCAGACAATTGCTGTTTTCTCAGCAAACACTCTTGCACTGGGGGTTATTTTCACGGCTGGCTGGGGGGATTGGAGGTGCTGAGGGAAAATTTGCCACCCTCTCCCAGCCAGCTCTGGGTGACTGTCCTGTGCTCCCTTCCTAGGGCAGGACTTTGCCCCTGTGTTGTCCCCACAGAGGTGACAGCATCAAGGAGAGGGCAGGACAGGAGGGAATCAGCTCCACTGGTAAAACCACTCAGCATCTGTGGAAATGAATTCAGTGTCTGGCCCCAGGGCACTTGCCCCAGATGAGGCTGTAAGGAATGTTTGGTTCTCCTCTAAGTGGTGAGGAGGAGCTGGGCAGGAGCATAAACACAGGAACAGCTCGGAGCTGCTTCGGGAGGAGGAGCCCATCCCTGGTGTCCCCTTAGGCCATGGTGTCCCCTCCAGCTGGGACAACTCCCAGGGGGTGGCTGAGCTTTATAAAGGGAGTTTGGAGCCTTTGGAGTGGGCGTTGCTGCCTCCTTAGGGAAATTGGGATGTGTGTGCTGTTCTCAGGCAGGACAGTCCTCAGCCCTCACCCCTCCCAAACCACAGAAACAAACTGGGATTGATGGAAGAGCTGCCAGAGAAGTTCTTGCCACAAAACGCGGCTCGCTGGGAGGATGTTGGGATTACAGTGAGGAATATTGTCTGCCCAGGTCTGTGTCCATGGGAGCTCATCCTGGAACAGTAAATGGAGTATTTAGAAGGACACAGAGCGAGCAGGGGAAGGAACAACACTCCGGTGTTGTTGGCCAGAGAATCTTTGTCAGAGCCAGTGGATTTTAATGCCCCCATCTCCACATTCAG